>VXBT01010021.1:1430280-1470639 GCA_013400235.1 Oriolus oriolus | reverse complement strand
TTTTTTTTTTTTTTTGCTGTAGAATATCCTATATTTGCTTCCTATGGAAGAGTCAACACAGTGCAATCACATCTGTGTTTATTTAAGAGTGTAATTTTGTGCATTTCTCCAAGCCCTCCACATTATTTATAGGTCCCATATTTCTGAAATTTAATTTTTCTCCATAATCATGGGAATCTAGGTCCCAAAACCAGGCACATATTCCAATATTATTAAAATCCAACCAAAGATCATATTAAACCCTGACTTACCACAACACACAGAGAGATTGTGCTGAATTATTTGTCAGCTCTGACCACGCTCATTTCCATATTGTCTCCACAATGTATCTTCTTTCTTCCCCTACACCTTCATGCAGGCACTACCTGGATTATTTGCTACTCTGTACATAATTTAAAATAACTTTTTTTTCTTTCAGTGGACTAATTTATCTGTCAATCCAAACGGTTCCTCGACCTTGATAATTTAGCTGTGCAGCAACATTTATAAGTGACTTTTAAGTGATTTGGCCTATTGGAGGAATGCTAAATAATGTTAGACCTATTACTTATCTCTTCAAGATTCTGCTAGAAAACATCAGCAGTGAAAATTGCTTTTGAGATTTGTCAACTACCTACCACTTAATTCATTTCACATGGCCTTTATATGAATAGCACTATTTTTCTATCAAATGTTGAAAACTATATTAGATATACAATGTTACCTTTATCCATCAAAACAACATTCTCAAATACTGAAAATAACTTTATGTTGCAAAGCACACTTTGCATAAAATGTATAGAATATTTTTTACATTCTTCGGTGCTTTATTGGTTTGACATTTTTTGTTTGTTTGTTTGGGGGTTTTTTTTGTTGGTTTTTTGCTTGTTTTTTTGGGCTTTGGGTTTTTTTTTTTTTTGTTTTGCTCACTAATTTCAGGTCTTTTACTAAAAGCCTGTCAGATTAACCATTTTATAGGAGTCTATCTTGCTTGCTTTTCCTTAAAAAGGCACATCAGCTTTGTAGGGCTACCTCACTGTGTCTATTTCAGCAGATATATTAAAAACTCCAAAAATTAAACATATTTTCAGCCACGTCTATTTGGGAAAGTGTGTAGTGTTCAGGATTTACCGAGTATTTAAAATTGTTTTAAAAGTTCTCATTTACTTCCCGTCCTATCCCAAATGGAGAAAGAGGAGTTCTAGTGCAGCTTGAGAAACATCATCCCTGAAAGCACAAGTTCTTTAGCCCTAGTGACATAAAAAATTAGATCTCCAGCAGGTGCTTTCCAGTGCCTGTTATTGCTAATGTGCTAGAAAGTGCTTTATTGCTGTCAATAACATTACGAGACACACCCACATAGTTTCACAGCTTCCCAAATAGAAAACAAGTTTTATCATTAGTGAGCAAGCACTTGTGCCTTTTCTACTTTGTTGTTTACTGGTTTATCATCCCCATCTGGTGTCTGACTTATGACCCAATGGGATTTATTATGGTCCAAATAAAGTCCAAAAAACCCCCACCCAACCCACTATTTTATTTCTTTGCATTAAGAGTCAGGGATTTCTTTCTTGGTATCTCCTCTTGTTTCTACGGCTTCAAACTTCTAATTTTTACTTACTGTTCTTTTCTTATCTCCTTTTTCCTTTGACTATATGATACTTTTTAGTAGCTCTTTGTTGACTTAATTTCACCACCTGTGCTCTCCAGTGGATTGAGCTGTACAGAGAAGAAATAGGCAGACTTCTCCCAGGCCACAGAAAAGAAAAATGCCCCTGCAAGTGGAAAGAGAACACAAGTGTTGAACCTGAAACCGGTACTTCAGAGAAAAGCCTTCACCCCTGTATGAAGATATTTGACATCAACTAGTGCTAAGCATGATGTAAGAACGAAGCATTCTTATTCTAGTTTATCTAAGCATTTACACTGGGCTGTGGAGTTGTGGCGCGCCAAGCATTCTCAATATCTATTCACATTCCTGTGGAATTTTTCCCACTCTCTCAATTTCTCTCTCAAAAGTTTTCTTAGCTTTTAAATACTGCAATTATTGAAACCTAGTCCCCTTACAATAGTTATTATAGGCATTCTCCAGCTTATATCTGTAAATAGTCCCTATTAATATTAAACTGATGTTTTAAAAAGGTAGCTTATCCTTTTCTCTAATTTGATTTGACCAGTATAGAACAGACTCCTTTCTGCATTTCTCATTGAACTTTGCTCATTAATAAATTGATTTGCAGGCATTCAAAATCCAGTATTTCTGAGTTTTCAGTAGCCTTAAATCAGGTAATGATTTCTCTAATAGAGAAGGTATCTTTCTCAGAAACTCACAAACAGGTATTCTAAATTCCAGACTGAGAAAAAACAATTTAAATTATGCTAGTCATGTGAATCACTCCAAATGTTATCTTTGATAATAGCACCTATATAAAATATTTCACACCACTGAGAGTTTCTACCTTTTTTTTTATTTATTCACCACTGATAAAGCGAATTAAAAACTGCAACTCTTCACAATTTTGTGAGCCTGTATTTAACCAGGGTTTGTTTGTTTAATGGTCTCTAGGATGGTTCTGCTTGCCTGTCACTATGAGAACAGGCTGACCTGCACTCTCAGCTGTTTTCCTTGAGAAAAGACTGTGCTCCCAAAACACACACAGACCATACATACAATAGTACACTTTCTGCCATCTATTTCTTCTTTATGAAACCATAAGGAATTCTTCAAGGACAGTTCTGACTTTTGTCCCATGCAATTGCAACTTCCAAAGAGGTTTTTTAAATGTGCAGTTTCATATGGTTCCATGACTTATTTATAATAGAGATCCCTATAAAGTTCTGTAAAATGGCTTTATACTTTGGAAAAAAATTGCTTTTATGATTTCTACTACATAAGTGTAGACCACTCTCTATTTTGTTTTTAAAAAGAAGACTTCTTTTCACTATTGGTAATACAGAACTCTTGATGACTTCTTGCTTCTATAGCATGCTTGAATAACTTCCCTTAATACCTGCTTCTTCATGCCAAACAACGTTCACTAAATATATTCCCTGTAACTCTGTCTTTTGTCCTTCCAAAACAGCTATCTCACTATATGATTCATCAAATCTATGATAAAAATGTAAAATTCCTAGCTAGAGAGAAGGCCTCCTACCTCTCCTTAGCAGTTGGTTATCAAATCACCAATCTGTTTCTTTTTCTTTGTAGTGTTTCTGGCAGGGATCTCAAACTATGTCATCTTGGGAAAACTTGGTTTTCTCAAATAGTGTGTTCATGCTTTCACTCCAGATTACCAACCTTCTTCTTCACAATTAACACATTATACTTATGCTGCTGCAATCTCTTTTTTCCCTTGGAACTGTTTTAAGGACGACAGCTTCACCAATATATAGGTTAGTGGTTGAATCCCTACATGCAGGGAGAAGGGGAGATGAAGTGGGAAGCAGAACAGAAAACACAACCTGTCCAAGACAGCTTAGTCATTGCACTTGATTACTCATTATCTTCTTCTGCTACCTGCTGCAAAGCCATCTGTTAGTGGGAGAAACTCCACTCTGTTTCTCCAAATTTGCTCAAAATCCCTTGTTTACCATTCTGTTCAAGCGGTTTCCTCAGACTGCTTGTGCACGTAAAGTTAATCATGTTCTTTCAAGTTCTCAGGAACAAGGTCAAATGTCTGCCAGGAAAGATTAAGAAGCTACTGGTGTTTTCATTCTGGAATGAACAGAAATATTATCAAACTCACACAAATAAAACAACATTAAAAAATCACCTTCTTCCTCCATTATTTCTCCAGTCACTGAGGTATTTTTCACTGAACATATTTCATGAAAGAGGAGAGCTACAACTTTTAGTCACTTCAGCAAATAATTCAGGACATGAACTTCTTACATACTCACCTGGGCCATGTAGAGACAGATGGTGTTCAAGCATTACAGTATTGCACATTTTAACTTTGCAATACATTGAACCAAACTTTTCCTAATGTTGAAGTAATGAGTTAACTCCTAATCCAATATTTACATTTTCTTGAATAATACTGCTTGGTATTTACAAGTTTGTTGGTCAAAATCCAAACAATACAGAATAATTTTCGCCATAAAACTCAGCGCAGTAAAGCACAACAGAAATTATTACAGCAGCTATAACCTGATATAACTTTCCTGACTTTCAAAATTCATATTTCATTAGACAAAACTTTACCCCTCAAAGCTATTCTAATATCTTCATTGTTTTTATCCTTGAAACTAACATCATTAATATTCAGATTTTAATATCTTCTAGTAGAAAGTACCAACTTGATTTATAGTTAAATACATAATTTTCTGTATCTGATCACCTGAAAATAATGGGCTTATAAAAAGAAATACAGTCAATCTGTTTGATTGGGGTTTTTTAATTACATAGGAGGGAGGATATTTTTCTTATTCAGAATTTTCTCTCTGTAAATATTGTTAATAAATAGGTAGATAAATAGAGGAAAAAGTAGTCAAATTTAATCTCCCTTTGCTGGCATGTATTTCTTTTCCTTGAAATTGCTAGGAACAGGAAAGCAATCAAACACATTAGATTAAATGTTGCACTGTAAAACAGGTTTTTTGACTTTACATATGTGCTAAAATGTAAATTAAAAAAAAAGTTGAAATTGATAATTTTATTCTGTTAAAAGAATATTTTTGGTTGACAGCTTGATTTTATCTGACATTTTATTGAACCAAATAAGCATCCTGTAAATACATTGAACTTATGAACCATTCCTAATGAACACACTGTGGTGGATTTATCCTCCTCTTCATCACCTCTGAAAAGAATATTTCCTAATTTTGTCTTTTTGAAATACATATTATGTGACAAAATGCTTATTTAATACCCTGTAATGGGCAAATTGTTGTAAAACCCCACATTTTAACGATAAAGTCCACCTTGTGCTATTTTTCACACCGGTCTTCAAAGTAACTTATCCTCTGCTGTTCAGCTCCCCAAGTCAGCCCATTTTAAGTGAGAAACTGCAGTATTTCTTTCAAGAAAACATTTCTTGAATTTCTTATTTATCCTATAGCTTTTTATTTTTATAGTATCCATGACATGTAAATTGTTGAAGCAACTGTTTGAAAAATTAATTTCTAGCTAATAATGAGGCATAAATTAATAACAGCAAAGATTATAGAAGATCATCTGAACCTCCTGGAAGTGGGACATTTTAATGTAGCTACAGAGGTAAAACAATGGAATGGGAAGCAGTTCTTCATTATTCTTATTAACAAACCCGAGCATGTAGACGCTTCAAGGCACCATCCCGTAAAATCAGGGGAATGCTAAAACCTGGACTACAAAAAAGATTTACTCAAGAGGCAGTTCAGCTGAACGTTTAACCACTTCCAACTGAAAGACAGGACAGATACAACACTCTAATCATCTGCTTCTACATATGTGCAGGGGTTTGGGTATCCACACGGGTTTTTGATTCTCATCTCTGTTGACTAGTTTATAGGCTGTGTTTGATTTTCTAAACTTGTGCTGCATTGTGATTCTTAAACACCCTAAAGAAATGCAGCCCAGGCAAGCTCCTCAGTATTTTAGAGTAGCAATATCACTGAAGCCTTTTGCTTAGCACGTTTACATCTAGAATCTGCTTGGAGTGTTCAAAGTCCAACAGCTATTTTGGGTCCACAATTTAATTTGGCTTCATTTTGATGAGGGGAGAATGTCTATTCCAATTGTCATTGTTCACTAACAGCTGAGGTCAATTTGTTTCTATCTGATAAATCTAACATTTCATTAAATGAAACTGGTAGATTGATTCACTTCCAAAAGCACACAGACATTTCACTATGTCTTCATATTAGGAAGAGAATTAGCTGAATTTGAAAAAAATTGCAAAGTGATTACGTTTCTAATTTATACTAGTGATTTGGGTCTAAATTAAAAAAGACATAGGCTTCCAAGAGTCAACTTTTATTTAAGATCATTTCAGAGATGATAAATTTTAAAATTGTAATACTAAAATGCAGATCATTAGAGCTGTAATGACTTAGAAAACATTGACCAAAAGCGGAGCATCAGGGGTACAGTTCAGGTTTTGAACTTGCCATTAGATTCCAAGAAGCCACAGAGAGCGATCCACTGGCACAGCAAGCCAAAGGTCATGGTTTGATCATTAGTTCTCTATTTCTCTCTTTACTAGGTCAGAGGGATCACCTTCATTAGAATATGACTTTAATTTTAACCATAAAATATATCAGAAACTATTATAATCTAGTTGGTGACTACTATCCTTTCCAAATTGGCTGAAATTTTCCTTTAATATTAGCATCTTCTGTCATTTTTTCTTTCCTCTATGCTTTATTTCATACTTCCTTTGGTGCCAACCCTCTGACCAAAGAGGGTTGAAGAACACAGGTTTTATAGAGCATAAAGAACTTTGCTTGAAAACCTTGCTTTAGACTGCCCTGGCCAATGCACAGTTTTTCAGCTTTCTCACATCAATGTATCTGAAAAATTTGTTCCAACTGTCTGAAAAAATTCTTCCTTGAAAATAAGAATCCATTATTTGGTCTAACGAGCAAAAAGGAAGGAAAACCTTCTTTACTTTTTCCTTTCTCTGTCTGCTCTACTCTCTTCAACTGCCTTTGCTTTCACAATTCTGCATTGACAAGTTTGTCCGTGTTTTTGCTGCCAACTTTATTCTCCCCTGTCCTAGACTCATTCAGTGGCTTTTCCTATTCCATCTTTAGGACGGTGCAGGCCAAGTTGTTATTAAAACTTTTTACCAAAACCTCCAAAATTTTCTTCTCTACCAACTCAGTCTTTCTTCCTGTCAGCCTCACATCTGTTCCTCACATCCAGCCACCAGCCCAGCATGAAACAACAGTTGTTATCCTTAGACTCTGACATCTGTCGCTGTTTCTCCATCATGTTCATTTTTCTTTCATGAGCATGAACACCTTATACTAGAATGTTCTTTTTTTTAAATTTTATTTTTTTTAGCCATAGTCTTTAGATCCACAATGTGAACATTGTGGATAACATGACCTGTTTAGATTCTAAACAAGTAAAAATATTATAGTGATGTTATCAGTTGTAAATATTGGCTCATATCAAAATTTTCGTGGCTGGATGAATGACAGACAAATATGCAGAAACAATTTCGGGGAAACAAGCTTGGAAAACGTTAAAAAGAAATAGGAAAGCAGAGAAAAATAGAGAGTGATAAAGGTGTGCTGGATTGTATTAATTGCATCATATCCTATATTAAATTTGAAATAGGAAGGAGGATTTTTTTTTTGCATATTCTATGACCTACATGGTGCACCCAAATTGCCCTACCAAAACAAATTCTGAATAATTTGAAATTTTTGTGATACTGAAAAGACTCCTTCTTTTTTGCCCCCCTCTTATATTACCACTAGCACAAATTTTACAATTCAAATCTTCATGTGGGTTCTATTATGGTGGGCTTCTGTAGGGTATGAAAGGTACCACCTCCAGAAGTTTCCCCAAGCAGACTGTTATTCCACCTCTTCTTTGTGCACAACATTAATTTCTTCTCTTATTTTCATGTAATTGCCATCAGTAGGATGAGGATAATATTTTTGCAAGATAACAAGTAATTAACCCCAGCTTCTAGCAGGGGTCCACTGGCACCTTATGAACTCTCTCTCTTTTTTTTTTATAAGGGGTATTGAAATATCAATAAATATTTCCTTTATGTGTACAATAGATATGTGTGAGATGGAGCCCGAGGAGGGGACAAAGAATGCCTCAAGTGGTGTTTTTAGCTGGGGCAGTAGTACCATGGCAGGCCTGGGAGGGGATGGACATGATGTGGCATTTTAAGCAGGGTTGCTATTTCAGTTTTTTTAGTATACTGTTATTTTTTCACTTACATCTACTCATATTCACTTCTCCGTATTAGTGGAAAGGGATTGGTTTAAATAAAACGGGAGAATTCATTTTGGATTGTTTCCCTTAAATTGTCTTAAACCAAGACAGTTTGCTTCAGATCAGAGATGTATACAGGGTGTTATATCTGGTAGGAAGGGTGTAGTTTGTCGCACGTACATGCCTGGATGCAGCCCTGACACGATCATGCACGGAAATGCATGGAAAATACTCTAGTCTGGTAGGACAGATGTCATTCACTGTCTCAAGGCAAATACATGGGAGCTTGCTTTGTTTATTTAGATCTATTCTGGTTTTTTGAATTTGGAATGTAAGTAGCTGTATAATGAGTTTAGACCCTCAGTGTTGTCGTGTGTGTCTATTTTATCCAAAGCTGCTCATTTGAAATTCTCTTCCTTTAAAACTGTGTGAAGTTATATTCATTCCTCTAAAGCCATAACATATATTATGTAACTTTAATCCTTCTTACCTATGTATATCTAGTGTATATCTATACCTTATCCCTATATACCACCATTCAGTCATCTTGAGCTCCTTTAAGTGGATTTATTTAACTAAACCAAAGTTATTTTGATGTATTTTTGTATGAATTTTTTTATTGTTTACTCCTTGCAAGATATATTCCTTTTGGCTTCCTGAATTTTGAAACCCCAACCCAGCAGCAGCCAACAAACCTATGATCATTTATATTTAGCTGGCTTCTTTCTAATTATTTTTAGATTTTTATTGGATTTAATTTTATGGATCCTAGTTCAATCCGTAAAATTAAAACATTAATATCTGTTTCTGAGTGTTTAACCACATGAACTCTTTTTTTAAATGAAGCTGTTCATTAAACCAAGTGATTTGCATATTGCATGGCATGCTACTGTGAAATAGAAAGGCTCATTCATATATGATAGTGCTCATCCCACTTATGCCTGAGACTTGTGTCAGCACTTCATTTGCAAATTCTATTTTTACTAGTTCAGAGCTCAGCTTTATAATCTTTCTGTGGGCTGAAACTTGACAAAGAATAGCTCCACTCCAGAGTCCATTTGAGTTTCAAATTTCAAATAAATCAGGTTCACCACTTCCATAAAACTTTTACACACGTGTGACAGATCAGGCTGCATTCCTGTCAGCTCACATGAATTAAGCAGGGTTGAGTCTTTGAAGATAATACTTCCTGGAAAATCCATGAGGATTCTATATCTTTACTGTGGGAGTGGTGGAACTGGCTGCCCAGGGAAGTTGTGGATGCCCCATCCTTGGAAGTGTTCAAGGCCAGATTGGTTGGAGCTCTGAGTAGCCTGATCTAGTTGAAGATGTCCCTGCCCATGGCAGTGGGATTGAAACTAGAGGGTCTTTAAGGTCCCTTTCAACCCAAGCCATTCTGTGTTTCTACAATTCCATGATCACCCATGCACTGCACTCAGTGCTCAAGCAGTGGGTGCATCTGGAGTTACATGAATCATTTAGGTTAGAAAAGACCTTTAAGATCACTGAGACAGAAGACCAAAGGACCTTGCTAGCCAATTATCCCACAGACACTGGCATGCTTCTCCCAGGTTTATCTCTAGTGAGCCTGATTGTGGTTATTAAAAACTTTAAGCAGAGAAAATTCTCAGCTTTCCCAGCATTTTGTAAAAATCCTGCTTTTCCCAAGTCCTGCTTTTCCTAGCACCTTGTGAGAGCTTTCATGTTCCCAGGCAAGCTATTTAAAAACAAAGCCAATGGTTTTTTGTAAACTAAATTTCCTATCTCACACGTGCAAGCTGTTGTAAAATTGTTTTGATGTGGCCTGAAGAAATATTTAGAAAGAGGTGTCTTCCAAATCAACCAATCACCCTTAGGGGGGGTAGACCAGAGATCCAATAATCTTTTCTATTCAAAGTAAACTTCAAATGAATTAAGTAATATAAACCTGTCTGTATATTAATAAATAATTGCATTTTCTTCCTGAGCACCGAAAACCTGTGTTGCGCTTTCTCTCCATTTCTGCCACCACTGTGGCACTGGATTTTACCCCTTTCCCTTACTTTAAAGCTCTGTCAATGAGCCCTGCTAATGCCTGTTCAAAGATCCATTTTCCATCTTTGAGGTGGGTGTCCCCCATCAGCTGACAGCAGCCCTATGGTGTCATGTAAACGGAGCCGTGATCAAAACCCCACAAATTTCTGCCCACCTGAGAAATTCGTAATGGAAAATAATCTGAGGGCCTTACCAGGACAGGAAGCTTTCTCTTCACATCCTTCACCCAGGCCCCAGGAAGGCAGCAGAGTTCCCTAAGGAGTGGGTCTGGCCTGCATACTGGACAATACGGTCATCATTTTGTTTACGTAGGTTCAGCTGTTCCTGCATTGAAATGGCAGATTAGGTTCGTCACCACCACATAGTAATAAGGATCTTTCTGCAAGACTTAATGATCAGTTTTGATTTTTGCTACCTGGAATGTTATCTTTATCAAATAATATTGTTTCACTATTCTTATCCACTTTCAAATTACTAAGGAAGACATGGAAGAATAAAGAAATATGAAATGATTCATCACTGGTGCTTTCAGATCTGCTTGGTTACTTGAGCCCACCATGTGTTACTCAACTTTTGCCCCTCTCTTTTATTTGGTTATTGATTCTTGATTTGATCTTTACTTCTATTAATTTAGCTTGGCTGAGAGCTTTAGGGAGGCATCATGTCAAAACCATTTTTGAATATCCTAATTCTTGAGAACAGCCTGGTCACCTTTATTCCCTTCTCCAACTGCGAGTTCAGAAAAGCCTAATAAAATGTCACAGACATGACTTCATTCTTGCAAAAACATTGCTGACTGTACAACCATTGAATCACATTTGTCCATTTGTCCACATTTCTTATATCTGTGGTTTTCATTACATTTTCTTCCAGTTTATCCAGCAAATAAATCATATTTTCTGGTCTATTGCTCTTCAATAGTCTCTCTTACCCCCAAAACATAAAAAAAAAAAGTTACACTGCATCTGATCTTCTGGTCCTGAGGCTGATTTGAAAGACATAGAAACCACACAAGATTTTATAGGTCAAGGAAAATTTTATTCATTTTGTGCATATACCTATCCAAGATAGAAGTGATTATTACTCTCAAATGGTCAGCAATTACTTTCAAACTTTTGCCACTGACACCTACATTTAAAACAATTTGTCAGATTTAATTCCACAAAAAATATCAATGGTAACTTTCCTAAACTAGTAATGACCAGTTTCCAAGGGTAATCCTTTAATTTCTTGATCATCTTTTAGCCATATCAATTCTGTAATGGTCAGTGCATTTGAAAAAGAAGTTTTATTCATAGGGTTTGGTGGGGTTTCTTTTCCTTTAGTAAGTTTTTCCTTACCTTGTTAAAGAATTGCCAGGTCAAAGTTATAACTTCCTGGTATGCCTTCTTCTATTCCTTTCAGTTGGATACATCTCTTATCGTAAGATTTTATATTTCCAATATCTTTCTCTTTTATTCTGTTAAAGATACAAGTTTTTTCCTCTACTTCCTTTCCCTTCTTCTGTTTGTGTGGGGAATACATCTATTCTGAAAATTCACTCCCATCTTTAAATGAATGTGCTGCTGCAGCTCTTCCAGCCTTTTGAACAGATATTTCAGCCAACCGCTTCCTTTTCCTCTCTGAAGTGAAACATTGTCGTAGTGGATTCTTTCCTTTCCTACAGTGATTTTAAACGTGGGTACCATCCGGTCACTTCCAGAAAGAAGTAGTGTCCTTCTAAATGCTGCTTATGTATTTTCATTTTGGCCTGTTTCTCTGAGAAGACATCTATTAAAATGTAGCCTATTTACATGGAAATGGTCAAAATCTCTTGTTATCAGCATAGATTTGGTTTTTGAGAATTTTGCTCACTCAGCCCCTATTAGGGTGACTGGTAACTCTAAACATTCTTGCATTACTGCTGTTACACTCCTCTGAGCTATCCCTGGATCTTGAAACTCATTTAAACGCTATGGTGCTTGTTGATATTCTTCAAGTATTTGCATTCACTCCATGCTTTCTTCATTTCGTCATTTTTTAGAACCACTCCTTATGGTTGATTTCAGTATTTCTAAGTTCTTTATTCCACAATATTTAAGTTATACCATAGATTATAATTTATTTTTCAAAAAATTCTTTATTTTGGCACCCAAAGTAGCATCAGGCTTACATCAAATCAGGCTTTTCAGTTAATTCCATTATTTCTGGATTCTGAGATTTGTACAGAAGTATATGTACACTTGATCTTTTATTTTCATTCTGCTGTTGGATGTTGTTAGTATTTCCTACATTAAATTTATTGATTTTGGCCCTCTGTAATGTTGCTAAGCATATATTTTTTTAAATTTTGTAATTAATGTACCTGTGGAGAATGAAGCACTTCCTGACTTTCAACCAGTTTTTACCTCAATGATTCGATCCAAAGGTTTCCTAATTTGACATGCCAGAAGCCTTATCCCATTTTGGATTTAGTGAAGCCAATCTATCTTCCATAGGTTCTCTCTATTTTTCTCGAGTCCTTTTCCTCCTGCATATTTTTCTCAGCCATGGACCAACATTTTTCTGCTCTTGGAAAACTTCCAGAGAAATGTGGCAGTACTTCACGGAAATCCTGATCTTAGTTTGCACTTGACAACTTAAATTATTTTTTTTTTAACAAATGTAAGCTCCGGTTTCAGATGGAAGACTGATACAGCCATCTGTAAGAAAGGACCTCTTTCTCTCACTAGCTATTTATGAGAACCCTAATAATTTTTTTCTTTCTGAGATGTTCACCAAAATCAGCACATTACTGCAAAAGTTGTCTCCATCACAAGGTCCTAATTTGCTGAACTTTTTAGCAGAAAAATTCCTGACAAGCTACAGAGGTATTATCACACCCTCAGTATGAATCTGAAAAAAGGCAAAGCATGGTCACAGTAAACTAGCAAGTTTAATAATTTTTACATGTAAAAAAAGGAGATTATAGTAGTTGAACTACTATAGTCACAAGGTTATCTGAGTTTTCCTGCTCATATGTAGTCTTAAATATTACTCTGACTGAGGGAGGTGTGGGACTACTAATGCAAGCAAAAATAAGTATTTGACATAGAACTGGAAATTATATTACAAATACCAGAAATTCTTCAAATTTAACAGTATGGCATATGCTGCTATTTTATAGACTATAATATCCCCCCGTATCATTCTATCTCTCTAACAGAGCTCAGTTTTAAATTCTAAAGCCATTGCAACTTTTCAAGAACTACTATTTTTTAAAAATAAGTTGAGGCTAAATTATTTAAAGAAATCATCATAAAGTCCTGTAGGGTTTGGTTTTCAGTCTAAGTAGACTTTTACAAAGTCTACTTTAACAAACCCTCCATAGAGGGTTCGAAGAAACTTGCAGACAGGCTACAAAATTTAAGCACTCCATGTGGAATCAAAGCCTGCTGAGTCCTTGAACACCACCTGGTCATAATGTCTGACTATTTAACATAACCTGATTAACCCTGCTGCTGTTTTGACATTGCCAAGGTAGCAACTCTCAAACCCACAGATCTCAGAAATTCTTAATAGAGGCCTCCAAAATACAAGAGTGGGATGGCACCATTCCCCACATAAAGACAAATGATAAAAGCCTGTCACTAGCAGCTGCACCACCAAGTTGTATTTGGTTTAGAGAGTAGTGACAATTGCAAAAAGAAAAAACTACATAGTGACCTGTTGGTGGGAATCGTGATTGATGTCATTGACAGAGAGATCTTTGGGTTGCAGCTGGGAGTGGAGGAAGAGGAGGAAGGAGACGGACAGGAAGAAAAGAAGAGGGAAGGGGGAAGAGAGGAAGACAGAAAGGAAGAAGACAGATTGAGTAATAATTTACAATGGCAGGGCTCATTTCTGAATTCTGCAAACTCTGCAAACAGTATTTCTAAAACTCCTCTCAGGCTTTAAGAAAATTTGGTACAAGGCATTTGGATGTACTGGTGGTAGTGCCAGTTTTGCACTATACATTTCTTTGCAGTCAGAATACGCAAAAAAGAAAGCAGATTTTTGTCAGATTTCTGGCCTTGGTATTCACGGCACAATGATAAAGCATAGAACTCACTGCATTACGTGCATGGATATTGTGAGAGTCAGAGGGGGACCATGGAAACAGAGGGGAACTTATATTTTTTGAACTGCAAAATCAGAATTTGTGTTGGCACAAATTCTTAGAATAAAAACTTTCAAAATTCTTACAATGGTTTTAATACTAAATATTTTCAGATTGAAAAGTATTTACCTTACTATAAGTTAACATAGTTGTTCCTGTCTCAGTTTTCAAACTATAATAACTATATAAAAACTATGTATAAACTTTGCACCTTTCTAGTTTTATACAGACATCTAAAAAGCAAGCCTTTTCAGAAATGCAGTTATCTACTTAAAAGGAAGAAAATACTGAAAGCTTTAGAAAATTCTTCCTATACTCTAATTTTTAGGGGGAAAAAGGGCAGAAAATCTAAATAACTTTAGGGTTCAGCCAATAATTTAGTGGCAAAGGGGAAAAGAGAATTTTGGTCTCCAGTGACTCACCACAGTCTTCCTCAGTAAGAGTGCATGGATCAACTCTGAAAAGTAAATGTATTATAGCTGCTATTTTCAATGTATTATAAATCTGATAACCAGAGTGCTCTTAGTCTATTCCACATGAAAACCATTCCCTCAGATCAACTTTAACATCTTTAAAACCTACTCATAATGTGAACTCCACAGTCTAATGTGTTGGATGCTTTGCAATTGGATGGACTAAATCTGCACATGATCAGTTACCACAGCTTCTACTAATGAGTGGTAACTTGCTAAAGTGTGGGAACTCACTCACTTCCAGCATATGCTGAAATGCTAAGAAAATATTCAGAACTACCCCGAGTCTTTTCTAGGTAAGTCTTCCAGACTGCCACCCATCTGCTGCTACCAAAAATATGAACTCGGTGATAAATTTGATTAAATGGATCCTGCTGCCACCGTTTCATTTGAAGTTTTGGTGAAAACAACAGATAACAGCTTCATACTTCTGTAACACTCCAGATGGTGATAATTCTTTTCTAAGCATACTAGGACTGCAGGTAGAAGTATGTTGACAAAACACATCACTGAAATTTTAATGCCTCTTGACATCCAAAGTTAAAGCAAGTATTTTTTTCTGCTTTCAATATTTGTTACTGTTATACACTCTTTGTTCGCTGGAAGGCACTTGACATTATCTCCTATTTAGTGAGGAGACTATCAGGTTTTTTTTACACTATAATTCACCTATCAAAACCAAAGGATGTTCAGTAAATCTGAGTATTTTGTTCAAATATGAGCAACATGGCCTGAAATCTCCTCTGCCATTAACAACTGGACAACAGATCACATATTCTATTCAAGGCAGTAGCTACCAAATAGACTTTTGGACTCAGATACCATTCCTAGGGTATATGACCTATACTGGGTGGTTACCTGTAACATACTGACCTGATGAGTTTTTCAAGATTTCATGGATCCTATGAACAGTGTAGTTTGAAAGCATTTAAGGATCCACCAAATTCTACTGAAAACTCAGATTTGAGTTCTGTGACAGTATCATTAAAAGCCCCTGCCATAACACTACAGCAGCAGTTGAGTGGTACATAGTACAGAGGGGTTTGGTTAAGCTCTACCTTGCACTTCTTTGAAGTGATCAGCAACATAGTTTACGTTTGAGTTACCCTAATATGTTTTTATAATAAATTAAAGGAAGAAGCATACAGTAGATGAAGGTCAGATAAACGTTTCTAAAAATGGTCCTTTTGTAAACTAAGCATCTTAACTTTCTTACCAACCTTTCCTTTTGTCATTTAAAATAAAATTTACACTTAATTATCCTGATTCTTTCATATTATATTAAAGTTAGAAAACATATTGTTTTCAAAACTTGGTGACTTTGAAACTCCTTACAAACCATCTGCTCCACTGTTTCAACTTCCAATCTGTTGCTGAAATCTCTTCATGCCCAGTAACTGAACACAGTCTTGCAGCTCAGAGTCTCTGCTCACTGGCTCTGGTGTGGCAGATTCCTGTAAATGTGAGCACTGCTAACCTTCCCCTATTCACACAAAGAACCCTGGGCATCTGTTCTGCAGATGATAGACATTGTCCTGAAAAGCTGGAACATACGTGGGTTGAAAATGTACGGTCCATGCTGGAAAAGTACCATCTACAGCTCTGCCAGAGCTGGAAAAACCAACAGCAGCAGCTCCAACTTTTCTGGTGTCAAACCTACTACACACAATATCCAGTTGTTTGTCCAGTTCTTCCAAATATCTCCAGCCTGGCTTGCCAGACTCCCTCAAAGGCAACAGCTCTTTGCTAGAAGTGGCAGGGCAGTAGATTAGCTCTGAGATTGATTGTTTGAGCCCCAAAGCCACAGCTTGCTGCTTGTTTCGGTAGAGCTGGCAGGGCTGAGTGCAGCACGTGTTTCAGCACTGACAGCCCTTCAAAAAACATTTTACAGGAATGGCTGTGAGTGGCTGAGTTACCCAGAGTTATGTTTTTAGAGAACTCACAGGCTGCTCTGCTGGCACAGCATATCCACAGGTACGGGAGCCGTAGGCCTCTGGAGGAAAGGAAAGAAGTCCTTTCAACCAGCAGCTGATATTGGCCATTGCTCAGCATAAACAAATCCCAGTGGGACTGTGCTCATAAGAAAGAGGCATTAATAATGCAAAGGCTTTGACACTGGCAAATTTTCACTGACGCTGATGAGTTCTTGAAGTTGGGTTTTTGATAAAAAGATATGGTTTTCACTTCAACACATCAGCTGAGTTTTTCCAAGACTCTAGCTGAATTTTCAAGTTAAAAGTTGAGAAAGCTCTCGTAAATAAACCAGAGTTTAGGGGCATTTGACAGAAGAGGTGAGGACTAGAAAACACGTCTCAACTCTGTGGTTGGCAAATGAGTTGTCAGCCATCAGCTGGTGGATACCTCCCTTTGGTTTTCCTTAAAAGGTACCATTTCAACAGTCTCCATCTCAATCTGATTGAAGATGGAAAATTTCCAACTTCAAAACCAACTGGAAGATCCATCAAACAAGGAAAACTGCTTTTGAAGATGATCAAGCCTTTTCCTGAAATGGCTGGCCACATAGCCTCAGTGTGCTCAGCAAACCCGGAGCGTTCTAGCATTCCTGGAGATCTGGAACAAGTTTCATAGCACCTATGAGAGGAATTCTGTGTGATCATGGACTTTGCAGAATGCAGGGGACAGTTGCTTTGACTGAAGGAATAAAACAAGCTTTAAAGAATAATTTTGCGTGCAGCAGGATGTGGTATGATTTTTACAGGCAAAATTTGAAGAAAGTAGTGAAAAAAAGGTATCTAATATCAGCCCTTCTACACTTTTTCCCAAAACACTTTTTAAAGCAGCTTTAGTAAGAGGCTAAGGAGTGTAGTCTTTGGTAAGCTTTTGCAGGCATTCTGATATAAAATTCAGCTGAGTTAGTTATTTAATGGGTTAAGACTTGGATAGAATAGTGAGGATATTCATCTTTTATTGATTTAAATCCATATCACATTTTACTTTATATATTTTGCACGTATACAATATATATATTGATCACTCCTTACTGAGCTCTAATTATCCAGAAGATTTGGCAGTTGAAGGAGAAATTGCAAGGCAATGTGTCCTTGACAAACTAATAGAGGTAGCTGTTGTTTTAAGACACATTGAAGACATATAAACCCCCAATACTATAGACAAGGGAGAGACCAGTTTTCAGCTGTTAGAAAACAGTGTTCCATTAATAAAACACTTCCCTAGATTTATGAGAGGGAACATTAAATTTTAGCTCCATTTCAGAGCTTTTGCATCTTCCTAATTCTACAAATGTGACTAATCCAGGTGACTTAATTCGGTCTACTCATGTACTTGGAATTATGTGTACTTATGGGTTGGTATGATTAGCTTCTTGACGAATGCATGGAGGAATCATGTCCCATTCATCTTACGCCAAATGCATTTTGCAAATTACTTTGATGTGAAATATTTTTGATGCTAAATATTTATATTGATGCTGAATTTTTGATTTTTTTATTATGTCAAATTTGAAAAAGGAATTAATAGTTTATTAGCTCGTTGCCATCATTGTTTAGGCAGTTGCAGAGCACTTTTTAGGGCTATTATCAACATGTACTGTGGGAGGCTAATTTTCTTGTATAAAACTGACTCATTCTCTTAATAAGAGGGGGTTTATTTTAGAACGAACTCTGTGAAAGTAGCCATTTACCTCTTGACACTTACCTCGTAATAAATTTTTTTTTATAAAGTGGAATATAGTATTACCAATGACTGTCACAAGCTGCATCAAAATATTTTTAAATGTACCTAAAATAATCAACTAACATTTTTTCTTTTATTTTTTCTTATCCCTTAAATGTTTACTCCAAACCATATTCTAACCCATATACCTAATACACCTTGACACATTTCATATTCCCTAGATTCTTTTCATCAGAATTATTGACAGTTTCTCCACCTTAACAAAGCTGACCTCCTGATACTGAGCATGCATCTGCAACTCATTCATGCCATGGAAACAGTCCTAGGAATGTTGAATTATTCTTTGCACAGATAAAAAGAAATTGGCAGTGTAAAAATCTATTAATACTCCTTCAGTTCTAAAACTGGAGCAACAATCTGCTGTGCCTTGTAACAAAAGGAAAGGAACAATTTATTCCCTAAAATTAAGTACATGGGGAAAGGTGGTGGATAACTGTGCATCACTGCACAAATGTGAAATTTTCTAATATTAGCAGAACCAGTATTATACTAAACCATTAAAAATATTATTCAGAATACAATAGTCTATGCCACATACTGACACCCTTTGAAAGCAAAGGTGCTGATTCCAGCAAAAACTGGTTTAAGATCTAAAATATTTTTTTATCAAGACAAACAGTGCAAGAGCACTTTCCAACATTTAGGATTTACAGGCAATTATTAAAAAAAAACTGTTGCTGTGTATTTGCTAACTGAATTTTATCTAAACTAGTCTCAGTGAAGCATCTCATCCACTTGAGAAAATTGTACAGCCATATTCTCGAAATACAGTTAAAGAAGTTTAAATTTGTCCATTGAACTTTGTGTAAAGGAGAATGAGAGTCATATATGACTGCATGTATCCTCTGCATCTATACATACACCTGTGTATGCTGTTGTTAATTTGATTGTATCATAATTATATTTGCAACAGAACCTAATGTTAATGTTTTAGATGGAATTCCCATCAGGTCATTTAACCATGGAATGGTAAATCCACTGTGAAGCATGTAACCTTGGTAAAATATAAATAAAAACCTAAGTAAAGCTGAAAGTAATTTGCCATAGGAGCTTCCAAAGGTATATATATAGATTTTTACATTAAAAATACATAGAACAGAGAATACATAAGAGCTAACACAGAAATTATTTTTACAACAGTATTTCAACCACTATGTAATTACTATTTATATGAAAAGACATGGACTGAAATAATGTCAGCTAATTGATATCCATCTCTTTCACTACTGTCTCACAATGAGCCCCATCACAGCTCATTATTTTCTTCCTAATTGCCAGATAGTGGAGAGTAAAGACTCTCCATCCTATTGTCACTTTATTGCTGGTTACTGGGGCACTGCCTAGGAATAGGAACATCAGGTTCAAGAAGCTATCCTAACTTAGCCACAGATGAGGTTGGAATTGCACCCAAAAGTAGGCCATGGGAGACAGAGACTTTTTGCAAATTATTAAGATAAAATTATATCAGAGCACAGAGGGCCTGCTATTCCATTTAAAAGACTCAGAGACAGGATCCCTGCTGTAATGAACAATGACTGAAGTTAAGGGGGGGAAATTCATACCCATACTTTAGGTTATCTACAAGTTTGGCAGTTAAGTTACTTGTTTTGAAGATAAGAGATGTAATCATCAAGGTTTTTTCCTGACTCATATAGAAAGTGCTTAAGTTAAGTCTTCTGTAAAAAGCATGATTAATATTTGAAGACCTTTCTGACAAAATATAATGATGTAAGTTACAAAGTATACAGTTTAGGACCTGACATTTGATTCAGAGATTTAAATTGCCTCGTCAGGAACAGAATGTTTATAAAATAGTATCAACAACATCACTTAAGAGTTCCTTTAAAATCTTACAATAGGAACATTATTTTAAAACTTTGCTTACACAACAGCATGGCGTGGAAGACTGCATCTGGCCTGAGAATATGCTCCCAAATGAACAAAAGAACATGTCCTTAAGCTCCAAACTTAATAAATTCCCCTCTAGCAATACAGTGGGTAAAAGCACTTTACATGGAAGGAGTCATTCCACTTACCATTCTGAAGCCCTTCTCCCAAGGCTGCAACCTTTGCCATTGCTAAATGCTGAGGGGAAATTTTTAAATTTAATGATACACCAGAATGGGGATCACAGCAGAAGCTCTCTTTTCCAGCTTGCCCTGTTAAAAGATTTCTAGTATTGCTATGGAAATCACTTATAACTGTACAATACTGCACATCATTAAATGCATTGAGTGGGCTGTAACGCAATATCTATTGAATTAAATGCCACTCTGTCATGTTGATGAAGATCAGCATGGATCAATATCAGTGTCTTTTCAAACCATTTTTATACATGTTTTAGTCAGATTAAAAGCAACGTTTTGAAAATGGTATTTGTAATCTGCAAAATTTACCGGTAGCCAGTTCACCTAATAATCACCTACTTTTTTTCTTTTATGTTGTTTCCCCTTGGTTCACCAACTGCTGCTTTTTATTATGTGTCATTAGTGTCACTTCCATTTCCACCACAGGTTGTCATTACTATTTACTGTGTAACCCAAGCCAGCAGTTGATAACCTTTTCATTAAAAAATCACAGGCTAACCAGACAGACATCAAACCAGAATAGCAATTATGTACATTTATGCACCAGCAATCTCAAAAATTATGAGATATTTTCCTTTAATGATTGTCATTTCAGAGTTGTTGAAACCTTAAGGATTTTTCTGTGACGTTATATGAGGCAAAGCATAACATTTCTGTTCTTTCCTATCTTTCTGGTTATTACAAAGCAGTGGGAAATAAACTGATTTGGCAGCTTTTGACTCATAAGACACTTATATCAGCATCAAGTAGACAACAAAGTGTTTTCCTAATACTTCGTCTTATTTCACAAAAAATTGTGTCAGAATACCAGTGGGGCTATTAGAAAAAAAATCATGTGGAGTTTTTTGTTGTTGTTTTTGGTGGGTTTTTTTGGGTTTTTTTGTTTTTCTTCTGTTTTTGTTTTTTTGGGTTTAGGCCTTTTTGAGGGGGGGGGGGGGGGGGAAGGTAATGANTTTGGGGGGGGGGGGGGGGTGGAAATTAATGAATACATAGAAAGAAACCAGGCAAGTTTAATTGTTTGCAAGCCCCCTCATTTTAATGAGCCTGAATCAAAGCAATGGCTATTAAGGTTTGGGTGAGTTGTGAAATTTTATTTTTATTAGCAATTTTGCTCTTCTCCTCACTACTAAATATTTATGTTTTTCTTAATATTGGGCTGTTGCAAGGGTCCCTCCTTTCTTCCAACTTCCCAGTTTGTGATCAGCCTCTCTAGATGCTTCTGTGTCCCACAAGATGCATCTTTCACCAACTGGTTGTACATTTTCCTTTATGTTTTGCCTGTGTAGAAGGCTGGGATTAGGCAAATTCTGAATACAGACCCTGTAAGTGGAAAGCCAGCTTGGAAACTGGATACCAAAGTTTCTAAACCTAAGTTTGGACTGTACATTAAAGTTGTAGTTTGCTCAGAAGAGTCAGGCCTAAATTTGGGTTTTAACAGATGAAGACCTGCCTTTAAAAATGACATCTGTACTTCCCATTGATGCATTTTGCTGAACTGAAGCTAATCTCAACATCTAGAAGAAAGCTGAGGGAACAAACACACACATCAGGGATGATTTCAGTGTTTTATCCTAGGATACATGCTCACTGAGTATTCCTACAAAAAATCTAGTGGAGTCACCACAGAGCTTGGCTTCAGAGTGGCCTGTGACACGTGAAGGGCCTCTCGGCATGGAACAGTGAAGGAAAAACATTCCTTGTCTGTAAAATTAAAATGAAACACTTTCTTTGCAGCAAGAATCTGTGAATTTTAGAATAAAGTATGGAGGGACGTTGTAGAGCACCTGCATTGCAAAAATAAGAAGGAAGGGAATTTCTGAGAACAGAGGATCAAAAATTCACCTGCTATAGTCCTTGTGATCTTGTCAGAGCAAGACTACTCCATTTACTACAAAGAGCTGGCCAAACAAATTACATGTAGACTTCTGAAGGGAATAAAAAAATAACTAAAAATTAGTGAATCTCAGGTGAGCTTTGAGTTGCAGAAGAAAGAACAGCTCATATGAGGGAGTGTATAAGGTTTCAGAGAGCTGAACTTCTACCTATCTTTTTCCCGCCCTCTTAATATCAGCATATGTTCCGCTGTGTTGAGAATGAAAGTAGCCGTTCCCATGAAATGTCCACAGAGCCCAGGCACCTTTCTTGCAAATCATAATGCCTCTATAATATGACTGAAAGATACATTGCCAAACATATACACTGGCGGTAAAATATATTTTACCTTTCACCTGGCAAGTTGATCTTCCCAGTATGTGAACATAAGCAGAGGGAAGTAATCAGCAGAAATGAAGGCTGGAAACACTGAAGAAAAGTGTAGAGATATAATTCCAACCTAAGCTTGATAGAGGCAGCAAGTTTTCCCTGTTGCTGAAAGGTTTGAGTGGCTTTTAGAAAAAAAATTTCTAAATTGCTTGTCTGCTTCAAGAGCACCTTTTCTTCAGAGTAATGTCCTAAATCCTCTCTGCTTCTCCCTCTGGGGACATCCTTCCTAATTTGTACTCATTAGAGGGTCCCATGAGCCATCTCTGCCTGCAGATTATGCCATAGTTCCCTACAGACTTTGTGAACTTCGTACAAAGGGTGGTTTAAGAAGGGCTTCTATGCACATGGATGTCCAAAAAGATATAGGAGAAAGATGTCTTTTGACAGCTCCCTTTACAAGCCCCCTGGCCTTGATTCTGCCATTCCCAGTGAAAGATGTGATGGAATTACTGGCTTCACTACCAAATTCCTCTTGAGGTTAGCACACCACTGGAGCAGACTTGGTTGTACAGGAAAATAAACTAATATTATTAACAAAGGTCAATTAATCCACCTGATCTTTGTAACACTGGTGAAATCCAAAACATGATGAAATGTGTGGCTAATTCTCAAACATCTCACTGCAACCAACCATGGCAAAATTTACTTTCTTGTGCTTTAGTTCACCTGTCATTCCCACTCTGTCCATGTCCTGATGCAATGGAAACCTTGTCCTCCTTCACCATCCTGAACAGTTTCAACTCATTCCAGTCCTGTCACAACTCTTTTTTTTTTTCACCCACACATTGCAGATTTCTAGAGCAATATCTTTGTGGGGAAGCTGCTGCGCACTTTTGGCAGGCTTTTCCCCAGATTCTCTGAAAATCTCAGCCTCCTGGACTAGTTCCATGCTTTGAATGCTCATGCCTGGCCCCGGCCCAAAGAGAGCACATTTGTCAGTTCAACCAGGACTTTAATATTCATACGCTGTCCCATCTTTTACAGCTAGCATTTAAGCCTTGAGAATACTGGAAAGATGCCTTGGAGGATGTGAAAGGATATTATTTCCTTCTTTAAATAGAAGGAAAAAAATATATGATATCAGAGCTACCAGCACACTCGATTAATTTTTAAAAGCAGAAATCTCTAGGTTATATTAAGACCCACAACAGCAAATATTGCATACGCAGTTGAGAATATTTAATAGCAAGTTTAAGTTACATAACTCCTAAATTATTTGAAATAGACATTTGTGCTGTTCTAAGCATAGGCAGACACACATAGATTCATGAATAATTGTCTTTCCTTTCAGAACGGTGTGTCCCATTTCTTCTGATGCCTGTCTCTGAATTGATTAAGTTTGATGAGCAAGTGAATAGAAATTAATCTCCAGGTTTTGTCTCAGTAACTTAGATTTTTTTTTTTGGTTGTAAGTGGGGAAGTCAAAATAGTTTCTCCAGAATTGTAATACATCCGCAATTAAATTCATACTTGAATTATCCCAAGAAATTCTTGGTGTTACATTTAATTCCTTTTCTTGATTTCTCATTTCTGCTTGCTTAAAATGAGTTTTTCTTACACAAAAATGCTGTAAAAACAGTTGTATGATGCATTATATATTTATGGGACAAGGAAACACACCTACAAAGTGTGAAATGCAGAATTAACACCTTTAAGCCAATATTATCTCTGCTGGTCTCTCTTTTTTCCAAAAATATAAATTTCTTGCATATATATAACTTCTTATTTTCTGAGATATTTTGCAAATATTTTAATAGTTTCATTCTTCCCACTTTAAATATTAGTAACCTGACAATAAATTGCAGTAAAATAATTGAAAATCTTTTCATTAACTCCATCAGAATTTGATCAATTGGGATTAACCACAGAGTGCATTTACAATGCGCCTCAGTGAAATGCTGAGATTTTGCATAACACATTACTGTAGTTATAAACAAAATTTTCGTCATATCCAGCCACACAATTTGACTATTATTCTAGGAAATGGGGCAAGTTATTCTGAAAACTCAAAGTAGATTTGCATTTTGCTTTTAGATAATTGTAAAAGGTACAAGACTGTATTTTTTTTTTTTTGTTATATATCAATAGTCAACATTATAAATGAATATGGAGCTAGGGAATGATCCAGGACATGTGAATCTGGTACAACATTTTTCAGTCTTGCAGGACAAATAAGGCTGTTGCTGAAGAAGTAACTCCTTGTTTAGACGGCGACGTGTTTTGCAGAATAAGGGTACCCAATTATGGCTTCCAAGAGCAGTGAGAAGGTTCTGTTAACATTAGTGGAAGTTAGACTGGATCACGAATCATTCCAGCACTTGGTAATTGTAGCCTTTCTTTCCTAATAAAAGTCAGAGATCTGTTAGATTGTAACAAGGAAGAAAAAAGAAATCATTTTATACGAAAATGGATTGTGTTAAAATGCTACAGTCTTACTGGGCTTTCTTATAGATTTTTTTTCTCTAAAAAGGGATACTCATCACTTAATATCTTGCCACTTTACATGAATATGTAGATTTATTCTCAGAAGACCTCCAAAATATGGAACAAATTAATTCAGTGTTACAAGGTGACAAACTGTGGCTGAGGAAGTCACAAGGGAAGCCTGTGGAAGAATCAGAAAATGACTTTACAGGAGAATCAAATTCCATTAAAAAACAAGCTTCAATATGTTCCACATTATTTAGAATAGGGGAAAAAAACCACTCTGCTGAATACTCAACATAAAATCATAAATCACATTTTAACCACAAATGATACTTTATGGTGTGTTTCTTACAGAAAACAGAAAGTTTTCAAGTTGGTATATCTTTTCCCACATTGAGTGAAAAACAAAAATAAAAATAACAACAACAAAACCAACCCAAAACCCAATCAAGCTTCCTTTAAAAATCAAAGCAGCAAGAACAGTCACAGTGGTTTTCAATCCTCAGCCTGCAAGTAATAAGTTTTCCCCTTCTCTCCTAGTTTTATTAGAGTTGATTCCATTTTCTTGTCAAAATGGATATCCACTTTTGAAAAAGCAGGCTTTGTTTGCTTTAGGCCCTCTGCAAGGAAAGTAACATCCTACAAGAAGCTTTATCATACAGTCAAAGCTGATGACCTACTACAATAATCTTGAGATGAAAATGAAATATCATCCTTGTGAAGTCTTGTGGGACTCCACTTTTCTTGGAGTGTAATAACTCTCTGAATGAGATGGATCCCCTGGATATGAGCACATCTCCCCTGAGTTCCAAGGACTTGCGTCAGTTTACAGAAAATACAAATTCGGTCCCTTTGACTTTTTTATATCAATGAAAAATTTAATGAATTTTCTAATGAACACCCTTCTTGGCAATTGTTTATCTGCATATGGTTTTCTTTGTCACAAATGTATGTTTAACTAAAAAACTGTCTCTTTGAATGGTGACGCTTCGCTCGTGGTTACAAAGCACAAAGTATTTAAAGTCAGGAACACCTTGAACCTCTTCAGTAACCAGTCTCCATTGCTGCAAAATTATATCTGCAGATATTCAGTTCCATATTTCATCAGTGCAAGCACTTAAAAATGCACCCCAAAAAGTCCAGTGCCTTCATATATTGAATTTTGATATAAATCAGAATACTACGCTGTTAGACATGAGTAAAGCAGGTAGGCACACAAAATGAGGGGAAGTCATTGACCACAGATTAACCTCATAAACATGGGCCTGTGGCAGTTTTCAAAGTATTTCTCACTCTAGACACAGGCTGCTATCAGAATAAGATCTTAGTTTCTTTTAAAGACTTTCAGCTTGGTGGTTTTACAGGAATCTGCAAGTTCATCAAGTGTAAGAGAAAGCACAACATTTACCCGATGAACCACTACCCCCTCACTCCTCCCCCAAAGGAAGTATTTTGCATGCACAAAGACACAGAATTCTGCTCAGTTAGGGTGTCAGGCTTGATTTCAGTGAAGCGAAATTAAGCTAGAGAAAGTTATATAGATGGCTTACTTGAATTTCAGAAACAAACAACCGACCAAGTGCTCTGATTTCATTACGACAACAGCTCGCTTCTAAACAGGGCCACGTTGATACAAATAACATAACAAATGACAAATGTGGATGATGGAGCAAGGATAAATCTTTTGGCTTTAACTGCCTTCCTGCCAAATACTGCGTGGTATTAATCAGTAGGTGCTTTTGCCCAGTAACTACATAATGTCCTGGTTATTCCACTTGTTTGTGCTTGGCTGGAAAAGCGGGACACTGAAGCCTTTGACCCAGGGACTAGCAAGCACACGCATGCATAACAAGGCAGCCAATTACAGATGTGCTATCATTGCACTTGCAGTGAACTCCTAGAACATTTGTAAACGATTCTGTGAGAGGCAACCAAGGGCCTTTGGAAACTAAAAATTATAGACCAGTTTAACAATTCACTTAGCAGTAGAGTGAGTAGTTTAATTGCATGTGAACCCTCCAATTCAAATGCAAATTAACATACAGATAGCATATTTCAGAGACACAGATGCAAGTGATTTGCTTGTTCGTTTCTGTTTATACCATATATTTTATGTTAAATATAACACAAGTTTAACAAAATAATTAATCTCCCTGACTAAGATACGAAATGTTGATTAATCCAAAATGCCTGAAAATGTATGTATCTAATAAAAATTAAATCGAAACACATGGAAAAAAAAAAAAAAAAGAGGAACTGAAATCTACCAATTCTTTGTCTCAGAAATATCAGAAACTTCATAAAATAAGCCTGGAATCATTCGTTTCCCACCTGCCAGGCAGAAGCATCGGGCATATCTGGAGGCTGTATGAGCTGCTGAGAGAACCTGGCATGGTCCCGAAATTTCACTGTTATCTCACACTAAACAGCTAAGAGAATTGCTAAGCAGTTTTACCAGTGATGAAGTCTGTTCTGAAATCAGAATAAATATTTTACATCATAGAGTTTAAAAGTACATCTATGGAGGCGATATTTTGCTGTTGTTGTTAATGCTCAATAAAGTATACACCTCTCATCCTTGGAAAAATGCCATTATGACGTTATCCCAACCTGTTACTAATACAACCAAAGAAGTATTCAGAATGCTGCTTCTCCTTCCAGTGAGAAAGTTGATGCTACCAAAACTGCAGTCAGAAAAACAACTCTACTGAGGAAGTGACCTCTTATAAGTCACGAACATTCACAACAGATCACTGCCACTTCCCAGGCAAAGCCTTCATTGACTGAAAGACTCAATACAAGAACACTGAATTTGCTCAAAAACCAGGTAGAGAACTTTATCATGAGAATTGAAAAGGCTGCAACACTAATAATGGGATTTTATTCTCAGCTGTCAAAATTTTGCTGAAGTTTCTTCAAGTTAAAGAGGGAGGAGCACTAATGAGGTATATCTCTGCATTCAAAAGTTGTCTTTTTAGATTACTTTACTGCTTTTCAGGGAAAACATATTAATACAAACAGAACATTGACACTGATTTCTCAGAATAAACATTGCTGATCCCAGAGATGTACATTATTTTGAAATTCTTCATTATCTCATGTTAATGTGTTATTGGCTTAAGGAAAAAACCACCCTATAAATAATCCATAAATAATCTAAACTATGCTTGTTATTCTTTTGATAACTGTTTTTAATGATCCTGTGCAATTAAATTAAAACATTGTATTTGCACCATGAAACTCAGTGACATAAGAAAGTTCAAATTGTACATGCTATCCAAAATCAATGCATATTAAAAATCTTTCCTGCAGATTGGTGCCTGATTCATATCAAGCAGCTTGTCTGTATATGAAAAGACTGACC
The DNA here is from genome assembly GCA_013400235.1 of Oriolus oriolus. Taxonomy (NCBI): domain Eukaryota; kingdom Metazoa; phylum Chordata; class Aves; order Passeriformes; family Corvidae; genus Oriolus; species Oriolus oriolus. The sequence goes on along the minus strand of VXBT01010021.1, from coordinate 1,442,300 downwards.
TCTGAGAAAAGGAAAAGAGAATCAAATATTAAAAAAATATTTTTTTATCCTACATGATGGTTCTTGCAATAGAAGTTGCTTGTAAAAATCTAATTTAATATTTGAAAGGTAAGATTCTTCAGGAAGAAGTTCCAGGAAAAGAATTAAATTTTTTCAGTGTTCTTTATATTCTTTGGTAAGGGAGAAATACTTTTCTCTCTTTCCTTCCTACATCAAGAACCTTGGATAAACTTAGTTTCCTCTCTGAAATAAAACAAAACAGAACAGAAGTGATTCCTCCATGGTTTTTGACAAGCTTCCAAGGACTGTGGACATTTACTAAGAAACCATCATTTTTATGTGGTCAGTGTCATCATAAATATATTAAAGAGACACAGCTTGTTGAGTTTTTCAGAGGATCATCAAGAATTATCCAGTACAGAACCATAATAAGAGCTGAATAAAAATTAAAGTCTCCTATAAATAAAACACATTTTTTAAAAAATTTATTTACTCTGAGATTATTTGAAGAAATTGAGATGTACATCAATTTATGCAATAAAATATTTGGTAAGGAAACATCAAACAGCATAGGCTACTTTAGGCTGCCTGGTATTGAAACAAATACCAGTTGGGTTGGCTTTTTTACGTTTGGACAGAATGCTTCAATGAAACTTTGAGTAAATTGGTTTTTAAACTTTTTAAAACGAGATGAAAAGGACAACAAAGCTGATTAACTTCCTGAAATGTGAGTGGATGTGAAGAAGAGCCGTTGAAAATAAAAATATTTATTTTACTCACTCTGAGAAATAACCATTGTTACTAATAGGTGCTATTTTTGATGGCACAGTAAAGAAGCTGACTTTTAAATAGTTCTCTTTTTTCACATTCTTCTTGCATTTATTTTGAATCACAGCTTTAGTAACACACTTTGTCTGCATACCCTTTTCCTAATCAGCCAATGATGCCCACACACATCTCAGTTCTCATTCCACTGCTGCCGACTTTGCAACAGTTTAGAGATCTCTCCTCTCAGACCCTTCCTCGCAAGAGATTTGTAGCTCTTCATTTCATACACTGGCTATGGATGAGATGGATCAAAGTGATTTCACCAGCTAATTCATTACACAGACACAAGCTCGTAGAAGGAAGTCTCTCATAGTAAAATCCTTACTGACAGAAGCAGCAGCAGGTGAGCCCCAGTCCTTGATATTCAGTGGTTTTAGAGCAGAAGGAGCCAATGTATTTGCTGTGCAATAAACCTGCTCCTCTTGCAAAAGTATCTTTAATGAAAAGAAAAGCTGCTTCAAAATTCAAAGAAGAAAAGAAGTCAGAAAAGGACGGTGATCAACCTTATTTTTATTACTTTAGTGAAAACCAAAGAGCATATGAGCTATCACTGAGCTCGTTACACTCACAAGTCTCACATTCAGGCACAGACACAGAGATGACAAATTATTTCACCTCAGATGAGCGGCTGCATCTTCCCAGCAGATAAAGACCTAAACTTTGGACAACAGCCCAAGCTCCTGTTGAATAAATGAAAGAAAATCTGCTCACTCAAAGTAAAAAGGATCCTCTCTTGTATGAAATGGTGAAACTAATCAAGGATGATGTTTGAGCTGGGACAACCTTCTCAGGATCAGTCTCTATTGAGGTTTTCATTATTTTAGCAGAAAAGAGTAAATGCAAGTAGTCGCTGTAAAAGAACATTGCACAAAATCTTCCTCAGTGAGATGTGTTCCTGTCGTTTCTGCTCCTTAGAGTGTTTTTAATCTTCAAAGTTAACTATTTGGCATATTTCATAATAACAATTTATTTAAAATGGCCACACAAGTATATACAATACTCTGTTATTTGCAGAACTGTCTGTTTTTGCAAATCACTGCTATTGCATTCAGGATTGATTTATAGACACAGGAAGACTGCCAAAACAGACTTTGTACCACTCTGCTGATTTCAGTTACTCTGTTTCAACTGGAGCATTCATAAACAGAAACAAATTATGTAGACAGAAAATTACAACTCTTTTAGACAAGAAGAAGCTTGCAAACTCAAAATTTATTTGTGTTTGAAAAGGTATTTGTGAAGGAATGAAATTTTATGCTCAGCAAAAAACTACACAACAAGAAAATTAGGAATATGACACAAATAGCAAAAGCCAACAAATAATTTTAAGTGCAAAGCTCTCTATCATTTACTTCACAACATGCAAGTTGAACAGTTTTACACGTTACTAATAGAGCAATTGTAAATATGTGAAAAGAGCTCAGGGTCAGAATAGGCGTGAAATGCATTTCAAGGTAAGAGAATAAGTCTTAGAGAGATTGCTTGTTTCTGTTATTTGTCACTAGACCTCCCACTAAGAAAATTTCTATCCCTGCTTTGAAAAGGAAAATATTCTGAATGCAGGCAGTGCAATTTGACTTCTTTTTTCAAGACTTAAATTCAATTTGGTTTTGCATCCCCTTTTTCAAGGGCGGATTGGCAAGCCAGCATTGAAAACTCTCCGCTGTTTTATCCTTCTGTTGAGCCCATGCAAGCATGTCAGAAAGTAGGTGTGAATTTCCCAACACACAGAGTTTGGGAATAGCCAGGAAAGAACATTTCCTACCTGCAGTAGTGGAGGAACAGGAAGTACAGACTGAGCTCAGGGTAAGTGAATGGTACAAAGAGGATCTGGCTGCTACTAAAAAGATCTGCTGAAGCCCCACTGATTTCACTGGGTTTTGAACTGACTGCAGTAAAGGTAAGTCTGACCCTTCAGCAGAAGGGAATAGTTTGCAGCCTGTATCTCATGAAGCTGTTGGTAGCTGCTTTCAAGCTCTTACAAATTATGCAAATTAAACTGTGTTCCACCTGCATGATAGCACAGCAGTAACACCCTCCTTATCTGCTTCAGGATGGTTTGTTTAATATGCAGGTAGGCAGAGCCAGCTTTTGAAGCCCATATTGTCAACAGAGCCATCCAAGGAAATGGATGAATAAATGTAAAATAGAATTTCTCTTACTAAAATACCAATTAACTGTTATCACTTGTTTTGCTTTGAAAGACTTACAGGTAGGGAAAAAAAACCAAACAAAAAGGCTGAAATATCTTCTACAGGGCTGCGAGTTTATCAGTGAACTTTCTTAAAGCTGCTTAGTCACTGTCACATGGAGCTGTCAGGGCTGGTGGTGACAAGCTCAATTTCAAGCACTTTCCAGCCAGCACTAATGGCAACAGACCTTACATTCAGCATGGCTCCCATTACCGAGCTTCGAAACTCGGCACAGGAGAGCAGAGGCATCTTCAGGAGAGAAAGCACTTTTGCTTCTCCCAAAAAAATTGTTTGGAATCTGGAGAAACAGTAGTTTTCCATGCTAAAATGAGTGACTTTGTAGAATGTAGGTGAAGCAGTCGAGACTCCTCACAGTACTAGACAAATAAATGCATTTGCCTCTTTTGTGGCCAATTTTCCTTCATATTAAATGTCTGGAAAACCTCTTTCATAACATCAGGTGGCACAAAAACTCCAAAATTAGCAGTTAATTGAATGCATTTTCAGAACAAAAAGAAAGATAAACAAGCAGGGAAAATATTTTATTTTAGTGGATGCTTTGGAATTACCAGTAAGTTTATAAAAGTTGAAAGTTTGCTTTGAGGGATTTTTAGATTTTCTTTGATTTTTACACATAATTATAATACAATAATAATTAGAGGTGTTGCTTCACAAGGTGTTACAAAGAGCTTCATCCTGTACCCAATTGTCAGCACAAAGCAAATGACTGCATAAAGCACTGAACTGACCTTCCAGAATATTTTCCTATCTCTCTACTATAGCAGAGATGAAAAGTTGACAAAACTTCAGCTGTGATAAAATGCAACAACCCCAGCACCAGTAAAAGTGATCCTTTGGACAGTAAGGTTTATCCTAATATTTTTTAAGTCCAAATGCAAAACTCAGTCCTCAAATTCTTGCTTGGACAGGGGTGGCTTATAAGAAATACTTTGGTCTTCTGTTTCTGCTTTATTATTGACCCAAATTAAATCATTAAAGAAGGCTGGATACTAAAGAAACAGTTCTTCCTCATTTCAGATACAGGATATAAAGGGAGGAATAGATTTGAGAATCTTGAAAGTAAAGAGGTTTGAGAAAATAGGGAAATTTCTAGCAGTCTACATCACTGCAATGATAAACTGTGATGTTTGGAAATAACACTGCCTGTGTTTTTGCCTCCAGTAGACTTTTGCAACAGCAAGCATTATTCTTTATCTATTCAGAGTCATATATTCATTAAAAATTTAAAATAATATGTATAAATTTTGATATTTTTAATTTCATTTTTTCTCAGAATACACTAATGACCACTCAGCAGCATCAAATAGAAAAAAAGAAATAACACATTCAGTTACATAGGGGCATTAACATCATGGTACCTTTGCTAAGCACATTATTACAACAGAAAAGCAGCTGATCTTTTCCTTTCCCAGCTACATTTTGCCCCAAATCCTTCTCTAGTACATGGCTACAGCCTAAGAATATCCCTAAACTTATCTAGTTTGACCCACCTGAATGCTGGAACAGCCTTGAGACACTTTCATGATATAAAATCACTACAGCTCCTTTTATTTTCGCCTAGTCAAAACCAAATAACTGGTATAAATCCCTTCACATTTTATATGACACTATAGTATAAAGCATGAAAGAGGACTCTCAATCTGTAGATTGATACTAACTGTAGTGGGTTTTAAATCATCTTTATGGATAAGGATATTATCTAATAGGTGTAGGGTTAAATGGAGTTCAGATTCAAGAAGTAAATAAGAGTCAGGTATTTATAAGGTCTTAACTAATGAGCAAGCCTGCTTTAAAAAATGCAGCTTTCAAAGCCCACGAGTTTATGAGATTTTAATTAAAGTGTTCTGTTCTTAATTTAACATATACCCTTAGGTACCCAGGTAATGAATTAAACAGACTTCAGGATATGGGATGGGTTTTTTAATTTTTCACTACTATTTTAAGGCTATTTGCATTGTTGTACTTGATCTGCTTCACATGAAAAGTGTTCTTAAGAGAAACAGAAATAGATTTACCTCATTGCTCAAGGCATGGGCTCAATTCACCCTTTTCTAATGTGCCTGTAATAAAATTCCCAATTAGAGACATCGTTGGAGCACTTCGGTTGAAGTCTTATTTTTTAAAATGCCTGTGAAAAAATAAGATTTATGTTTTAAGTGTGTAAAAGCCCCTTTTTGGATGTTGAGCAAAATAAGTAGAACTCAAAGTGTTCAGCTTGACTAGAGTTTACAAAATGTTGTCTGATCATAAGTGTTGCAATGGGTATTGCTGGGTGTTGATAGAGTGGGAAAACCTGATCTCCACTAGCAAGTGCAGAGCACCTAAGGCCTCAGCTGACAAGGAAACAGAAGGTTTTTCTGTCTCTTGATATCTGCTCACGTTAAAAAATCCCTGCAGGAATAGGATTTTCCATAAAACCTACCTTAATCAAAGACAAATCTAAACAGAAGAATGTAACTCTATTTAAAAAAGAAAAAAAATTGGTATTACCTTCCATTTAAGCTGTGTTCCCACTCTCATGTTTATTATTTCAACTTTTCTTCATGTTAAAGATTTCACTTATTTGCAAATATGCCCTCAAGAGTATCATATGCGGCAAGAATTCCATATGAATCCTGGGAGGACGGCCCAGAACACATATGCAATAACCTTTTGTCAAAACAGAGCTTGTGAGGAAATGCCTATCTCAGTCTAAAGTGTGTCCTTCAAGTCACTTTAAATAGCTTAAAGTACCCTTTTATATTACCTGAGGTTATATATCCAAATGATAATGGTTTCCTACCTCTTTGTGTGGTCTATCACCATGTCCCTCATGTATATTCTCCACAGTCATTTCACCTTCAGACGGTTTCTCTTTGGGTTCTGCTTGAATTTTTCCTTTACCTTCAACCAATTACACCTCAAGTAAAGGCCATGATGTAAGTTCCCCAGCAGTCAATAATTTCCTCCTAAATCCCAGAGCCTACTCTCTGGAAAAAGCACACAGTCTTCTGGAATTGAAGATTCACATGCCTGATCACATCTTTGGTACTTGAGATTTTATAGCTTCAGACCAAGATTCTGCAGAAGACAGGAAAGGAGGGAAACGGCATGTATTTATCTCCTCATTTGGTTTTTGATTAAACCTGGTGAAATCCTTGGAAAAATAGCTTGTCAAGCCATTCTTTTAGATGCTCTTTCTCCTAGAGGTGTAGATAAAATGAGTTTCATAAAGAGTTTATCAATGACATTTCTCCATGGCAAAATCCCAGGAGCTGTCTTACTCAGGGGTGTGACAATGTGTCACACTGAAACACCAGTGTCAGAAGAAAGAATAAATATAGGCAAAGACAGAAAATAATTTCTCTCTATCACTTCCCATTGGTTTACCTGAGGTAGTCTCCTGTGTGACTCTTGGGAACAATGGGATCAAACTCCAACATAGATTTGGATCCAATGCACAGCTATGCAAGAGACAAAGCACCTCAGACAGCATGGATGTGCCTTCAAAGTCCCTGCCAACGCACTGATGGAGAGACCTTTGTAGTCTTATTCTCTGTATCTCTCTGAACACATTCTTCCCTGCTAGAATCAGTAAGAAATCATCATAATTCACTTTCACAATGTGCAATAATCTTTGTCAAGAGATTTACGGCACACAAAGGTTTTTCAATTTCTCCTAGATTTAGAGAGATGGGGAAGGGGAAAATTCTTCTCATCTGAGTGGCCCTCAGCAATACAAGCGGAGGAAAAAACACACCAGTAGCAATAGGAAGTTAGAATTCAAAAGTCTTCCTTTTCTGAGGTAGACAGCTGAGCCTTTAGTGGTGATCTTTAATACCCTCTGTCTAGGTAGTAACGCTGTGTTACTGTCACAGCCTTTTTCAGAAGCTGGCAACTTGGCATTAAATTCCTGTGCCAATATCCCAGGAGCAGTCAAATTCCTCTCACTTGTTCAGCTCGCCAGCTCCACTTTATACACATGTTCATTAGCTGCAAAGAGTTCAGTCTTTGATCACAGAAAAAGATCAATCCATTCTTGGTCATACAGAAATAATGGACTGAGTTTTTAGAGAGACTGAATCAATAGCTATGTGGATATACACTTTACTGGCTGATTCAGGATGTATTACTCAGCTGCTGTTCCTTATATTAAAAATTTGAAGTTTTTCAATATCTACCATCTCATGAAAATCTATAAGTGAGGGAAAAAATGAAGTATTGGGAATGTTACACAATTTACTATAATTAGTACCTTTATCCTTATGACTGACAGGCAGCTTGTATAAGAGCTATAACCCTTTTTTACTATACCATTAAAGTTTCAAATAAAAGAAGTTCAGAGAATACTGACACTAGAAAGAGGTTTAGGAAAATACCTATTTTTTAACTCAACTCATGCCCCATCAGCTCTTCAATTTACATATCCACTTTCAGGATGTGGCCCAGAGACATTTCCATGAATTTGTGGTGCTCGTGGTCCCCTGTGACACATGATGAGTTCTTCAATCCTATCTCTAAATTAAACTTGTCTGAATGGTGTGATTAATCAATTGACACCATTATCCTTAGGACAAATACTTCAGGCAAACTCTTTTCATTAATATCTAATTCAGAATAATTGTTTTCACATCTTCTCGTTATTACTCAAGCTTTATCTCCATTCGTATCTGACAAGAGGACAGAAGGACAAGAGGTAAGACAATACCACAACTATTGAAGTTTCCTCCCAGAGTGCAACAGATTAATTATTTTATCTGTTTTTTTTCTATAACTACACTAATTTTCTCCTTCATTTGCTGCACTACAGCGGGAGACCACTGAGCTTACCAAAGTAATCTTAAATCTTCTTATTATAAGCTTGCAATGTAAATATTACTTAGAGGATCTCAGTCTATCGGAAGTTACCTAAACAAAATGTGAAAAATGAACACTTTAGTAGGTGAAATTAACTGCGCTGAGCAGGAGTTCTGTAACTGGCTCCAGCCCTGTGATTTCAGCTGTGAAGCCAACTCCACACTACAATAAATCAGCTCTACATCTCTTCTTGTTAACTCATCCTGAAAAGTTCCTTCCCATGAAGAGCTGCATTGATTTACAGTCCTTTGGAAAGGACCTGAGCTTGTAGCAGATTCTAGCAACTGGGACAGATTCTTGTAACAACTAACTAACAAATTAATATATTAACTGAAAGTATTAATTAGAAAGGAATGGGGTTTTTTTAATTGTCCAAAAAGCAATGAAAAGAAGACAGGAAAGATTTGTTGCAGGAATTCCTACTTTCATAATTTACACATTTTTCCTGAAATCATTCTGTTTTATCTACAAAAACTCATCATTATTTTGCTTTCTATAATTAACCGTGACAAACTGGAATTATTTGCTAGAACTTCTGGCTTGATTTTGTTTTGATTCACTGAAAAATAACACGATTTATGTTCTAAAAGTGAAACTAAATATAATTTCTCCTCGATGTCTGATATGGGCTAAGCCTTTTCATATGAAGAGTGAATTCAAAACAACAGCAAACAAGAAAAAGTGTTCCTGGTACATCTGTGTTGTTTTTTCTGAGGCAAATTTGATTTTAAATTCATTGGAGAGAGAAGTTCTCTCTTGGGAAGGGCTCAAGTTCATTTGTAATTGGAGGAAGGAAAAAGAGTCAATATTTTTACCCACTTTACTTGGAAGTGTAACTCGAAAAAAAGGTAAACAATATCAGTGTTGCAACGAACTGAAATGCACACATGCAGAAAGGTCTTAACACAGAGGATAAAAATCCCGGTAGAGAAGCACTGTTATCTCAGCTGAGGTAACACCATATGTTCTCTTTCAGACCTCTCAATCTCAAATGATAATGTTCAAACCCCCTCTTCAATTTAGCTCTTATCTCTCTGCTGAAATCTTAAAAGGAAAAAAAAAAAAAAAACCTCAGTGCAGATATGCTAAAAGAAAAATGAAGTGTAAGCTTAAAAAAATAAATTAAATTAGCTGGTGAGTTGATAGTCTCAAGTATTTTTCACCATGGCAATTCATACCCAAAGGTGAATTTTCCTAAAGCAAACATTTTTGAACAAACCTGAGTGGCTTCATGCTTTGAATGCTTGAGCTGCTTTTTAAACTAGAGCTTTTAACTTTCAGAAAGTCAAGTTTTCAGAAAATATTAAAGTCAGCTTGAACAAAAGCCTAATTTGGATAAATGTATCCTTGGAAAATGCCTTCTGTACCAAGTCCAGGTGTCTCTGCTGCATTCCCAATGCTAATGCTGTCTTTAAGTAATCTTAAAGAATACTTATAGGGATACTTTAAATATAAGAATTATAAGAATATAAGAATTTTCCCTAAAAATAGGGTGAAATTGTATTTTCAATGAAGCAAACAGAAATTTTATCATTTATCAGTTATCATAAAGATAGGGATTTTACACAAAAATTTACCTTGTCAACACTTGTATGTCTTTCTTGGACTAAGCCTCATTTTTCCTCTCCCACACTTGCTAGAATTCCTTTTACAGAAGGTTCTTCTTACAGAAGCTTCATGTTTCATAACAAAAGAAACATCAAAATCAATTAATTCATGTGGAGAATTTTCATGTGTAGAGCTGAATTCAGAGGGAGTGATGCAGCAAGTGCTTAGAGAAATGTCATATATCAGGTGTTGGAATTACAGTTCTCTTGTACCACATTTTTATCTTCTGTTAAAGAAGAGGAAAGAACAGTTTGTCTGAGACTTTTTAGGAAATGTTACGCAATTTCAAGGCTACTCTGTATGAAACCCTGGTAAAACGTTAAACTTTCCCACTTAACTTTCAAAGATAAAAGAGGTGCCAACATTGAAACCTCGGCCACTGAGCAATTCTGGTAAAAGACATTCTGTCCCTGAATAATGTGGCCTCTTTCAGCTAAACATCTTGCTTTTCAGCTTTGGTTTTATCAAGGGCCATAGGATAATTGAGACTGGAATAACCTCATCAGGTCACATCCTTCCTGCTCAGGCCACAGTAATTTGCTGGAGCTCAGCTTGTTCATGTATCTCTACACACATGTACTACGCAGCACACCATACCAAATCCCTTCCACACCTCTAACCCTGGATCTTGAAATAACTTCCTCAATGCACAGGTGTGCATAGTTATATTTTCATAAAGGAATCAAAATTACAATACTCCACAGTTTTCCTCACTTTAAAAAAATATATATTGCTGATATTAGCATATTATAATTCATTTATTGGAATAAATTTGGATTAATTACTTTGCTGCTTGAATTTTAAGAGAGGTTTTTCTCTGTTGTGATATACCTTTTTTTCCTGGCATGAAAACCAGGATTTTTCTGCTATGGTGGTGTAAAACCCAGAGGGCTTTTCTTGACTTTCACTATTGTTGTAGGAGCCAAAAGCCCATTATACCTGCCAAGGTAAGGCAGTTTCATTGCCAAGTAGCTGGTGTATTTAACTGGGTTTAAAAATATGAGCAAATAAATATGGATGGTGACATGAACAGGAAATAATCAATGTGACTACCACATGAGTGACAGATACTGTTTGTTTTGACACAGGAAACACTTGTTTACAAAATCATTCACAGGGGAGGGGAGAGTCATGAAGCTTTGCCTGCCTCACTGTATCCCAGCCTTTCCTGTGAAAAGCACAGTTTTTCAGCATTCGTATTCTTAAGCAACTGTCAATCCATGGGATATTATTACTTTTTTCCTTGAAAACTGTGAAGGAGACTCATTTGTAATACCTGACAGTGAAAAAGTGACTCTGGAATGTATGACATCATTTACCTGAAACACATTCCAGTCTCATAGACAGTCTGATACTCTATATGAGAGTTTTCCAAATAAATCTCATTCTGTTCTGTATTGTGATCATTTCTTGCATTTCTCAGTGCTGTCTATTAAGACTTGCTAAAAAAAAGTCGATTATTTTCATCAGAAGCCATGCTGTGTTCTGATTAGAAAGGAAACTGTGGAGGAATTAATGGTTTTCAGGTAATAAAACAGAAAATCCTTTTCATGCTCTTGCATTAACCAAATCTTTCTTCTTAAGATATAATTCAAATAATTAGTCAGTTGTTACTGGCTGCATTCAGAGCAGCCACTGTTGTATCATTGATATTAAAATCGGGTGTTTCTAATAAATGATTGGATTTCAAAGCTTGAGTAGTGACAGCCATTTCTTTAAGCAATGGCAAATAATTTGATAGTGATAAATGGAAGCACATTAAAAACTCTGGGTGAAATTGCCCCTCTTCACAGGGCGAACACCACTCAAATTCTGGATCACTGAAGCGTTGTATTTAAGTCACTCAATGCTCATGATTTGTATTCTCTCCTAACTGCCAATACATGTGAATTTCATACTCTTTTGGCATATCTACCTCACTAAACTGTGTCCATCTCTGTAGCCAAACAGCAGCAAGAACAAAAGTGTACTGCTGCAGAGGCACTGCAAGATGTATAATGAATATTGCTGAAAAGCAGGATTATTTTCGGTGACTTCAGCAAGTTTGTGGTGAGGTTCTTGTTTTTAAACTTTATATTAAGATATAATTTTCCTATTTTTTTATATTATTGCCAGTTTCTAGAAAAGCAAAAGTTCTAACAAGGAGGAAAGCACTTTTAAACCACACACAGAATCACGGAATCACAGAAAATATATCCTGTAAATGTATTTGTAACAGCTGCATGGAAGTGCAAAAGTGTTTGCAGTTTCACACAGCAGCTACAAATACTTTTACAAGATACCCACAGAGGGAAGTATTAACTAACCATGCAGACCAAATGGAACAGATAAGCTAAGAAAGAATCCTATCAATTAAGAAATTCATTTGTACTCAAGAGAGAGTACTTGAACCTGAGTTCTTCACATTGCAGCAGATGCCTGCTGGACCATGGAAATAATATTTGGCAATCAATATAATTTGATAATTAATTTCAGAATTCCCTGTTTCAGTGTGGATTCAACTTTGACAGAAAGCCATCTTTCCCCTCCCCTCCC
>VXBT01010021.1:1315002-1430249 GCA_013400235.1 Oriolus oriolus | reverse complement strand
AAAAAAAAAAAAGAGAAAATCCAAGAGTTTGGGTTTGGATGATTGACATAACTTGAAAATTTCTGAGGGATAGCAGCTTGAGTTCCCACCAGAGAATTCATAGAAACCCACTCAAAACTCATTCACAATGCATTTCTTACAGCTGTCCTGAAGATACTTGCTTCCTAATCTTCATTTCCCATTTACAGGAGCAGCAGGTCTACATCTGCTTTTCTGAGCCAGCAGATGAGAATATGAGCCAGCAGATGAGAATACAAAACACATTTTGCTTCAGCAGCCTTTCTTTAGTTTGGGGTTTTTTTTTTTTTTTAATTAGTTGGCTGAGGCCTAGTGATCCATTTTGTACTATCCTGGAAGAGCATAAACTAAGAATTATTCTGGCATACAGAATTAGTTGTCTAGAGGTTGATCCTTATGCCTTACACTCTGTAATACAATCCGTGTCATAACTTTGCATAATGCAAAGGACACATCATGCTATTTCAGTTTCCCCTTCCCCTTATGAATTCAGCCAAAGAAAGAGCTCTCATGTCACAAATACGGGATTAAGGGGTTACGGTTCGACCTCAGGTGCTTGCTGCTCCCCTCAGAAGGCAACTGCTGCAGGTCAGCTGGCACTGCAGCAGAGTCTCTGCCTGCTCCTTTTCTGTCAAAGGGGCTGAGTTTAAAAAAAAAAAAAAAAAAGGGCACAACAAACCACAGATGGGGTGAGAGGGAAGCAGATGCATAGTTAAGCTGTCAGATCCAAAGGGTGATAAATTCTGCCTTACAAAGGCAGAGAGTACAGAGGAGACAGCAACAAACCACCCAAGTCAGTGATCTAGGAAGCTGCTCAGCTGCATCCAGAATAGGAAGTCTGAGCACACCCTCGATGTGTTCCTGGGTGGGTTTTTCCACTAGATTTCTAGTCCCACGAGACAAGGTCAAGTTTTGCAACGCAAGGAACTGCAAATTCACAAAGGAATAGAATACACCCATTCTCATTCTATATATTGTATCCATTCCATCAGTGTATTTGTTTGCCCTTTAAAAATTGTATTCTTAATCATATTAACTGGGATTATTTGCAGAATAACAAATTAATCAATAGGGTGAACTGCATTTACAGTACAAAAGTTGTTAGAGACATTACAATTTACAGCTGTCTAGATTTTGTCCCACTATATGAGAAACTTTTAGCAAATTACTGAACATCACACAGAGAGAAAAGATAGAAGTGTTATTTATAAAAACAAAGAAGAAATATTTCTCATCTACTTTTCTAGATACCAGGAAAGTCTCCCAAACCAAGATGATGAATAAAATTATTTCCTGTGCTCCACGTCCGCTTCCCCTTTTGTACTAATTACACTTCCATGCTTATCTGACACGCATCTGCTTTGAAATCATTAATTAAAATATGAAATGTGGAAAGCTATTTTTAAGCACAGAATTCTATTGTTTCACCAGACTGAGTTATTCCTTCCCTTTTGAAAGAGGTGGTACCATACATTTCAGATCTTAGGGTCTAAAATGGAACAGAAACCAAACAAACTTTCCCATCATTTTTCAGAACAAAGCTTTCTGCTCTGTTTGCACTCTGTCTTAACAGTTAACCAAAATCACTCTCCTCTGGGAACTATCCTGATCTAATTAGTAATGCTGGAGCATGACCACAAACACAGCCACGTTAATTTCATCTGCATTCCAAACACAGGGAAAAGCCTGTTATTGGAAAGAAAGGTTCCTTCTATTTCTCGTCTCTGCACAATTCTCCTCTGTCCCTGCTTAGCCGCTTATTCTGGATGTTCATTTTCTTGTCCCAAAAATTCCTCCATGCAAAATTCATCCACTGAGTACTCTTCTTCTCCAGGGCATTTCAGATCACACTGGCAGATACTAGTTCAAGTTAAAGTATTTGTTATATAAAAATAAGTCTAAATGGTCTTTCATTAGTATTTTTGCAAGCTCATGTGAACACGTAAGCCCTAGACTATAAAATATGTTGGAAATATCATGAAAATTGTACTAAGCAGTATCTTAAATCTACTTAAAGTACTGGATCTAGCTTTTGAAGGAACACAGTTGGAATTTAAATAAAAATGTTCTCATGTTCCATGCTGTTTGAGGATGCAAGCTCTCACTGAACATAAGAGAATGGCACCTTTCACAAATGTTTTTAGGAGGTTTGCTGCATATTCCTGAATTCTATACCAGAAAAATTTTAAAAAACCTTTTTTTTACTAAATAATATTTATAAGTACCTCTACAATGACATGGAATGCAACGTTAAAAAACAAAAAGAAAAATGTCATTATTTCTACTTGTATAAAAACATCTTCTGCTTAAGAGTAACATTTCAGGAGATAAATTCTGCAATGATACATTCACCATTACATCAGTTCAGGTCTCAAACTCCTGCAGGAGGGCATTACAACATCACATGAACTACATGCTAGAGCTCCAAAAGGTAAAATCAAATATGATGTAGCAAATGCAAACCAGTTCCACTAGTGTGTGTGGAGAGCTGCCCAAAATAATGCACAGAGACACAAATGTACAGTCTCCTCTGGGCTTTAGATATCACTTTTTCTGTCACTCTCTCTGTCCCTTGCACTTGCTTCAAACTGCACACTCCATCTTCAAAAGGGAAACTCCTGTCACGTGAGAAAAAAACAGGATTTCCTAATCCATTCCGTTCATCTCTTCATCCCACATTGTTTTACTTCAGATCACACTGAATTTACAGGCAGTTACACACATCTGCAATGTGCCAGTGCAGACATTCAGACTGAGGACAGGCTTAGGTATGTGCGTGTGTACATATACAGATAACTGGATCTGATCTCCACTGTTCATCCAGCTGCCGTTTGGTTTCACTCCAATCACTCCAGGGATACACAAAAACAACAGGAGAGATCCATGCACCATCTGAACCTCCTCTGTACCGGCCTGACACCGACAACTTGCACAAAACCCAGCTACACAGAAATAATGTTGTATGTGTATCTAACTTTGCAAATTTCATTTCCATAATGCAGACAAACACGGGGATTTCAACTTTTTCAAGTCTTACTCTTTTCTACTTGTTGTCATGGATACTACATCTTCTCTTTCTCTTTTCTCTCTTTCATCATATTTGACTTTTCTCTGTTGGTGTCCATGGTGACACCCTGCTATCAGTACACAATGCATGTCCTAACATCCACATTTTTAAAATGGCTCAGGTATTTTAAGAAGTTTCCCCTATGTGACAGATACTATTGCATATTAATCTCTCTTTACTAACAAGAAATTAAAAAAAAATAATTTTCTATGTCCTTATGAGATATTTTCAGTTTTATTCACTTGGATAAACTCATGAGTTGCAACATCTTCTTTTCAGAATGGCCTCTGGGGACAGCTGCCATACATTCAATCCATCACACAGGCAAAAACGACGATGCAGAGCAATCAGGCAAGTGTTTATGCATCAAAATATAATTGGCTGAATTTCCAGAGATGCAGAGCTTCAGAAGTAGACAGCATAAGCAAGCAGGCAGTGCAAGAAATCTCATAAACAGAGAAAATTTAAAAAATACACTTTTCCTCCTCTAATATACACCTTGAGGGAAAAAAAAAAAATCCCTAAAATGCCAAAACAAGCAGCAACCTCGAAAACCCACAGTAGTAAAATGATGCACATGATTTCCTTATTTTATTACTTTCCCATTTAATAGACTTTGTTTTCAGAGGATCCAGCACATACCATCATTGGTGGCTCAACCTACCAGTTAGAATTGGCTTGAAAATGTTTTTTGCACATCTCTGTTTGTGAAGGAAAACTTTGTATAATGAATTGCGGTTTTAAAGATGCAGGGTCGTCCTGGTCTTGCAGCTTACTATAAGGACTAGGCAGGTTTGGTTTATAAGACAGAGAAAACAAACAAACAAATACACAAAAGGTTTTCTGGTATGATTCTGTAAACTGTGGGCAAATGCCTCCAATGAGTCAGTGGTGAAACTTCCAACAGCTTCAATAAGGCTGGGCTCCCAAATGGCACTTTGAATTTTCACAGGCAGTGAAGTGTAACCTGGGCATGCAAACTTCAGCCCCAGAGAAGCTCTGGAAAACAAAGAAGTGAATCACTGTGTTGCACTTTGCCAGGCAGCAGCTGTCAAACATTCCCACGAATATTTGTTGGTAGGAATCCTGGCATACTGCTGTAGTCAACACAAATAATTCTGATCTGTCTTGGTGTGATAAAGTAACCCCCCAAAAACGATGTTTACAGCTGCATGAAATCATATTTGTCAGGGCATAAGTGTAGGAATTTTTAAGTTTATGGCATTCGCAACAAGTATTCCCTAGTGCCATAAATTGTAGAAATTCAGCCATGGACTCTGTAAATCAGATTTGCTAGTTTTTCCCTGAGATGCAATCCAGAAACAATTCCTCTGATTTCCTTCACTTGTTTTCCCATCTTCCCAGAAGAGAGCTATTCTAACTTGCTTGCTCAGTAAACTGAGATCTGAAAACTGGCTGCTAATTACCCTGTGTTTCAATTCTCATCTGGTGATCTGGGAAATCAAGTCCTGGTCTCCTATGTACAGTAAGATCAATAAGCTACCACCTGGACTGCTGAGACATGATGTCAGTGTTAGCTGTTCTATAGAGCATCCCCCCTCTGGTTTGCCTCTAAATTGTAATGATAATGTGCTCTTAAATTATTCAGACTGTTCAAATTTACCCTTTTCTGAAAAAAAGCAAAAAGGAATGTGAACCTGGTAGCTATAGATAACTGATCCCAGTAGAGTTTCCAGATGTAAAAAAGGGCAGAGTTATTTCAAAGTGTGTTTTGCAGGTGATGTGTTTTCAGCTTTTATAAAGACAACAAGCATGAATGATGGCTATTTCCTCGTTTAAAATCAATAGATTTCACCTCTGCAAAAATTAACTATGCAGATAAAAGCAAAAGCATTGAACAGATAATCTATATGGAAAGATTGGGGTTTTTTTCTCATATGGGATGATTGTTGCAGGTCTATTGAATGCAACAGAGTTCAGCAAATTCACACAAATAACAACTCAGACACTCTTCCATTATATGTGTCCTCTCTAACTGGTGTCTAACAAATGACGAAGAACTGAGAAGAGAAAAAACTTATTAACTTCTTGTTTTGATTTTAGATTTTTATAGGTAATGATTAATAAGTCTTTATATGTTATGTACCTACAAACCAGATAGGTTTGCCTTTAGCAGGGCATTTTTGCAGCCCATAGAAATAGGCAGCCAAAGTGAATTTCCATCTTGAATTACCTGCTGGGTTTTGCACAAGGAAAAAAAAAGGAAATAAAGAACACTTTCAAGGTAATAAAAAATAGCTCCCAAATGGCTGGAGTGGAATTAAAATCGCAACAGACCAGATTTAACCAGGCTAAAAATTAAATACTGTTACTGGCAAGCAAAATTTGCAAAGGATTGTAAAATCATGGACCAAAAAGGCAGGGTAATCGATTTTCAGAGTCATAGTTTGTGATATTGTCTGGATTTTTAAGGCATTTTCTGACATTGCTCAATTCCATTATGATGCTTCATAATTATAATCCTCTATTTGTGTTCTCTGTATCTGCTCTAAAGCTAAAACCTTAAGCCTCTCTAACACTAAGGTCATTATCTGATCTCTCCAGTTTATCCTCTCTGAAACCTTAACCTTATGCAGAGATCTCTTAAAGGGCCACACACGAGTTTAGGGCCATGATAGCCCTGACTGAAAACAAATCCAGCCCCTTGCTGATGGTCTCCTTATGGTGGGAAAGCCAAGCATGCATTGCACGCTGTTGCAATGTACTTTAACCCTGTTAGCTTAAATTTTGGGCACAACATAACACCCAAAACCCTAGAACAGCAAGTTGATTTAATCAGCTAAATAAAACTTCCCACAGACTACAACATGCTTGATTTCTGTAGTGTTCTGTATGTGATCTTGCACCTGGGGAGGAATAACCCCAGGAACCAACAGAGGGTGAGGGCCATCTTGCTGGGAAGCAGCTCTGCAGAGAAGGTTCTGGGGGTGCTGGTGGACAACAAGCTGTCCATGGGCCAGCAGAGTGCCCCTGGGGCAAAGAAGGCCAGTGGGATCCTGGGAAGCATTAGGAATAGCATTGCCAGCAGGTCAACGGAGGTGATCCTGCCCCTCTGCTCAGCCTTGGTGGCACATCTGGAGTGCTGTGTCCAGTTCTGGGCTCCTCAGGACAAGAGAGACATGGAGCTCCTGGAAGTGGTCCAGTGGAGGGCTATGAAGGTGATTGGGGAACTTCAGCACCTCACTTATGAGAAAAGGCTGGAGGAACTGGGCCTGCTTAGCCTGAACAGAAGACTGAGAGAGGACCTCATCAAAACATAAAAGGTTTTGAAGGGCAGGTGTCAAGAAGATGGATCCAGGCTCTTCTTACTGTGCTGAGCAACAGGACAAAAGGCAACAAGGACAAACTGACAGACAAGGATCCATCTGAATGATGCTAAGAACTTCAGTACTGTGAGGGTGACTGAGGAACAGACTGCCCAGAGGAGTTGTGGAATCTCCCTCACTGGAGATATTCAAAAGCTGTATGGACACAGTCTTGAGTTAATTGCTCTCGGAGACACTTGTTGGACTGGATGGCCCCACTGTGGTCCCTGCCATGCTTACCCATTCTGTGATTCTGTGATCACTGCAGGTGGCCCAAGACCTGCCTGGGGAGGATGTTTTCTTTGCTTCTGCTTATAAGATAAGAGCTTGAAGAGACAATGTAAGTAAGTAATTTATGGTCATTAGGACTCCAGAAGTATGAAAATAAATTTGCCTGTTTACTTCATTAAAATTACAATTTCAGGCAATTCCACTGTGTTGTAAATCAAGTGAGCTGAGCAGATGACCAGCTTGGCTAAACAGGGAAGGAGCATCCCATGATGCTCAAGAGGAAAAAGAAGTTGTATGATTTTTGGAAGCAAGGTCAGGATTTGCCGACAAGGCACAGAGCTGCCGTGCATTTATGCAGGAAGAAGACACAAAAGACTTAAGCTTAATTAGACTTGAAACTGGCCAGTGATGTTTGAGATAAAAATGATTTTTTAAGTATGCAAATAGGAAAAGGTCTAAAGACATCATTGTATGTTGTATTCTACTTTTTTTTAAAGAATCATTGAAAGGGAGATGTATCAGGCTCTAGGTACCCAAATACACCATAAATATTACAATCAATTATCAGTAACATTAAAATAATAGATTCAGGCATCTTTCCCCAGCATCCTAGAAGATCCTAGAAGACAAATGATTCTTTAAACAACCCAGTCATGTCAATGATCTATTTAAAGACAGGATAAGTGCTACAGATCACTGCTTCCTGTTGTGGTCTCTCCTCAATTGGCATATAAGCAGTGTATGCATCTGACAAGCAGGACACAAAAAAAAATATGATGCGAATTTGCATCAATGGGAATTTTCCAAGTTTTGGTGATTTTTTCTTCTCATACAAACTATTTTCAGTGACTGAGACCTCAGGAGAAGCAGGCATACCTGGGACACAAGTAAAGGCGTGGTAAAGGTAGCTCAACTTAGTGTCATAAGCAGGTCAGTACAAATCTCTTGGCTACTCTTTGTTTCCAATTCAATGTTCTGAAATGCCATCCCCTTACACTCACACACACACATACACCCCACAAGTGCTCAGGAAGGCCCTATGAAGAAGCAACAAGAAAGATAAGCTACTCTCCTCCAGTTCTTCTTCATTAAGAATTTCACCATCAATGCTCTCCGATCAGTGGAGAAGGCTCTGTGAAACCACCAGCAGAGAAGAAAGTGCCACGGCTGAGGCTCAGCAACAGGTTATGATTCCCTGACAGACAGAGTAGGTACTGATAATTTCTGGGTCATGTCTTGGCACATACATCTTGTAACATCTCCAAGCACAAAAAAAAAATTTTAGATCAGATATTTCCAATCAGCTTGCTAGAGAGGTCTTCAGTGAAAACACCAGGTTCCAACTAAAACCACATTTTAAAACAGAAATTGCTAACTTTCCATGGATTTATTTTTAATTCATTAAAAGTTTTTGCCAACAGAAATATGCAGTTATAACACCCCAGGGGACCTATTTTTCTTCTTCTCAGTGTTTTCATTGTCTGCAGTGAGCTTTGCTTCCATGCACATACTCCCCATGATCCACTATAATCACCAAATCTGTACGAGGACAGACAGATAGGTACCACAGGAGATATAACCCAACTTAAGACCATAATAGACAAGAGAATGGAAACACAATTGCTGAATTATAGTCCCAGAAAGCACCAAGGTAACTTTTCAAAGTGAAATATTTGGGGTTTAGATCTTTCACCGATATTTTTCTTGGGGGAAGAATATTTGCAGCAATATTTTAAAGATTTGTAGAGCAAAAAATGAAAGAAATGGCTTTAGCAGAGCTGAGAACGGGAGATTTTTTCTCCTGACACCTTTTTTTTGTTTTCAGTTGCACTTTCTGGCTGTATTTTTCCTGTCCATGAGAACAAACTCGGGGGTTTTTTTTCCTCTCACTTCTTTTTGGAAGACAATTAACCAAAGCTGAACTCCCTGTAAGCTCTGGCTAGATGGTGATTGTTGATATAAACTTACTATGAAACCTCTTCACCTGAGCATTACAATGGCACCATTCTGCTTCCCATGGAGAGAGGCGACTGCTCTTTAGCACAAAATTTGCTTAACTTTGGCTTGCAAGCTTAAATGAAGGAAGTTAGGGCATCAAGTGAATTCAGGAAAATGTGATGGATCATAAAGAAAAGGAAGAAAAATCCTAAGCATTAACATGGAATTCTCATCAGCACTGTTAAGGTAAACCTGTGAACTGTAAATTTGTGTACTGGAAGTGCAGGCTTGGAGACAGTTGGGAGCAGTCTGTCATCGTATCATCTAAAGCTTCAAAGCTCTGTTGCTCTGTCTTGTTGAACTCCTGCCCAGTGGAGAAGATACTTATATTCAAGCAGGACAGAAGTTAATTTAAAGATTTAATGTGCAACTGCTTTTAGATAGTAATAAAATCCTTCTCAAAGCATTAAGTGCACAGCAGAGTTGTAATAAATAAAAGCTTTCAGACTTGCATCTCCAATTTCCATGTATTTAAATCTCTATTGATGATGCCATAACTACCTCTATCTACTTGGACATTGTTTTGGAGACTGTGTACTACTGCCACAGCTCTTAAAACTTCCAGGTGAAGCCAGAGATTACCACAGTGCTCAATAATTCAGACTTTGTTCTGCAATTGTGCTCATGGCCACAGAAGAATGCAACAGGATCTTAGAAGTTACAATTTGCAGTCCTTATCTGAGCTAAACCCCTCTGATATTTCCACTTCCAACAATTTTTATGTTGTACTTGAATTGATTATGTATTTTTTTTTTTTTGTATTTCTGAAAGGTAAACCTTAGTATTAAAAATTACAAGGTAGAGAAAAAAAATTTATAGGAAACTTGAAATGGTGAATCCAAACGACATATAGCGACAATATAGGACTCAGTACTGGTCAAATTTTGAAGGGAAAAGTTAATATTGGACTGTGACCATAGGAAATGGGAACACTTTTATACTACTTAAAAAGGAAAACAGCAAAAGCTGTAAATTTACTAGAAAAGAAATAGGAAGCAAAACTGAGCATTTTCCCACGCTAATATCCTATCTTATTTTCCTGAAGAACTAAAAGTATCCACTTCAGTAGAGCTTTTTTCTTATTTAAATTTAAAATTCAGGTCTGAAAGTACATCTTGCAAAAGTCAAAAATCTCTATTCTATCATGCACTTTGAGAGTTGACTAAACTTAAATTAAACCATTTCTCCTTTCATAAATGTTATGAAACAATTGCTCTGAGTCCATTAAGTTCTTGGGCACAACCAAAAGTATGTGTGATTTAGATCATCCCCTTTCTCTACTATTAAAGCAATTCAAGTACTCATATTTCCAGATTTTGGTGACAAAAAATTATTTGGTTTGGTTCACAATTTTCCTCACAAGTCTGTTCACTTTAATTGCTATACCTTGAATTTTCCTAGTAAAAGTTTGCTCAGTGGCTTAGAAATAAAGGCATTCATTCAGACTTCTGTTTAGAAAAGGACTTTCCTAGGGAAAGAAAAGTCAATATTCAGACTGGAGAATGCATCAGCAAAAAACCTCCAAAGTTAGTACTTAATTATAGATTCCCTTGTAAAATATGGTGCTCAGAAACTGATGGTTTTTCTCTGGCCATAATTAGTTGAAAACTTGTAAAAAGAAAAGGTGCATGTAGTGATTCTGTCTCCACACAGATTACCTGATTTTGTCAGCTGCTGTGAGTTTGTTCAGCTGAAATAAGCTATAAACCAGATCTCCTCCCAGTTACCTACTCCCTCAACAGAAAAAAGACCTGTTTTGCCATTTAAAGGAAGGCTTATTTTTCTGAAGGTTTATTTATGGGCTGGGGACAGCAATTCTGCTGATATGTGTGTGTTGTTTTTCTAAGCCTACGTCTCTTAAATCACCTGAAGCCTGACAAACACATCCTTCCTGAGACACTGTGGATAAGAACAATTCCGCTAAAATCCCACAGTCCTTCTCATTAAGGAGGGACATCTCTGCCTTTCTTCATACCTAGTCCTCTGTCTTGTGCTCTTAACACCTCTCAATTCCATCAATCTGCCACGGGCAGACACCTGAGCTGATACCAAGCTGAAGGTTATTTTACTGCATTCATCTCTTGGGAATTGATGTGATTCCCGAAGTTTAATAAAAATGACAATCCAAATGTAAAATTCCACTTAAAATCAAAAGTGATTAGTGGGGATTGAGAGACTTATTGGTAACCTCGGTTCAAGCACAATTATTCATACCTGTCACGCTGCTTATCCAAATGCCAAATATCTGCAAGAATTATAATTCTTGTGTAATGCACCATCATTTCTAAAAACATCACAGGTTTTTTGACATTCCCATGGAAAAAACAGTGCTGCATTTCCTATTTTCCTGGTTTAAACTGTTTTGTTTCCTTCCCTCCCCTCTACTTAACCGTAATGC
Source organism: Oriolus oriolus (assembly GCA_013400235.1). Taxonomy (NCBI): domain Eukaryota; kingdom Metazoa; phylum Chordata; class Aves; order Passeriformes; family Corvidae; genus Oriolus; species Oriolus oriolus. The sequence continues at coordinate 1,419,211 of VXBT01010021.1, read as the reverse complement.
CCTGTCCTATTAAGGGCTTCTTCCAGCTGTATACCAGCACACACCAGCTGTCTAATGATGATTTTATACATGGATCACTTCCAGCACCGGATTGCTGCCCACGATGGTCCCTCCCAGAACTCTCTTCTCCCTTTTATGCTCCTGTACTTCATGTTAGTTTACATTGACCACGCTCATGCTATTGGTGGCCACAGAGCAATAAGAATGTTCCACCAGCATTTATTAATCCATTGATAAATTATGTGAAATCACTCTGCAAAACCCACATTCTTTTCAAGCTCAGCTATTATGCTAATACATTACTGGTGCTTACTTGTGTTTCTATTCTGCTTTTTCCCCATGGGCAGCTGAGCCACGCAAGGAAACTCACTGCAATGCAAAAAGAAAACACAAGAAATCTACCTGCTAGAAATGCTTCGTTAGTATTTGTTCATTGATTTTCTTTACTTGAGGGAACAATGAACCAGAAATATAATAGATCTTTTTAAAAAAACCCGTTTTGAACTAAATGAAAATATTTTTGCAAAGCATTAACCTAAAAAGAATCTTCAATTTGTTGATTAATTATGTGTCTACTTACTAGGTAGTAGGTGCCAACCACAGGAAAATAATCAAGTATTTCAAAGCATAGTAAAGGTTTAAAGTGTTCAAATAAATGGCCACTATGCATATATGTTCAGTCAAATTGTTAAAGCGTAAAAAGTTCAAGAATGCTTGAGTGATTTCTTAACTTGAAGCAATAAAACATCCCTGGGACTTAGATGTAAAGTATACGGAATAATGTCAAGTTTCTGACTGAAGGGATATTTGAAGAAATTTAGTTTTAATTGACCTTAGTTTAACTTTTCAATGTATTTCTTGCTGAAAAAGCCAGAGCAGAGTTCTATTGAAAAAGAAACTTATTTCTATATTACAGTTTAACTATTTTAAATCTTTATACAATTTCTATTATTTTCTATGTTAAAAGAATTCCTTTCAAATTTTATATTGAATTTCAAGGATTTTAATACTGAATGTTTTGCTTATTTTAAGTTTTCTTTTCCCCAGATAGGAATATTTGTTTTGAATTCAACTTGAATTTTGTGAACTGTTTAGCCATGGATCCTGAATTTTTCAGCAAACAATAATAAAACCAACAAAACCTAAATCATTTTTCATTAACCATTCTCATCTGACCCAAAAAATTAATTACAAACAACTCAGCTCAAGAAACTGGTGACTTGCAGTGGAAGAAATACATTTATTAACCAGGACTAGATTAGCAAACCTGTCTCCTGGTACACATTTCACATCTATTGTCATTCAAAAATTTTGTTATAGTTTGTCCTAAATGATACACATTTCCCAAATTCTCGACTTTATAAATTACATTTAGCCCCTTTTAATAAAAAATGGAATACATTCTCTATATCTTCCTTTTCAGATTCACTGCAATGAGAAGTTTGGCCCATAGAAAGAAAAAATAACAACATGAAAAATGTGTCGCAGTTAGAAAACTGACCCTGTCTTCTTATGTTCTTTCACTGATTCTCTGTGTTTTCTGTGGGCTCCTTTGTTTCCAGTTGTAGTACATAAAGACCATTTAAAAGATTTAGTTACCTCTTTTGTCAATTCCACCCCCCCAGATACTTGCAGAGTCATCTACTCTAACGATGTTTTTGTGTTTTTTTAAGAATTTGTTAATTATGCAGGTGCACAAGTTCACATGAATTATCTTCTGGGGTTTTTTTTTGGTTTTTCTTCTCCTGAATAGTAAGAGGTTCTGGCTGCATTAATTGCCCTACACAGAAGAGAGTCCTACTGTTCCCTACCAAAAGGAAGTACACTGTGAATAAGCTCAGAGGCCTCTTACACTGCCAGTGGAGAAAGTAACGCAAAATGCAGCCTCATTGCTTTGTAAAGCCTGGCTAAGTTTTCTCATGAATTCCTCTGCCAGAAGATGAAGCCAAGCTTGCACTGTTGTGTCATTTAGCTTATATGTAAAAGGGTTTGGGAGCCCTTCAGCTGAAACTGGCTTCAAACCAGCAGATTACCATTCTTGCCAGTTTAGCTTAAATAAATTAATAGTAGTTGCTTTCCCCGCATCTTCTGCGTATAATTTCATTTTAATGTTGCTTGTTCCGCCAGTTTTATATCAGTGACTTTCTGGACCATATAAGCAAATTCTGGGTTTTCCTGATTGCTAAAATGTATTTGCAATATAGGTGTGTAAGTGCATATTCACAAATAAAATTTGAGCTAAGAAATAGATTGGTTTCAAGCAATCTCTATACCATAACAGTTCTACCACAATGCCTGCAGTTAGGAAGTCTGAGGTTGGAGCAATTTCATGACAACAGTGCTGTTTTCTGCTTGTACTTGTCAGATTTACAAGCACTTTAAAGTTGTGCAGGGTTTATAAGCCCAGCTTTCATTGCCTTCTTTGCATTTAATTGCCACTACTTTAAAAATGTCTTTTACAGTGTTTGGTCACAACCATTTCTCAAGACTTGTTGCTCTTTATTTTCACAGAAATATATTGAACTGTGTTTTCCTACGAAATGTACAATGGGTAAAATGTCAGTAAAACAATAAAAAATCTGGAAAGAAGTAACAAAAAATGTCAAACTCCCATTGGAAATCTTAGAATTGCACAACACAGGAGTATATGCAGGCTGCTATTAAAACTCAAACAACAGCATTGAAGCTCAGCAGCCCATGATCATAATAAAATCTTCCTATTTTTAATTCATTAGTAGAAAATGTCTGGGTATTACTAAAGCTAAACAACATTTTACCTTCTTTATGTTTATACATTTTAATTTTTATTATCTTTATAAAATTTTCTCCTTTTTTAAGGTGAAGCAAAATATTATTACTCAAACCCCACCAAAGTTTGAACTCTGAATGTGATTCTCAAACGTACTCCTGTCTAAACTAAAAAGGAAATAAATATATTGTTTTCAGTGAAATCAGCACATGTACTCATCAACCCTTGCAGCTGTAACTACGCTTTTGTTCCCCACCATTACTGTAAAAAAAGATTATTTACTACTGGTCCTTGCCTCAAGCATCTGATCAGAAATTAATTTTTTCCTTATCAGCTTCTCCAGAAAACAAACTTTTTTTCTGAGGAAATATCAGTCCTTTAAATTAAAGCTTATTGTCTTATAAACACACATAATAAATACTTTCCTGATTGTTCCTACAGGGCACAGATTTTACTGGCTGCATTCACAGAATTAAAATACATCTGAATTAGGTGCTTAAATGCTGCTAAGACATATCCTGACAGGTTTTATTTGTGTTTATTTTACATGAATTTATTTCCTCTAGAAAATAACCTGTTAATACCACAGCAAATTATTGCAGGTAGTGATTTAATGGACGCTGCATAACGAAAAAGGAAATATTCCTGGTTTATACAGGAAAAATTGGAAATTGCTAGATAAGTATTTGCTTCTCCATTTATTAGCAGTACTTATTTGTTAGTAATTCATACAGGAATATATCTGAGCGTTTCTAGACACTTTGCGTACAAAACCACGAAGAAATATGTTGCCATTTTAGATGTTATGCTGCCGGGTTGAAAGGAGGAAAGATGATCTTTTTTTCGACCAGTCATGGGTTATAAAGGTGAGTGGGAGAAGAAAATCTAAGAGGTGGATTTTCATGCTGTAGTTTATCTGCGTTTGTCCCATCTATTTTACTCTGACATCTGTACCTTTCCTACCAATACTTTCCAAAAAAACATTTTTCAAATAGCTGAATAGACACTTTCCTAATATGTGCATTAAAAAACACTTTCTTGAAATATCAGAAATAATATTTTCAATGAATAGGAATTTCTGATTCCAGTAGAAGCTAATGAACAAAAATTACGAAAACTGAGGAAAAAATAGTATTTTTTAGGAAGGGGAGGGATACAACACATACAGTACTTTCCAAAAGAAAAATACAGAGAAGATTAAGGCATTTTAAGATGTATGTCTTGCAACACTCCATTCCACCACACCCCAAAAATGTCTTTTACATTCTACATACAAATATGTATAAAAATCTTGTACATCAGTTTGGTGGTTTCCTTTTAAAGCATCTGGATTATGACTTTTATTAATTAAAAACAAAACCAGATCCCAAAACCAGGTAACATTATTCAAATGTGATACAGCTCTGACAAGGTGTTTCTTTAAGCACCATGATAGGAGTCACATGCCAATAGAGGTGACTAAGTCTAACATGAGGCATCACAATTCTTTGTTATGACTTAGTAAAGTGACTTAATGACTTTTAGAACTAGATCTGCTCGTTTGCTAGTCTAAATCACTTTGAAAGTATCGAGGATTTCTGACCAAAAACGTCTATTGCAAAGCAAGGCTGTTGTACATGGAAAAAGTCCCAACATACTGTGTCAACCATAACAGATTCCCTTTTGTGAAGGCATCCACTGCTTTCCTTGAAATCAGTCTCCTGTCTCTCAGTTTCATTTGCAGATTGGGAGCAGAAAGTCAAGCACAGACTGATAAATAGGTCCATTTCCATAAACACTGAAGTGAACACTAAATTGATCTTTTTTCCCCCTTTTCATTCAAGAGAAAGGGCTCATCATAGCAAAACCTGGAGTTTTAGGAAGGACAAGTCAATGTAGCATAGCTATGAATCCATGGAGATGTAACATTTCTCTGAGTATGAGAGACTTTTTTTGTTTGAAAGCTTGCTTAAATACAGCAAGAGTCCAATTAAATTTGGTACCTTTGGGACTGGAAAAGGATAAGAAATCCCGGTAAAGTTTAGCAGAATTGAAACAAGGACATGCAGTCAGGTATGGGCAATATGGGTTTTTAGTACTTTTAGCTAAGCCTGAAAGATTGAGTGCACATAAAAACCCAGAGAACCGAAAAAAAGGAGATGTCCCAGTTGTGTGATCTTACAGTGCCTAGGCGGCATAAAGTGCCAGTAATATGGAAAATAGGAGCCATGCAGAGAAAATAGGAGGAAGGCGCTATGGTGATGACCACAGTGCCAAGTTTTATTCCACATTTATACACCAAATTAGCACTGCAGGCTCTCCCTGTTCATTAAGGGCCAAACCAAGACAGTTCACAATACAAAGTTAAGCAAATGGAAACCCATTTTGTTCACTATAGAGTGAATTTGTATAATGACCAAATTCAAAACTTGATCAAAAGTTATAGTAATTTAAAAGTTTCTCAACATATGGCTACTCAGTTTCCACAGATATACCATGTATTGCACAAGCAGCAGCATTCTCAAAAGAATTAATAGTTTTTGCCATGTGCAAAATGGAAATAGTGAAGACAATCTTTATGCTGCAGCATAACACAGAAAAGAGATCAATTCCAGCTTTGCAAAAACCCACTGCTGAACTATTAGTTATATTAATTGTCATTTCCACCCTTCCTGGAATAAACACAGAAGAAAAAAAAATATCAAGGTGCGTTTCTCTCTAACAACATATTCACATACATGTGAAGTGAAGAAAAAGAATGGCTCGAGGGCCCTTGTTCCAAAGACAAGTTATCACTGGCTGTTCACTGTGGTAACGTTGCACCAGAAATAACAGCTGTGCATCCATGTTTAATTTATTAAAAATCTAATTCATAATGTGTAAACCAAGCAAAAATAGGAGCCAGTGAAATGTGTCTACTGCATTTGCAGCTCATATTTCCCTTTCAGGTCTCAAATGTGAAGCATTTCTCAGTCGAGTTTCCAGCTGGGCCCATTTCATAGGCAAAGTGTAGCAAGAGACACAAAAGCTATTATATTCTAGAAATTCTATATTTCTGGTTTCCAGCTCTAATTTGAGGGCCATCTTTGAATTAAATGCACTGTCATTTTACATTTATCAATCTGATATATTATTAAAGTAGTCCTGTACTTTGGGTGGGCAAGAGTCACAATGTAGAAAGCCAAAAGACTGGTTTCAAAATTTTCTGAGAGTACAAATTCAAGACCTAGAGCTGACCTTCCCAAAAACTGTCCTTCTGTTAAAAAGCTGAACAGGAATCTCAGTTTTGATTCGATCTTTTTTTTCAGATGTATTTTCCGCAATCTGTATTTTTCAGAATCAGAGGTTTTCATTGTATTCACCCTAACGTTGTTTTCCCGAAGTTACTTAATATAGAATTCAGTGTGTACGTGTAACAAATTAACTTTTCCCAGTGTGCACTAATTTATATTTTTAAAACAAAAACCAACTGTCATGAGAATTCCCCCCATGCCTGGCTTATATTTGAGATTCTCTTCCAAACCTTCCTTGAGGACATTTGTATTCTGATTATTCTGAATAATTCTGCAACCATACTCATTCCCATCGATTCCCTCAGGACATTAAGGATCTAGCTATACCTACACATTGCACTCATTCTCCAAAAAGCTTTTTAAATAGCCAGGCATGGAAGCCTCAAATCCTAATTTAGCTCTTCCCTCCAGGGGCAGTGGGCCAGTGCTTGGGAGTAGTGACCCAGCTCCGCACAGGGACTTGTTAATGACCAAAGATACATGTGCAGAGTCATTAATAACAGGAAACTACACCAAAAACTGCTGCTGCTCCGCCCCACCGTCAAGGTAATGGGCTTTGAAATGGCACATTTCTCCTACTCCATATGGAGAAACATCCAACTCCAGGAGAAGCACAGCCCTCGAGTGAACTTGCATGTAAATAGTAGGATTTTACACTGAAATGAAGAGACATTCTGCAATAAAAAGAAGACAGAAGAGGGAAAAGGAGAGGATTGTTAACACTTCATTGTCATTTGCCATCTGGCTGAATCTAACAAAGAAGGTTTTAACACAAATCCAAATGTCTAAATTTAGTCACTAAAAGACAAAACTGAAGACCTCTTCAGCACTACAACCAACCTCTCACGGTTGCTCATGACAAAAGAAACAAACTTCCATTTTATTTTGCCAGAGAATGCAGACAAAATTTGCTCTTTCCAAAAGACTGCATACAAATAATTCCTTTATTTGATACCAAAAAATATAAAATGGTTTTATAAAGATAAAAGGGAAATAAGAGGGAGTTTTATAAGTGTCTTTTTCAGACCTCTTTTTCAGTTTAAATTTGTGGAAATATTTTCCATGTTCAGATGTTTTATGCTGGCAAAAATGGCCCAAAAGGAAAGCAGCATAGGAAAAAGAATCAGATTTTTTTTCTCCAACATTTTACTGGAATATCCCTAGGAGACAACAAATAAAAACTCTTAGAAAGAAATAAACTCCCTGAATCATGTGTATATGTCCTGTTGCAAGAAACCATGTCACATATTATTCATGAACTTGAAATATCCATCTTCAGCTATTTTGAGTGTTTTGCTGTCTCCATTTCTCTTTCCAACACTTAACAGCTTTGCTCTGGAAGTAACACTTTCACTTTTAAATTTTGACACCTTACAGTGCAGTTTTTTAAATGTGAAAAGTACAGTTTATCTAAATTTCCTTGTCACTTTAAGCAGAAAGATACTGAGAATTAATCTAAAGGTGTTGGAAGCTGGGGGCTGGAGGCAGCATCTCTTCAAAGTTTGGGATTTTGTCATGAAAAAAAATAGAAATTTTTTTAGGGTCCATATTCTAAAGGGATATTTTTTTTCCCCTCCCATTAAAAAAGAAGAAAAAAAGAAGTGTTGTATTCAGGACTGTCCTAGTAATGAATTATTCTCTCTAATCTGCAGAAATACAGACAGCTTACCAGAAGTAAGATGTCAGGAATTGGATTTCTAATACATTGGAGCAAGATAACCCATTACACGAAACACCACTGCTGTTCAAGTAGCACTGCTAGAGATAGGAAATAGGTATTTCCCATTATTAAAAAAAAAACAAAAAAGAAATGTTATGCCTGCCAACAGAGGCATCAGCAATGATTTCAGTATACTGGTGCATGCTCTGGGAGTTAAAATTTAGAAATACATGCTTGGAGTCAAACTTTAACACTCCTTAACCAGGATGGGAAAAGGCTCATTTTAAATTGATCTTCATGCCAAACAAGCTTGTAAATACATATTTGAAAATCAACGCCCTTCATGGAGAAAAAGACATGGAAGCGTACTATGCACAAATAATTAACAGGTAATTGTAAACCCATATTACCACCCACAACGAACTATAATATATCTAAAGTCCTATATTTCAACAAGATTTGTGATCAGATCATGTGGTGAGGTAAAAGAGGTTCGTGAGCTGCCCAACTGCCAATATATCCTATAACAAACAGTTTTCCTGCAGAAAAATACAACACAGGTCTTACTGAAAAGGACTGGATTTTCCCATGCGTAATCAATTGCTCCTTGACTTCAATAGTGCACGGAATGAGGTATTAAGAGGAAAATTAGAGAGACATAATAAAGGGACAAAAGTCTGCCTTCCTTTTTGACAAGACTGTCACAGACTGAGGAAAAACTAAGTCAGCAATGGCTTTGAATCAAACCTGTCTAGAGTTTCAAGAGAGATTCTCCAAAAAAAGCCTTAGGCTTAAGATCACAAACCCCAAACTGAATAATCATTAAAAAACCTGGTTTTGCCACTCTAAAAGGAGGCAAGGTATTGCAAAACTGCTCAGGATGTATCTGAATCCTTCCAGTCTCAAATAACACCAATAAGCGCAGCAAGGCCATCTCAACCACTCTGTAACAGCAGAAAGAGTTAAGTACAAAGATTGTGTTAAGGACAGAAAGCCCAGCTTCAGAAGCACCTTGAGAGTGAAGGCAGACTGTGTCCATGAACTTCTGACAAAGTACTGAAGAAAGCCTTGATTTGAACCAGTCTGTAACTAAAAACAACTGGGTGCATGCAAGAAAAACAGAAAATTTTAGCTCATACTTTCTTTTCTTTGTAGTTGAGCACAAAACCACAGAAGAAGGGACTATGAGTTAGGCATTTTCAAACAGGAATTAGGGTAAAAATGGTGATACAAAGAAAGGTTGTGTGTCTTACATACAGCTGTTTAAAGAAAGAATCAAACAGAAAATGTTGCTGAAATTCAGCCTTTCATTTTCTTCTGGGAGCAGATCACTGAAGAGAGAAAAGCTGCAGAATGTTTTATGTTTGCTTCAGCAAAAAGAAAAAGGAACAACTAACCACAGCCTACTGAACACAATATCAGAAGACTGTTAGAAAACATGCAAGTTCCTTTGACACTCTTTTGATTCCCTTAGCTTATGGAGCATTTGTTATTTATGCAAATATTTCTGACAATCACCAGAAGTTAAAATACAAATAATTTCACGTTGATGTGTTACCACTAGGGGTAATTTGAACATGTCATAGGACTGTCTTCTAGAATATATTTGAATTTTAGAAGCGGTGCCATAATCAACATTTCATTGCTCTTTTTTGCTTAGCACTAGAAGAAAAAATAAAAAGAAACCTGACTTTAGCTGAAAAAGTCTTCAAATGTATTCTGCTTCATATTCTTATTTTTGATCAACTATACCCTTAATACATTTTACCTGGGGTTAATTTCATCTGCACAAACATTTGACCCATAATTCTTGTTTATCAGAATGAAGATTCCATAAATCTGTTTTAACTAAAGCAACACCTAGAACAAACATGTTTGGTCTACATAAGCAGATGTGTCTCAAAAATATACATTTCATCTCTGATCATGGCATTTTTTGGAAAGTCTGAGTGTCTGTAAAGCTGAAAGTTTCCTTGCGTTATGTACAAAACCCCCTGAGAACGTAAACAGTTTTCTAAGGCAAATATATTTTAATGTCACTTTGTGCACTTATAAATGAAGCAATTATTCAAATCCTCAAGTTTTCCTCTAAGACAGCTGTAAATGCAAGTTTGCATGCAATAGCTCAGTTCTCAAGGGGGAAAAAGCTGTATTTTTTCCACATTAAAACAATGGCAACTATACATTTTATCCAAAAATTGAATCAGAATTGCTATTTTTTTTTTATTCAAGTGGTAAAAAATCAAAACACAGTAGACTCTAGAGAGCAGTCAGATATACCAAAATCTATTCTCAACACCATTGGTGGTGAGCTCCATCTAGACACTCCCCTAAGAGCAAGAGTGAGCACCTCTACTCTGATCTGCAAAGAAGTTCAGAGACAGCGAATCTGAGAGGCATCAGTCCTGAAGCCTTGAAAAATCAGTACAAAATTAACAGCCTGATACTGGCAGCAACAGCACTGTATCGCTGGGTTAACAACATTTTGTCAGATCAAAGTGTTTTGTGAATATATTTTTTCACCTCCAAGTCATAATCTTTCCACTGATACTTAAGGTTTAAAAATTCCTCTTTCCAATTACTACAAATATATGCCACAGTATATTTTAAAAGTAGCCAGATCCCAGTTCACATTGATATTCCAAAAATATGCTCCCTCTTCTGAATTCTGTTGTTTGACCTCATTCCTGGAAAAGTGTGCTAATAACATTTTCACTGTAAACAGACAACGGCAACTGCCAGGGAACTTAGCAAACAATAAATGAGGTCAAATATCCTTTGTTATTTCAGGTTTATCCAGAGTCATAGTGGTCATTGCACCTGTACTTCCATAATACAGCAATTATTTTATACTCCATTTAAGGATGAGTCAGGGTTTTAATTCTTATCCTTCTAAAACCTGCATTTTGAACCAATTAGCCCCACAAAGCAGGTAATGAAGTCTATAGACTACATATCAGTATCTACCTGAAGTGAGAGGAGACACTCCTTAGGAGCTTCTCAATGACAGAGCAACTCTGCATAATTCCAGCGGAAAACTGTGCCTTCAAGGCACTAATGATCCTGTCAGTAAGACAGGAAAAAAACTTAAACTCTGCTATAGCTAGAGGATGTAAGAGAGGACTGTAGAGGGAAAAAAAGATAAAAGCCCTTAAACATAAGGGTTTTGGTCCTTACCTGAGGATGAAAATGTGAAAGTTTTATGCAAAGTATATTTATATAAAGGGTGATATTGTTAGTCTTTAGCAATAAGCAACAGCTGATGTTTCTTTAAGAGCTTTAGGACTAAAACAGCCTGAAGCAACACTAAAATTAAAGCTAAGAGTAGTGTGCTCAAGAATAAACAGGAATACAGGAAGGTTTAGTTTATGCTGAACTTCAATAAAAGTGAACACATTAAATGACTGCTAGGTGCAATCTGCTGATCCAGAACCAGATGTAGAGTACACTGGTTTTTCCTGTCAAGTTAATAGGCTGCAGATAAGACCCATGGGAGATATGGCCTGCAATGCTGGCATTTTCTGTCCACTGAATGCCACAAGTATCTACTGCATTTTTTGTTCTTTGAACTCATTTTCCATGTTCAGCTTCCTCTTTGCCTCTATAAAAAATACATTTAGGACATCTTCATACTAAGACTTGTACTCAGAACCATGCACGTTCCCATATCCTGCCTAAACATCAGATTTACAGTGACAAAAGAGCCACATCTCACCCACAGAGTCACACATCCAATGAGAAACTCCAGAGCTTTACTGAAATTCTGTAAAGATCACCAGGCTTGTGCTTCATGACTTAAAATACAGTTTCAAGAGAAAAAAGTGTGTTTGCTTGCAGCAAAGTAGACATCTTCCGAAAGAGTAAAGTTCAACTTTGTCTATTTGAGTGCCTTCAGGGACTTTGCAAATAACTGGCCTTTCAGTTTGTCAGCAAAGCTGAAATACTGGATCCACCCAGATACTGGACAGTGGAGTCTATCTAGCCTTCAGCTCACTAACTCCACCATAAAAGGCGTGCTAAATGAAATTCTTTTCAGATGCATAGTCAAATTTTCTGAGGATTCTTGCATTTTAGATTGAAGAAGGAAAAGAAAATGTCGGTTTGCAGAATGCCTTTTAACAGGGGTCCCATTTTTTCTGCTTGAACACCTTATTAGACCTGCCTTTCCTGGGAACTACAAAATAATTTCCTGGTGAATTTCTGTAGTGCCTTCCAAGCTTTGTTTCTGAGGAGTAGATCTCTTCTAAACACACAAGATATCTCAAGGGTCACTAATCCAAACCAGACTGTGGTCGTCTTTATCATTCAATGAGCGTGGGCAGTGGGCAGAGATATTTCATCATATGGATGCTGATGATTGGCTGACATTTGGGAAGTGCCTGTGGGTACGACAACTTTAGTATTAAACATCCGTGGCACGGCTTAAGAGAGGTTTCTATGAGTCAGTACACTTTGATCTGTAAAAATCTGGACCTTTGTCTTTAGGACAATCCTTTATGAATGAATAAGTTGCCAACATTTTGATCTAAGAATTGTTTAAATTGTCTTGGGTAGTCACACAATTTAAGAAGTGTATGCACAGTGATAATATGGGAATGTGCCATTTTTCTATAGAGAGTTTTATCTGCTAGACTAGTAAGTAGTAGAAAAACTTCAAGCATCTTCCACATCTTTGCAATAAGTAGCTGCTTGTTGGGTTTGGGGTGAGGGTTTGGGTTTTTTTCTTTTTTGAAGGGCTGTGTTTGGCTTCTTTTTTTTCATTTCTGCAAGTGTCCCAGTCACTCCAACCAAAAACAAGACAGAAATGCAAAACAAACAAATAATAACTTCTACCGATGCCTTATCCTGGTCTTAAAATTAAGAGAGCTGAGCACAGTTAAGAGGGAAAAGGGTTTTACCTCGGTATTTATTTAAGGATCCTTAGCTGTGATGAAATGCACATCGAAATGCACCCCGATGTCCCCACCGAAGAAAATGGCCACACACGATGTGATGTGTATCCAATTATAGGCCTTGCAAAAATTAGCATATCTATCCCAAAGAGGGACTCGAGTGAGACCCCTCATCGAGGAACCCTCCCCCTGGATGGGCCTATCTTTGTTTACAGAATGTATTCTGGAGAGGACCTTGGTGTCTGGGGCTTCCAGGGTGTTTGGTCTCTTGGCTTAATGGGATACTGGGTCTAAGGGGAGTTATCAAACTTAAAGAATTATAACTATGTAAGGTAAAAGCACAAAGAATATATAAGCTATATAAAAGAGAGTATAAAAGGGGTATAAAAGAAAAGCAAAAAAATCATCATGGCATCACTACGAATAAGTTGCAAAAACGCAATGTAGCTCCAGAAGCTGTAGAAGATGACACCTCGACCTGCGTGACCAGTGAAGGATTTTCAGTGGTACCTCCCTTGCCACCATGTCATTTTTTCATTATAATGATCACTTCCTTCAAAATGTTTCCTGCTGTATCATTCTGCTTTCATTCACTCTGCGTGCTTGCACACTACCAAAATGCTGACTAACAAAGTTGACTCCTGTTATAAATCACTGCAACCTAAGGTATTATTTCTATAAATGTAGATAACACCTAATTTGTTAAAAAATTGAATTTCCACAAGCTTATGTCAGTTTTGACAAAGATTTCAACAAAAGTTAGGATTTCTGGCTAAAATCAAGGCAGAAAATTACTGTTTCCATATCATCTGTGGGAGTTCATGCATATCTAGTTATCTTGCAGGATCTGCTGCTGTTTTTTTCACATTTTTAAAATTTCTGTCTTGATGTAGAATAGAAAAAAGTCACTAATTCTTCATATCATTGGTGTCAACTACAGAGGATGGAGAGGACTCCCTGCCTTAACTTAGCATGTTTATGGAAACCCAAAGATTTGCGAATTTAAATACCAATATGTGAATTTATGCTCATGTTTCTTTACTCCTTAGTAATACAGGCAGAATTTTACTAAGTAGCATTGGAAAGATGTAAAACATTCATTTATAATTTATTCAACTGTTTATGAGGAAAGCCTGATGGTAGAATAATTTTGAATAAATATTTTACTCATTGATTCAGCTAATTTATAAATAACAAACTTGACTTGTTAATATTTTATTCAATGCAAAATGCCAAAATTCACTGGATACAATTTATGCAACACAATTCCTATATATGTAATTGCATATCACTACTCCAGGATTCAAAAGAATATTTTTCTCTGCTGATATTGAATTAATAATGAATTAATATATCTTAGTTTTCTTTGGTTTTATTTTTAACCTAATTGTCCGTGTAGGATAGGGGCTTTCACTTGTGTAGTCACTTCTTAAAAAGAAGCTTCTTGTAAGAGTATAAAGTCATTATTCCATAGTCAAAAATAATAGTGACTTTGTCCAGACCTTACCCCTAACTCAGAGAACAGCAACTGGATATGAAAAGTCAGCAAACTCTTAGCTAATGGTAAAAATGTACTCAGTTTTATAAACTATGAACAATGTAGTGTACAAATTAATTACAAATTAAAAATATTGAGGGAAAAAGTCTGCCACTTAGTGTTGGGCAATCAGGGATTTAAGTATAGCAAAAACATGGCAATGATGCAAACTTCCACCAAAATAAGAATAATAAATCTGTCAAAAATAACACAGGTGAAAAAAGTGCTAAGCAAATACTTTCTGTATTTGGATGTCTGATACACCCTCATTCCACAAGCTCAAAAATATTTTCAATTGAAGATAGCTATAAAGCTTACGATATGGATAAACATTAACAAACCAAATGGAGAATAACTCCAACAGCTGAGGATATCTGATGTTATGAAGACTGCAAAATAAATATTGAGAAACTGTTGAAACCTAAACCAGTTAATGAATCTTAATACTGTGCCAACTTTCACAACAAAGAAATAAGATGATGCATTTAATCAGTAAAGGCTGAGACGCTTTCAAAAGAAATACTTCCAGCAAAATAGTTCACCCTTCTGCGTTCGAGGAGTTATTTTTTTAAAGCCTATATATATATATATATATACATATGTTAACTTCTGCATTTGATGTAGTAATACTCAATATTTATTCATGTAAAAATATAGAAAGATGCAACATCAATAGAAGACACAAACTACAAACCAGCAAATAACTGACTAATCCTCCAGTGTGGCTGAGTGGAGTGACAGGACAGCTGCCACACAGATTTCATAGGGACTGAGACAAGGTTTGTCACTATTTAACATTTTCATGGATGTCCTGGGCAATCAAACATTGTCTATACCAAAGATAAATGTCATTCACTTCACTTGGTATACAACTTTTTTAGAGATCTTGAATGTGTTTATTAATCTACGGCCAAATATCATAAGGAGTTTTTCAATATTATGGGAGCTTTTCAAAACAAGTAGAGATTGTAAAAAGTGGTTCTTATGTTCATTTTGACAAGACGCCTTGGCAAGAAGGTATCATGGCCATTGGCAATGTATTATTGAAACTTGTCCAACAAATGTCTTTTGAAATCAGATTTTACCAAGCAGTAATCTTCATCTTTATTTTGAGAAAGACAGTTTTTAACAGCTGCAGATACATCTTGCCTTAAAAGATACCCTTGACCCTTTAATCCATAGCCATCATACTGGATTCAAGCTTAAAATGTGAATTTAGAAAAAAAAAATATATCAAATTCCCCTGTTCTGGGGAATTAAAACCTAGTTTAAATCAGACATAGAGGAAACTGAACCTGGGCTTTACTGGTCTCCTAGCAGTGTCATCTTTGCTAAAGCAGTTCTGCAGAAATTTTAACTTAAATGTTGGCACAGAAGAAAAGAGTTCTAAAACACTGCAAGCTATTTGAAAATTAAATTGTCCTTCTACATTCATGCATATCTTAATAGCATTATTCATTTCGTATTCACATTAGACTTCATCCTAATGCATAAGCATTAAACCCTGAGCTGCAGTCCCAGCTCTGCTGTACACAGCTAGGTGCTGGATATAGATCATAAAGAAAGGTTCCTGCCTCGAGGCATGGGGAGGTTTAGACCTTTACCCTGCAAAGGCTCATTCAGAAGATTAGTTTCATTAGCTGTGAGAAGAGTGACAACAGACAAGCCTGCCTTACTCATCCATCCCAAATTTTAGTCAAGGAAGTGGTCCCAATGATCTCAGCGGAGCCGCTCACAGAACATTATAAATTTAATGCCAGCATATGTATTTGAAAGATCAAGGTGGTGTGCATTTTGTTTCTTCCCTTTTCTGCTGCACATGATTTATGCTTTTTCTAATGGTGTGTTGTCAGACAAGAACTGCTGCAAGATGAATTATTGTCCAAAATGTTCGTTTGGTCCCCCAGGTGTGTGGTGTTCTGTGAAATGTTGGCTTGGGATAACTCAGCAGTCCATCTCTTACTGGCTTGTTTCTAGCCCGAAAAATGAATTTGCATTGCTGTACTCGGATATTGCCGCTATCCTTCCTCTGCCTGACCCTCTGATACATTCTCGTTCTTTTATACATTAATGACCCAAAAGGAAGGCAGGACACATGCAAAGAAACTTCCCTTCAGATGAAAATTTTGGAATTTTAGTGTTATTTATGGCATGACATCACTTTGAGTGAAGTTTCTTTGAGTCCTAAGCCGAGGTTGGAGTGTTTTGCACAAACCCTGGTATTCCTGGATTTATTTCCCATCATGTTTGCCAAATATGATATTATTGTGCTTCAATTTTCTTTCTACGGCAATATTTTGCAATCAAAAAATTTGGGAATTAAAATATCTTTACATTACAAAAGTTTTTAGAAGTTTTGTAAGAGCATCTATTTATTAGCCTCATTAAAGATAAACCCTGGAAATTATTGTTTGACTTTAACCTCAAATTATCATCAAGTTTCTCACAAAGAGATTGACAAGCTTTTTTTTTACCTAATTAGTAACATTTACCTCCACTATATAATTTTCTAAAGAAAGAGGAATGCATGGGAAAAGTGTAAAAAAGGCTAAAATGCATTAGAAAATATTCTGTGTTGTGACTGAGGCTTCTACTTGTGGAGTTCTACTTCACACCTGAATTTTTCAACTGCATTCCAAAGAGAGCACTTCTTCAAGTGAATACGATTTGTACTGTACCAAATAATTGTATGTGAATTGAGTAACATCCATTTTGGTTTACAGCTGTAAATAGTAAACTGGAGTTTGGGAATCTCTGAGCCAAAAAGATTTCAGCTTAATGTTCCACTTCTGGGATTACAACAGTGAAATCCCAAACCATATGTTCATATTATGTTATTCTAATACAAGTTTTTGAACTGACTTTTACTACACTACTTGTGTTTCATAAGAGATTCAAAAGAATGTATCACTAAGCTGAAGTCTAAGAACCAGTGAGTAAATATGTGCCAATATATATGCATGAATCTTTGAAATAATTATTAAAACTTATTTGACATCAGTAAATTGAAACATCTGTCAGTATCTGCTATTTGGAGGTAAGAAAAAACACAAAGAAAAAATAATCCAAACTTTTTCATCAGCCTCTGAAACCTGTGAAAATTTTGATTAGCAATTATTCACAGAGGTAAATTACTCAAGTGCTCCTTAAAATAAGCTGTCAACAGGAAAAGGATAGATATACTTGGAAGACTCATGAAATAGGGTTAAGACTTTAAATTAGCAGTGCAATTTATCATTCAGATTACTAAGGATGAAACACTGCAAATAAAAATTCACAAAATCTGGCAGGGAAAGAAAAGGAACAATATAATGTAAGAAAAAAACTCACATGAGATATTCTATCATATTTGGTGATGGTACTTGCCTAATTAAAAAAGAGGAAAATTCAGTCTCCTGTGATCTCAAGTAAATAGAAGAAAGACAGAAAATTAGATGATCTATATTACTTGTATGAATACAGTGTAGTACTGCAGTGATAGGATTAAAACCACATATTCCTACACGTACATAGCCTTAATACACTGATACAGAGTTAGGTGCATTGCAGATGTATTACCTGGACAATTCAGCACATGTAAGAAAAATTACCTTCATTACAGGACTTGGGTTTATATATAGGGCTCTTAATGAGAGTGAAATCGCCAAACCATCCCTCTGAAAAATGAAGCAGTTCCTTTTTTCGCAAAAAGATTTTTCTCTCATCAACTTTCTCATGACAAATATGACCACAGAATGCCACACCTTGTTTCTACAGAACCATTTTTAGTGCAATTGTTCTGTTTTAATAAAAGCACATTCTTCTGTCTGCTGCTCAGACTTTGTTTTCGTTGTCACTGTTGTCATCCCTGTCTCTTTGCCATTACTCTGTAAGGATAGCAGGGTGGGGAAACCACACCATATCCACCTATAAGCAGCACAGGTCCCTTCAAAAGCCTCCAGCTTATCCTTGACTCAGGCAGCTCATCAAGGCAAACATATCAAGTCCAAAGTCTTTGTACTGCTTTCCACAGCCTATTGCACTCATGGGATCCACAGCAGGTTTTCAGTAGGAGATTCAATACAGTAGGGACAGAAAGTGCTAGGGCCCACATATTCCACATCTTGTTTGGATTTTAAACAAAAAGAGATTATTTCTTCACTTCATCTTGAAATTTTATTAATTCTCTAGCAAGCAGCTCAAACTTTTAATTAAAACTAAAATCACATATCAGCAGAGTCATTTTTCATAGTAACTTCAGAGACAACCTTTTCTACAGCACAGAAAGCATTCACATATAAACACACCATGTTATTTCATCCTATTTCTAAAGATAGGATGGGAAATGAACAAACATTTCAAAACAAAAATAAATCTCTCACTTCCAATATCAGCAGCAATGTTTAAGTACACTGATAATATTGCACGGGATGCACAGGCCAAAAAACAGTACCCTAAAGGAAATAAAACTAAAGCTAACTAAAACTTTACTGGAAACTCCCTACCTCCAGCAAACCAGCTTAATAATATATCTAAAATTATCTCTTGACCACTGTGCTCTTCAAAGAAGAAAAATTATGAAGAACATAGCAGATACATAACTGCTGGTAACTGCAGAACTATTACTGTCACTTGGCTACATACATAAGTTCACTTTTGTCTGCTATGCCACTATATCCAAAGTCCGGACAAGATAAACACAAACCATCAGAGAACATTACAGCTGAAGATATTTTACCTTACTTTGCAAAATAGGTGCTTATTAATATTGATATTTACAGAAAACAATGCATTATTTTTTTAATTAATCATAGAGTGCTTTGGATTGGAAGGGACCTCAAAGATCATGTCATTCCAACTTCCCTGACATGGGCAGGAGCACCTTCTACTTGACCAGGTTGTTCAGAGCCCCATCCAGCCCAGCCTTGAGTATTTCCAGGGATGGGGCATCCACAGATTCTCTCGGCAACCTGTTCCATAGTACGAGCTTTAAGTGTTTAATGAGGCCTTTGAAGGTCAGAATAGCATCTGATTTTAATGGATACCTTCCTTCTGATTTCCTTCCTGTAAATGGATCGTGGGCACTTCAATTCATGCAGAGATACACTGCAGATTCTAGTCAGACATTTAATGACATGTTTTCCCATACAACATTTATCAACTTTCTATTTAATAGTTTAAAACTGGAAGCATCATTGCTGGATACTTTACGTACTTTGCTATGTTTGTTGACAATCACAGGAGTTTTAACAGACACATTCAGCTGATGCAGGTAAAACAACCTACATACATGTTTCCATGACTAGTGTGAATGTATGTACATACACATATACGTATGAGTCAATGAGACATTTCTGCAGGAAAATGTGCTTTAATTTTCTGAAAAAAGTGCAGACATAATTCTAACTAATTTTTAACTGGGAAAGTACATACATTTCCGAATTCAGTGTAGACAGAACAAATGAAATGGCTAATATTAGCATTTTATAACATTGTCTATCAATGTAAATTATTCATACTAGTTGAGATTTTGGCAAGCTTTTATGACTCAGGAGGAAATTTTGCTAGGGCAGCTAGTCAATGTGTCATAAAGAAATAAATATGCGATCTTTCACCAAGCTAAAGAATCACAAAAATCAAGCACTCTGCCTTGAAACTTCAGGTGAGCTTTGTAACACTGGTACCAGTCATTACCAAAGAAGAGTTACACAACAGGAAGGACCCACACTGACCAAACTGTACAACCCCTGACAATTTTGGCTCTTTTTTTGCCTTAACAGGCACAAACATCTCCATAAGCTTCTGGAATAATAATAAAAAAAACCAAAACAACAGTTTTAATGCTTGCAAATCCCTCAAAGTTTCACTGAAAGTCAAAATAAACCCATAAAAAGTTATCAGATCGATATTTGGACTTAGATGCAATAATGAATGTATTAAACCACAGGAACAAAAACTGAATAAACATACCATGCCACACATCTCCCCCTTGTGGAAGGAATCCCAGCTATTATTAGCTTAGATGACTCACTAGGGCAACTGCTCTTGCAAAAAATACCTTTCCAGAGCTAGCCTGAAGACTTTTCTTCTCCTCTTTAAAGACCTTCATTTCTGGATGATTCCACATACTTGGATATTTGCTTTTACTGGGATAATCTACTTGCTCAAAACACTGAGTACTGAAACAAACACCATATGCCTGTTCTCAACTCCAATCCTCTAGTGATCTTTCTGTAAAAGAGAGGGTCTTTCTATGCATTTAAAATAATTCCTCATCTGCCTCACACTGGGGAAACATTTCGTATTTCATTAGACATAGATACTCAAAGGGAAAAACATGAATAACAATACAGAGAACACTGATGGGAGAAATTCCTTTCAGGAAGGCGCGGGAGTACTCAGTTTCATGCACATGACAGTCTAGTCCAGTTACTGAAAACAATGGACACATTTCAGTAGCAAAATCCCTGGGTCAAATAATCAAATAGAAAGATGAATCAGCATTGAGCACACTGCAAGTGGTGTTTCTAAAGAATGCTATATAGGAAAAAAAATTAACACCAGAAATTCAACAACTTACTAAAACTTTAAACTTTTGTGCCTAGTACACATGAGATAAACTATAACTCCATTACACTTTAGAAGTCCCAAGTGGAGGCTTAACACCCTGAATGACAACTTAGATGACTTGTTTTGGTCAGCCAACTCTTACCGCAGATGGTCCAGCAATAAAAATCACTCAAAACATCTGTTCCTGTCCTTGACAAAGAATTTCCCAGAATTTTTTGGATTCAAAACACTGCTGTAGAGCTTAACATCCTTATTTACTCTTCTAAAAATAAAATGGAAATCAGGAAGATTTGGACTAAGTCATATCAGAACGAAAACAAAAATAGGAACCACATCTCCCATGTCTGAGCCCATTAAATTGTACTACATGGGAAACCACTATAAGTTTTATTCTACAATTTTTATCCACATAGGTAAAAGGCGAAGAGAATTCTTTTCTGGAGACAATGTTTGTGAATGGATGGAAATCCACTATAGACACCAACAATTTTCAGCATACAGACAAACCCAGAAGAGTGATAATTGCACAAAGTATCTTTGTAAAGTGGTATCCTGAAAAGAGACAATATTGTGATAGTCCGAAGCAAAATTAATTTCCTTCTCAATGGCCTAGGATTTATATAAGGAGGATGAGGTAGGTCAAAAATGTCTGATAAACCTGATATTTTGACTTCAAGATGTTCAGAATGCCATGCACAAGAATGAGATGTTGAGCAATTTCTCATTAATCATTGAAATACCACTTTAGTTATTTCAGACTAGCCAGCTGTACAGAGAACCTGCTAGCTGGAACCTCTGGCAACAAAAATTTCCTGTACCATTTCTTCTCATTACCCTCAGAAAAAATCTACAGTTTCAAAAACAAGCTCTTCTACTTCTGGCTCCCTTTTTCATGGGAGGTTTTACAGTCTTCCTGTGACTTTAAAAACTCTTGATTTATGCAGAAGGGTAATTGGATAGATATTAATTTTAAACATTTTTCAAAAGTTGTAGAACATGTCTGCAAACCAACATAGGTGGTCGTAAACCAGTGCACTGTCAAGTCTGCTTAGAGAGCAAACTTTAAAGACTACCCAGTAAGGTTTTGCTGTGCTCAAATTCTGTGCACAGAAAATAGTAAACATCCAAATAGATTTATTTTTTAGCAGTTTTAATTCTTTCCTCCCATATGTTGTTTCCTTCATAATTAATTGTTTAAGAATATCAGACTAAATCACAAAAGGTCAAAAGTCTTTTTGTAATCTTATTTTATCATATGCCATGATTATATTACAACAGAGCAGAGAATGCTTTTTTATTATTTAATATTCAGTCTGTTTTATCTCTTGCTGACAGACTGAAATATTTTTATCCTATTCAGGAAGACTTTTATTTGTGAAAAAAACCTCTCTTGAAAAATTACTATCTGGTGTTTTCCTGGGTCGCCTGTTTCAAACTTTTAGAGGCAAATACGTAAAAGTCGGAAGTTTCTTCTCTATTACATTTTCTAGGAAAATACATTTACTAGCAGTAGTCAGCATATCTTTCATCAGTGTGGATTTATACAGCAGCTGACCAACATTTATGTCACAGATCGCCATTTCAGCACAGAATTCTTACTCTGCTTCAGCAAAATGCACACACTACACCAAAAGTTGATAGGCTTTTGATTTAAATCTCCTTCCAGAACTGCAGCGAGAAATCTAGGGAACATTGACTTTTTCAGGAATGAAATACAACAGCAAAGAGTAGCCCAAAAAAGCTATCCCTAAAACAACTGTTTTATGACATAAAACTGGTTTTATGACTCTTCTATCTTTTCCTTCCCCGACCACTGCCATGCAAGAAATCCAGGAGCTGATGGAGAGCAGCCCTTCCAGGCAAGCCTGGCTACACGTTCGTCTACCTCCATCCCTCTGGACTTTTGTAACAAACCTAGCTTTGGTGGCAAGAGGCAACTTCCTGAGATGGTTAGAGTAATGCAGTAAGGAATAATTAGGCATGTGCCCTAAACATTTTTCTTGAAAAAAAATATTGCAGTTGGAAATAAATTATTTTCATGTATTGGTTGTTGTAGAGCAATAAGACAGGGTGCTCCAGAAGGAGGAATACGAGCCAGAAGTCAAGGTGACCCCTCCACCACAACCTCTACAGACCCAGAGTACCTGAGGAAGACTGGTGAGATCAACAGGTCCAAACATCCAGGGATCAGAAAGCAAGGTGAGACACAAAGTCAGCTCCAGGAAAACTGCAGCAACTCAGGCTGAGCAGAGAACAAGGCTGAATACAGCTACTACTGCAGCATCACCCAAAGAAGGAGCCAACAGCCCAGGCAGAGCTTAAACAGATTCCCTGGGAACATGGGTAGGGGGGTTAGGGGAGTCCCAGGTGAGGCTGGTCAGGACCAATAGATCCTAATAATGCCCTGAGGGCCCTGACACTGAGCAAGCTCGTCAAGTAAATGTCATCTCAGAGGAAGCAAACAAAGGGTTAAGGGAGAAAAGCTTAGGGAGGAAATTGCTTGGAGTTCATTTAACCTGGGCTTCAGCTGATCAGAAATAAGTTATAATAAAACTGAGAATCTGGATGTAGAAGATGGCACTTCTGCACTTCCACCTTCTAGAGGTAATCCTCCTGTGAACCAGTCAGACAGTGATTCACTTTCACAAACACACGAAAAACACAATGATGCTTCTCTGCAGAGTGTTGACTATTCTTCCCAGATTTCAGCTGACAAAGAATTATTAATACAAGTGTATCTTATTTCAAGTACAAATGCTACAGCCAAAATCCTGAAAGCTGCATGTGTGATCCAAGGACAGCTATTTCAGCGTGCAGGCTACGTGAAGTTAATATGCATCTCCTGAGCACGCCAGAAGTGAGAGAAATGGCTTGACTGTAGGCCCTGTGGGAGATCCTGGGCAGTTTTGAACTCCTAGAAGGCCATTGCAAATTGAAAGTCCCCTTGGATTTCTCTGATTTACAACTCAGGCAACCATCACTGCCTTGAAGCCCCAAGAAAAAGTACATAAAGCTGCTCTGGCCTCTCTCCTATGAGGCAAAGTCCCATCTCTCGAGAAAAACACAGAGAGGAGATAGCTTGTAGAAGGATTGATTTTTTTTCAAAAGAATTAGTGGCAATAGAAATGAAAAATAAGTTTAAAAATCTCTCAGCTAAATACCACTCAAAGCTACAAGTTTCCTGAGCTAAGTTTTCAGTTATAATTTAATTCTTTACACCTTCCTCTGGTGATATCAGAGGAATGAAAATATTTCTTTTTCTTATTCAAATGGAAGCTTGCAGAGAAGATTCATGTAAGTCATATTTTTTCCCCATTTTATCTTGTCAATTCCGCCTACAAAAAAAACCCCTCTGAACTGTGATCCTGTTCAGCTGGTATTGGAAATCTTTGACTGAAATCACCAGTGCTGCAAGTATCTCTGTAGTGAAGTATTAGAAAATCGACCGGAGGCAGAGACAACACTGCTGCTCTAATTCGCAATATTTGAAGACCCTGCAGGATCCATCCTGCAGATCGGACTCACCAATAGCCATCAACAGCGCAGCACTGGGGGTTTCAGGTGCTATTCCCACTTGGGGAAGGTTTACTTCTGGGATGCCAGCCACAGCTCAAAGTCCTCCCCCTCACTTCCCAAGATCAACATTCATTTCCCAGGTTGTCTGTCAAAGTGTCAGCATTTTGGCTGCCGGAGGCTGTGAGCTGCTGCACACAGCGTGACACTGGGCCAGCAGTTGCCTCTATTTAAACAAAAACCCCAAAAATCCCTAATGGCATGAAATTGAGGTGTTTGGGCTCAGTGCTGAGTTTCTGGAGTTTGCACTTGCAGGATGGCTTCCAGGGGCTGCAGGATCTGGGCATCCCAGGGGTGGGAGGGCAGGGTCTGGCAGCTGGGGCAGGACTGGGCAGCAGGGCAGCTCCTGAGCCCCTCTCTGGGGTGGGCATGCGCCTGAAGGAGAAAGAAAATTCATATTCTGGAGGAGGCAGTTACCACAGTGACCCACACCTGTACAAATAACATAATTAAGATAAGAGATTAACATTGCATGTGTTTGACAAGTAAACACCTCTCTTGTTTTCCATCTTTCAGCAATTCTTTTCGCAGCAGAGACATCAACCCATAGACATCTCTCCTGGCACCACTTGTTAAATAAGATTTTTCTGGAAAATTGAGAAGTTTGAAGATGTAGGTCCAGGGTAGGATAAACCAGTGATGACTGAATTTTGCCTTAAGCCATTGAATAATTTATTTTATAAAATCCAGGCAAGGCTGCGTTTTAGTCACTAAAATATTTCATGTGACATAAAGTCTGTTAAACAAATTCCCTGCTGCATCTTAGCTGCTTCAGTTCACACCTTCAAATAAATTGGAGAAAAATTACATCCAGCTGCTTTCTGACCTATTCCCCAATAACATATGTTACCAGGACTGAAAGAAACTGTCAAAATATGCTAAAGGGAAGAGTGGAATACCTAAGTTCTACCAAATTCACAGTATTTTGCTGAATGAACCAAGTATGACCCATATGACCAGAAAGAGTGTGAGGAACATCAGGGTGGCCTGAAAATATAACTTAATGCCATATGACATGCACTACTGATAAACTGAAAGCACTTCACACTCAAGGAAAAGTATGAACGTGCAAAAATTTCTGGGCTCTAAATTATGATGTTGTTTCAAGCTGTGGGATTTAAATGAAAACCTCTGCTTAGTAAAATATTTTGGGAAAGTAAACACACCAGAAATATCTATAGTTGTCCACAGAAAACTTAAAAAAAAAAAGAATTAACCAGTGAAAAAACATCAGTGACTGGCAATAACTATAATTACCAGCCTTGGAAAGTTCCTTTTTGGAAGAATGGCTTAATGGATTTGGATTACTTGCCTCAGAAAGGTAAGGACTAAGAAGGTTCATGACAAAAGCATATAAAACGATAATTGGTGAAGAGATGATAAGAGTGCACCTCTACTTCTCTTTTCAACAAAGGAACAAGGAATCACTTAGTGAGACTGAAAAATGGGAAGTCAGGATGAAAAGAAATACTTTTTCACAGAGTGCGATTTTAGGCTTTGGAATTTACTGCCAAAGCATGCCTTTGAGGCCAAGAGTTTAGCAGAAATGTCATAAAAACTTTCTTATTTAATTGGTAACAAGAGTGTATAGATCTAAATAATGAATGATAATACAGTTTTGGAAAAGTTAAACATACTCTCTAGGGAGAACACTAAACAGGGCATATGTCCTATTCCATATTCTTGTATTTTTACAACAGATTTGGGTTAGTATTTTGCAAGAACCCCTTAATAAGTTTAAAAGTTTTTGAAGTGTTTTATTTTTTACTATTTGCATGAAGGTATGATTCTTTTTTTTGAGGAGAAGATAGGGATAAAAACATGGTAGAAATGGAAAAGTACTGACTGAACAGCAGTTCTGTGACAATTTCAAGAAGCCTAAAAGGATATTTTTGCTGTGCAAATCATCAAAAAGGTTTTTTGTGAGTAGGGAAAATTTTAGGAGTTTTTCAGGTGCAGTATGCTCGTGGAGCTTTATAGGTTCTCATATCTTGTAATTTTGATGAATAGAAAATTATATTTTCTTTATTTTTACAAAGTCATAGACTTCACCACTTATAGTCATTAGCCTTATATATCAATGCAACTTGTAGCACATTTTTTTCTATATTTCTCTTCACTGAAGCATGCAGAAGTCAGTCTGAGGAGTTCTTTCTGAAATTATTACAAGTTTTGTGAATTTTCAGATTGATTGGTTTGAAATTCAAAGGTTTTCTTTGTTGATTATTATTGAACATTTTTGCAAAAAATATTTTATACGTGTTTTCTAAAATATTCCTAAATTCCAACACCGATTTGCAATAAAATGTTGAAATACTGTTCTACGTTCCAGCATATCCACAATATTGGCATTATTCTTTTTTCTTGTATTTATGAATTAATTTATGAGAGGTTTTGGCTCTCACCAAAGCTCACAGATGCTTTGACTTGTCAATGTGGTTGAAAAACCTCAGGTAACACTATGGAGAATCAGGATGTGAACGAGAAATATTTAAGAACTGCAGGTGACCTGCTTTTCTTGACAACTAACAAAGTAAAATGCCTGTAAGGAGAATATGGTCAAAACAATGCAATCATATATTTTTAAACAAAATAAAATAGTCTAGTGTGACTTCCAACGTGATTGATGTTTTCATGCTTGATTTATACAGTTGTATGCCTTATTAATCATTAAATTCTACCTCAACATGGAGTCATAAAATATGATTTGATGGAAAAATAAAATCTGAACAAATACCAAAAAGAATTTAAATTCCTCCCATCAAGATGCTGAATTAGTTTTAGATTTAGTCTATGCATTCAATAAATTGATTAAAACCTAAAATTTGCTTGAATGTTGATTCATCTGATTAAGACTGTGAAGCAATTTAACCCAAACTAATTGACAGCTATATAGAGGACAGAGGGACTGATCAAAATTTTGTAATATTTTCAGTGTATCATGTATTCAATTATTTTCTTGAAATAGTAAGAATCATAGGAAAAATTAGAATAGAGACATAGATGGAATATTTATGACGCTTAAACATTTATTCCTGACATACATGTATCAGTATCACTCAGTAAAAGTATATTTGGAACACCTTTACTGTGGAATTTTCCGATGTTATTAAATTTTTTGCCAGAAATGCTGCATCATGTACAGGGGTGTGTTGTGACAGGTGTGGTACTGGCACTTTGGAAATGCATATGTAGGAACTGAATGGTTTAATAAAGAAACAACAATTTATTCTCAAAATCTAACAAGCAAATGGTCCTTAAATCACCGATGATGTGCCTTAGGACATGGTTTTGATGGCAGTTTTGTACAATATTTGCCCTGGGTTCCATATCTCAGTCCTTGTTTCATGGTTTGTGAGTTATCACTTAAGTGGAGTGCAAGAACAGAAGAAAAATGGAGACAACCCTGAGCAATGAAAGATAAGGTTTAATGGCCAAAATGAATACGAACATCAGAAACAAATGGGTTGAAGTTTATGGCACTGTCATTTTGATATGAAGACAAACGGTTTTCCATGGATCTTTCCCCACTTACCGTCTACAAGCAATATTGAACCAACATGGACACAAACTGTATACCAAGGTAAGCAATGAGCTGCCATACTTACAGTTGTGGTTCTGGATTTGATTCGCAACAGATTTTCTCTGATGCAACTATGCAACTCATTTTGGAAAAGGATGATTTAATAATGTAAGCTGGGAAACAGGACTTTAAACATTTAGTTTTAAATTTTAAGGTTTTTTCTATTCAGAGTGCCAATTTTTTGACCAATTTTGAACTCAGCATAAAGATTTTCCTTTGCAAGTGAAACTAGTATTCTGATCAGAGCTGCTTTCAAGCTTGAAATACAGCTTTATTAATTGCAATATTAATGTTTTATGGGCTTTTTTTTTCTCTGAGAAGCAGTGTCCATGCTGAATCTCAAATAAAAAAAAGAATTCTAATTGAGCTAGGTAAGGGAAGCATGGGGAAATCACTAGATTTCAGGAACGAAACAGCCAAATTTACTGACTTTTTCAGTCTTGAAGAGCTGTCTGAGAGATGCACCATGGAAGCAAGCTCATGTAGAGAGGGATTTAGTCCACTTGAGATGGATGGAGTTGCTCTCTGTGAAATTAAAATTCTAGTACAAGCGACTAATGATTAACCAACTGATGAGAAATTTGAAGGAGGAGGACTCTCTCTCTAGAATTAAGCTGGAAAATAGTAGTTAGCCAGGTGCATCATGAACAGTAATAATCTACTGGTAATGAGGGAGTATTCAGTGTGGAGGGGGCGTTAACGGATACACAGTGGGATTTCTAATCCTGTGGGAAAGAAGTCCATTAACTCATCTTTATAATTCAGCTCCCATTAAGCTTTATTCATAATACCATAAATTATATGTAAGTATATCCCACTAACAGCACAAAAACTATATCAAAACTATAATTTAATGAGAGATCCTAAATATTTGAATAATCTTACTGAACTTCCTGAGTTTAAGAGGATTCTCACGTTTAAGCATATGGGCAAAAATGTACAAATCTCTTCCCATATAAGCACTTTCATTCACCTTTGTGTTTCCAGGTATTAATATTATTATTTTTTTATTTTGGTCCTCTCCCCCCAGACAGTTTGTGTTCCTTAAAAAATTTTCTGATGCCTTCTTCATTTTATTCTTTGTCACAGACAAAGGAAGAAGCTGACTTTTCCTCTTTCTTTCCAGAAGTCTTTTCCAGCTCTCAGAACAGCTGAAAAGAAGCAGGAATACCACATTACCACCATGCACTCCCCAGCCAACCAGAAACTGCCCTGTAAGTCTTACAGAACAACAAAAATAGCAAAGAACTATGAAAATTTTGTTAAATATTTTTGAGTGACCTAGAAGATATGCATCTATGTCAAATGGCAAGTGCTACAAAGCTGCATGAAAACCAAAGCAAATCAACCAACAAAAAAAACCAACCAAAACCCCGACCAAAGTTGTATCTCTTTAGTCAGTAAGCTCTCAGTGCTTTAAAATTTTTTCCAGACAGATTTGAAAACCTGAAATGCTCAAAGGCTATTGGCTCTTAAAGTGTAAAAGAAAACAAACATACTCTCTTCATTCAAATGACCTATCCACTAAAATCAGATTTAAAGTCACATGGTTATACTTTTTTTTCTTTATGTAAGAAAAAAAAAAAAGAAATTATTTACATATACCTTGTTATAAAATAATAAGTATTAGAATAAAAGTAATGAAATAAAGAAGTACTTGAAAACCAGAGTTTTACAGTAAAAATAATTACTCTTCCATAGTATTAGTTATGCTAAGCAGAGAAATGGTCTCTGTGAAAATATTCTTTGGCCTCTCTAATTAAGTTTGCTATTCCCATTGATTAGAAGGGAAAAGTTAACTGCTGTTCAGTAACCAAATTTAGCCAGTCAGATGCTTTTAATTTGCTTTATACACAGAAGAAATACATGCACCAGATTTACAGACAAATGAGGGGACTAAATGAAATCTTGTTTAACCGGACTGCATATCAGAAATCTAGAGTAAATCTAGAGTGGAAGAGGGAGGGTTAGGATCCCTGTTCATGGGAAGCAGAAAGTTTTTACTGCTTTGAACCAGGAAATTATTCTGCTTCTGCAGGGTTTCCCAACAGGACCCAGAGCCACAGGAATGAGTTGGGGAAAGGAGGCACAGGGTGAGATTTAGCAAGTGTGAATGAGCTATGGACCCTGCTGGGAAATGTAACTACATCTTCAGACGTGTTGTTTTTCCTCCTTGTCTTTTTTCTTCATCTGACAGACATGCCTGAGCCAAGTAGTTCTGTCATTGTGAAAAGGAGCTCCTTGCGCAGTTCCTTGTGTTGACAGTGTTGCCTTAAGCTTAAAATGCTTGTGAAACTCCAGTTTTAGATGAATGTCGCTTATCTCTGTGCTCTATGAATATTCCATAAGACTGATTTTTACAGGTTTTTTCTGACCTTTCTTTCTTTTAAATAACTGCAGAGAGAGAGAAGACAGTGACTCATACGTGACTGTTGTTGTAGATATCAGCTTCCTAGATCATGGATTTCATGTACAGTCTATAGGAAGAGGCAACATGCTCCAAGGGAGATGATCAAGAGCCTGGGTGAGTTCTGGAGAACACAACATATCAGAATCTTTCATGCTGGTCTCTTTTACTGAATGTCTTTTCTGATCTTCCCTGACAGCTCTGGATTCCATTGTCTCACACAATTCCCACTGTCTAATACCTGGGTATGAAACAGATAATCTTATTAACCGATAATGTTACCAAATCATGATGCAGTCCATTACCTGGGATACGTGGGGTAATACTTGGGACCCTTTGTGGCATTTAGGCACTGTATTTTGTGTTATAGTCCCATGCAACAAAATTTCTCCTGTAGAATAGTCAGCAAATCAAATTCAGTTTATCCAGCCGATCCAGATTCTTTCATGTGGAAATATGAGAAGGAGTTGATTTATATGTTTGTTATTCTGGTCTTGTATTCAGGTATTTCTTGCACATATTCTTCACTTTTCTGAAAGATTCTTCTCGTTTTTAAACTTGCAAACCATTTCAGTGCTCTTAGTAACAGCAGCAATGGTATGTCTAGAAAAAAAAAGTTAAAGCTCTAAGGCTGCTTTCCCATTCAGGCCAAAAAAAAAGGTGAGGTCACTGAAATATGACTCAAGGCATTTTTTCCCCTTGTCTGAGCAAACACCTGCATGGCACCTCACTTCTGATGATTTTTAACTATGAAGCCGTCAGGCAAGAATTTTTCATGTATAGTTAATGACTTTGTAATTCTCATGCCTTTTCATTTTTCCTTGCACAAGTCAATACAATCCTTAATTTTTTTTTCTTCCCCAGATATTTTCATTAGAACTGGAGATAGACAGATGGACTAGTCTGCAGTGGTAGAACAGAAAAAAGGTTTTCCTGTTTAAGTTCTGTCCCAGTACTCTACCAGAGTCTATACAGAGCTGGCTAGGGGCAGATGGTGAGGGGTGCCATGTAAATACACCCCAGTCATACATGGTCGCAGTCTAGGAATGAGGCAAAAAAATGTGATACCTTTTTGCCAGGCTCTAGAAGCCACCTTAATTCAAAAGTCTCCCTCATCAATGTGTCACAGAATTCTCTAAAGGTTTCTCTTCCATGAGTTCACTCATTCTTTACTGAAACTTGCACAAATGCACAACTGAAAGTGTGACAGGGCCACACAAGTACGTCAATGCTACTCCTCCCCATGGTGTTTTCACCACCAGGTCAAACTTATATTTTCTATTACTCATGTGAGCTGAGCAACTGTTTAATGCACAGGTTGGCATTCAAAAGTGAATAACCAAGCAGGTGCCAGAGAGCATTTCCCAGAAACAGGTAATGACTTAGGCCATGCTGCCCACCTCAGAAGCACCTCCAATTCAAAACTCTTTTCTGAATTTGACACATTAAGTGGGCATTTTCCTGAAGCACCATGGTGGGTGTGTTGGCTGTTCTATTCAAAGGTTCAGAAATCACATATCTTTTCACTTTGAAGTAATTTACTTCAGAACTTCTAAAATTATTTCCTTTACAATTTCAAAAGCTTGTTTACCATCTTTGTAGCTGGTCAAAAATTGGATAGGAATATGAACATAACCACTGTTTTCTGAAATACTTCACCAAAAATCCTTGCCCAAATATATTATGCTCTACTCTTTATCACAGCACTGGACTGTGTCTAGCCATCCCTGTTTAATGACTTATTTGTCCCTTTCTTTTCCCGTTTGTTAGCTTGTCCTTGTTTTATCAGTTCTTGCTGACAACTTTCTGTATGTTAAAGGGTTGAGTCTTCCATTTTGATAAATATTCTCTACTTGTTTAACATGTGTGCATTCTTCTTTCAGATAGTATTTCTTTAGATTATATTATCAATCACCAGGTACTGATTTTTTTCAAGACTCTATTTCTTTTACATAATAAAAATTGAAATAATTTTTTAAAAGGCAGATTTTTATTAAATCCTCCCTTTTTAAATCCCAGTGCAGTCAACAGGGGCAATCTGCAACAACATCTGCTGCAGAAAGGGCAAACTGTTCTGTCTAGTACAGGGCAAAATGGCCTTTGTAATGCATTTTAGCAGAGTCATTACTACTAATGCACCAGTTTACTGAGGCATGCAGAAGTCATTTCCACATTAATCTACACCCAAAAAGGCTTCTCTGATAAGGTTTGGCCTCAGTCAGTAAATCCTTCTCTGCTCATCTTAGTACTACTGCAAGGCTAATTGCACAAGCAACAATCACATATCTAACCAGGGGATTGACTTAATTTTAAGCTCTTGTTGGAGTTATGCTCTTGCACAATTCAGTGCTGAGTTTCTGTGTCTAGAGCATTACATATAAACTCCTGTGCTCAGTTTTTGCTGACTATATTTCTAACAAAAATGAAGCATTTTCACCTCTTTCACATCCATAGGCATGCATCTCTGGTTATTAATGTTAAACCCTCTGTCTACGTTAGCAAAGTTAAATTCTTTCTAGCAATTCCCTTCTAAATCACTTCACCACAATCACTCTGTGCATGAGAAGAGCAGCAGATTAAAATGACTTCTCAAACTGGGGCTAAAGACACAAATGCAAAAGCTTTAGCTAAAGTCAATCCACATTTTTAGCTACAGTTCACTGAAATGAGGATTTGCAATGTTTCTGTGGATGACTTTTATTTCTGACAGAGAGTGCTGCAAGTTCTGTGTTACAGGAAGAGACTCAAAATGAGATGTGTTTTATTCTGAAACTAGAAGTTAGTAGGAAGAAAAGTATTTGTGTGTAATAAAGAGAGTGCTGGGTTAAAATCCACAAAAATCAAAACATTGAGACCACTGGATCCAGGACAATGCACCTTTTCCCCTTCATAGAGCATTGCAGTCTTCTAGTATCAAAAAATGCAACCATTTAACATGATATCTTTCCCAAAATATTGTGATCAATAAACACAAACCATTTTTTCTCTTTTATTTTTTTTTTTTTAAATCTCTAGGTCATACCTTTAATCTTTTCTCCACAAGCATGAAGACTTTTTTATTTTTCTAGAAACAGTGGAAATTTACTGATATTCAACTCTGTGTAGGGGAAAACAACTCTGTGTTAAGCAAAAATACCAAATATATCAAGATCAAGATAAAATTGCAAAGGCTGGCAACAATGATTCCTCTCCAGCTTGCCAACTCTGCCAGTTGGTGTGTGGGTGGGATCCAGAGACCCCCCACCTTCCTGTTCTAGAGGATGTGCCTGCAGGGACTACCACCACAGCCAGGACAGAACACAACTCTTGCATTCCTTGAGCCCATGTGCAAATATAAAGCTGTCATTATGTCCCCAGAGCCTTTTCTAACAAAGGAATAAAAAAATACAGATTGTGCCTGCTATGCATTCAGATGACAACCCACTTGATCTGTGCCATCACAACATTTTCCATCAGTCTGAAGGCCTGTCCGATTTTCTTACTGGACCTGAGCTCCCCTTGTAAAGCTTGCCTGAGAAGAGTGATAGCAAGCCAGCATTTTATTATTCCTTTGTACTTTCACAGCACTTGAGGCAAAAGATTAAGATAAGAATATCATAATAGAGATGGTAGTTTGGCATATCCTGACAGGCTGCTCAAAAATCAGGTGGATTGTCCACTCCTTGAGCACTGGAAGAGTCTCAAATGCTAATGTGGATGTGCAAGAGACTAGCCAGACTAGGCTGGGTCTCAATAACACAGCTATTGGTTTGCAGAACAGAAAATAAGCCTCATCACAACAGTTTTACGCTTAACGTGGTTACCAAATGGTTAATGGTTGTGAAATATTACCCAGATAAATGGGGCTTATATCTAACACTGTTATATTGTCTAATGAATAATATGGAAGCAGGAAGGAAAGAACACACAAAGTAAGCAAATATTGCCTACTGCAGTCATTTCAGAGCAAAAATTGTTAGTCTGCCTTTTTCTTGCGGTTCTACAGTGGGTCCATAGCTATAAATGAAGTATAGCTTAGAAACAAACAGACATACTGAAATCAGATATGATAGTAAATTAATGTGATTAGCATAAACCTAGAAGAAATACTAATAGAAAAAATATCAAGGCATAAGATTTCATGTTATATAGCCTCAGGAGATCAAATATTTAACTGGTTTATTTTCTCCAACTTACCTAATATTTTCTCATCCACTGCTCAAAGGAGCGCTGAAAATTAATTAATGTCTGTTTTGACCTACAGATTGCTTTCAAATGCCAAGTTTTATGAATAGTTCTGGATTATGGATTTTTCATAGGGCCTTGGCTTCACTGTTTTTCTTTCCAGTATGAAAAGTGCATGTTTTCGCAGGTTGTGCTTTGCTATTTAAAAGTGTGTTTCACAGGTTGCATCTACTACAACTACTACAGTATTTTTAGGTATGTGAGGCTCACTGAGCATGTCATGGAGAAACCACCTGCACACCTGAATCCCATATCTGGTTGTCCCTGCCTCCACCATTTGCAACTGGTTTTGCTTTGCTATGGGATGCAGAATGACAGAGGAAGGGAACCCAAGGTCATCTTGTCCAACTCCTCAGCTCAAGCAGTGCCATCTAAAACAGGCTGCCCTGGACTATGTTCAAATGGCTTTTGAGTATCTCCAGCACTGGAAACATCACAATCTTTCTGGAAAAGCTGTGCCAGTGCTTGGTCCCTCTCACAGTAAGGGTTTCCTCATGTTCACATGGAACTTCCTGTGTTTCAGTTTGTGTTTGTTGCCCTTGGTCCTGTCTCTGGAGGTCACTGAAAAGAGCCTGTCTCTGTCCTCTATACCTTTCCTTCAAGTATTTGTATATATTAATAAAATCCTCCTTGAGTCTCCTCTCGGAAAAGCAGCGCCAGCTCTCAGTCTTTTGTCACGGGAGAGGTGCCTTAGTCCCTTCACCAGCTTTAAGACCCTTGATTGGGCTCTCTTCATTATGTCCATGTCTCTCCTGTGCTGATGAATTCAGAACTGGATATAGAATTCTAGGTGTGACCTTACCAATGCTGAGTAGAGGAGAAGGATCTCCTCCCTCATATCTCATATTCTTCTGGGGAAGATTTCTTAAAATAGAACAAGAAGTAGGAATAATAGTAAAGGTGCAAAAGAGCACTTCAAATGTGCAGTTGTAAATGCAAAGACTTGAGCTGTTTCCTTCTCTTTTGACTGCAGCTGATAAGCTGTGAAAAGCAGCTTCTAAGCTAAAATAAGGCTAGATAGAGCACTTGGTACTGAAAACAGAATTTTAAGGCAAAATAAGAGGAAAGTGGCAAGCTCCCAGTAAATATGAGCTGAGATAAAACTTTCTATTCCGTTTCTAACTGCATCTTGCAAATAGAACTGAGTATTAGTTCAGACGAAGTATCTTTTAAGAGAGAAGAAAGACTTGGCACACAGCACACACTGTTCCAATCCATAAAAAAAGCAAGGAGTCTCATTAAAACAAGAAAAGTTTCATATCAAGCAACAGACTGGATAAACAAACATTGTAGACAGCTGCATAACTGTGTAAGCATATTAAAATATAGATATAATCCATAAAAATTGCATGATGGAACTCCATTTGCTCACACAACTTTGTGTGTGAAGTGTCCCTGTCGCAAGAGTCCCAAATGACGACACAGAGTCTAGCGTCCGAGAGAGTAAAGTGAAGCGGAGTTTTTTTATTATTTTACAAAGCGGCTTATATCTTTTAACTCGTTTGAAGTTTACAGAAATGTTAAGAGGCTATTGGACCTTTGGTCAGCCACCTACCAAATTCATTGGTTACTTCTGCCAACACCTATTCTAAAATATTTTTCCAAGCAAGAATGATAACAAACTGCAGCTGCACAAAGCTTAATTAATTTACAAAAACTCCTAGAATTGTTTATAATAGTTTTTCTTGGGAAAAGAGAGAAAGAGAGAAATCTCACAAAAGTGCTGGGAAAGTTAGAAGGCTTCACTGCTGACAGCTTTTCTAGCAGTCACATGTCCCCTTAGAGAGCATAGAGAGAGGCAGCTCAGGGAGCCCTGACCCTTTCAAATGGCACTCCTTCTAGGACAGGAGAAGTTTTTTGGGTTTCTAAAACCAGGGGTACAAATATTGTCACCCACTCTCCTTTTCCCCACAGCCTTCCTCTTTTCCCAGACTTTTGTCTCTTTCTTCTTGTCTGTTCCCCTGATCTCGATGCTCAGCAATGAGACCATAACCAGATACTGGAAACAGTCAGTTGTGTAAGCTGGAAGTAGAAGAAGGCACATGAACTGGTGGCAATATAGACTGGGGGACCTGGGATGGGTATGAGAGCTTCTTTTAAGTTTGCACAGCCTCTTAGTACTTTTAAGTATTTATATATCTTAATAATTTCTACAAGGCATAACATAATTGCCTGTTTTTGATGCCACACTGTACACATCATTGATTTTAACCTTGCTCTTCAAAGCAGCTGCATTTTACAAGGCTTTTCTTTGTTTTTAAAGTGGAGCATAGCTTCAGACTAGCAGGTATCCACATGGAAACCCAAAATGTTTCAGGAGGCCAGGAAAGCCCTATGGAAAAAAATTGCTATTATTTTGCAATTTTTCTTTGTGTTCAATTATAGTCCATTCTTAGAGGCTATATCAAAAAAACTTTCTCCTTTGCCATGTTTATCCCCTGGACAAAGAGTATCTGATTGTGATGTTTCATGTGTTCTCCTTTCTGGTTATAATAACTCTTTGTATTCCTGTAATGATTAATCCCCTGGAGTCTTCTCACTGACCTCAGCAGTGCTGGCATTACTTAGCACTATCTTGCCAATCAAAGTAATTCCTTTTAGAAACCTCATCATAGTTTTAAGACCTTCGCTTCAGACACTCAGTCTTGAGATTTATTGAAAAACAAACTAAAAAATAGTTTTGCTCCCATTTCATTGATGCCTGGAAAGTCTCTTCTATTAAGCAGGGGCTGGATGATGTTTGTTTTGAACATGTTTTGTTAACAGAATAGAGAAAAATCCATTTATCTTTGACAAACATACATAAGCACAAGAGTTTTGTTTTATTACGGTCTCACATTTTAAAAATTTACAATCAAAACACCCTGCAAAAAACTGCAACTTTACACTGATTCCATCTTATTTCAATATAGCTGGCTACACATTCAGAAACAGGCTGAATAGGAATCCCAACTGAAATTACAAGTATAAAAAGCAATGGGCCTTGTACCTACTTAAAGTATCTCTACTCAGAACTCCAAAAGTATGTCAGAACACACTCTGAATTACCTGTGCCTAGTAAAGTATATGAACTGTCTAATGATGCCTTTCTGTCAGCTAATTCCAGAACTTAAGCCCCGAGACGCCATCACTGATGGCATAAATGCTCCCAGTCCATGGAAGTGTTAAATGAAACACATCAGCTTCAAGCGACTACAGTGGATTATGAGCCTTCACACCAAATACACCAAATTTTAGTGTAAGACAACTCAGAAACAACATTTGAAATCATGCCTTATACCATTCAGCTGGATTTGCAAGACTGTGTCTGTCAAAGTTCTGAGTTTCTTTATATGTAGAAGTGGTGAACAGGGCTTTGGGGGGTGATCACTACTAAACCCTGTTTTAGGAAAAGCTGCCTCTAGAGAATGGGGTTTGCCTGGCGTAGGTAACTGGGTAGCTGTCATATGCTATATAAACACTGGGAAAACAACCCAGGTATTTTGAAATTGTATTTGCAATGAGAAGAAGCACTCTGCTTGTTCATGTTGGGTCATCTCCTACTGTTGTTATACATCATCATTTGGTTAAAGTTTCTTGTTAGTAAAAGCAGGCAAAGTATAGATTTCTAATCCTTACCCCCTGAATGTATTAATGGACGTACACATGTTTCTAAATGTGCCAGCTCTATGGACAAAAACTCTTAGAACCAGAGAGAAACCCTGACTGATGCTTATCGACCCCAGCGGAACTATTTGAAAAAAACTTTCTACCAAGAACTACAGTCTTATCAGCTGGAAGGCTTTTCCATCCTGTTAATAAAGACTCAGAGTGAGATATGTAGAGATGGCTCTTCTGTGATTACACCGCTGTTGGCACTACAAAGGAAAGTACGGCTTGACAGATTAAATATATAGGCTGCCTCCAACAGCTAATACAAAGTATATTGTTTAATATTTCTCTTTGGTATTGTTTTGAGACTCTGACCAGGATTGCCTTAAAAATTACGATTTTCAAAAGTGCGTGTACATCTGAAAGAAATATATCTGTGCATTAGGACTACAATCAAAATACATAGAATATGCAAAAAGAACCTGGAAATAGAAGGAGTTGAGCAACATCACATAGAAGATCAGTTTTAAATTTTTAAAACACCACGAAGATATTGAGAGTATTTGTAGAGTTCCAGTTCAGGAGTGAACTTTCCAAAGCCTAAAACATCCATTTAGCATTGCTTTAACAACAAACATATTTGATTGGCCCAGAGACATAGATATATGAGTCCTGTACCAGCTATTTATTTTTCTGGAGATGTTTACAGCATGTACAGAATGTGCTATATGAGACATCTCACGCAGAAGACTACATAGGAATGGGAAAAAATGTATTGATGACACCCCAGAACCACACATTAGTTATAGTATAGCACAAATATTCGCGTAAGAGAGGAGGAAATGGAAAATAAATTTCTTTTCCTCTTGCGTGTGCACTTTGCATTAACCCAGTCCTTTTTCATTCTAGATCAGAAGGATAAAAAACCCTATTGAAGAGTCAATGACAGTCTTTTCTTCTTCTTATATATTATTTTTAACTGGGTCACACTTCTAATGAGCAATATTTTCATTATGTGTTTTAATCATTACTGTAACAGAAAAATGAGGCCAAAACCAGAAGATCAATTTTTAATGACTAAGTTAAAGGAATTTTTATTAAATTGTGTGCTTTCACATCATCACAGGATACTATGAGATGGAAGGGACCCATAAGGATCATCGAGTCCAACTCTTAAGTGAATGGCCCACACAGGGATTGAACTCACAGTCTTAGTGTTTTTAACATCACACTCTGACCAACTGAACTAATTTTGTTTTAATTTTTTGTAACATAAGAAATCTGTGGGTGTTAATGAAGAATACCAGAGCTACACTACAAAAATAAAAATAAAATTACTGTGTGAATCATCATCAAATTAATGGCACATTAACAATAAGTTCATAGCTCTGAAGAAAGCAAACTTTACTTACACTGATCCAAATAAACAGAGACACATTTGTTGAGTGTGCTTATTTCTTGAAATATGTGATAGTTATTGTACTATTTCTGTGGTTTTAAGCCCAGCTGGAAATTAAGCACCACCCAGCTACTTGCTCAACCCCTGCCTCTCTCCCCTTGCACCTTGGTGGAATGGGGAGAAGAATCAAAGTAAAACTTGTAAGTTAAGTCCAGTTTAATAATTTAAAATAAAGTAAAATACACTGATAATGGTCAATGATAATAATAAGGAAAATAAAAAGATAAAAACAAGTGATGCACAATTCAGCTGCTCACCACCCACAGATCAATGCCAGATCCACCTTCCTGAACTCAAATTTTCTCCTGTCGTGGGTAGCTCCCCAGGTTTATATACTGGGCATGATATTCTATGGTACGGAATATCCCTTTGGTCATCTGTTCCAGATATGCTCCCTCCTGGGATTTTTGGGGTACCTCCTCACTGGCAGAATGCGAGACAAGAAAAAAAATCCTTGCCTTAGGAAAAACATAACTTAGCAAAACCCAAACCACAACTTAGCAAACAACCCAAAACCCAAAACATCAGTGTGTTATCAACACCATTCTCATTCCAAATCCAGACCACAGCACTGTAACAGCTACTGAGAAGTCAACTCTGCCCTAGCTTAAACCAGGACAACTATCAGTGTATTTTTTATGTTATTCTGCATCACTGCTTTCTTCATCTCTGGTTAAAGAAGGTTGAGAGGATTGCTCATGACTGAGCACAGAATAACATTTAATCTGTTTATTCCAAATTTGCTATTTGGTTTCCAAATATACAAGCCATTCTCACCACCAGCCTCTGTAAAGTGAACAAACCCTGTGTGTCCAACAGGAACACCCAACGTGCTGAATCTGGGCTGAATCTAGTCAGTCATGCTCTCAGCAATGTACCAGCAATGAACCAGCATCCTCCCAACTCAGTATCCACGTTTGCAGAAGTGTTTTAGGTGTCCCAGAGTGCTGAGTTAGAGCCACAGAGAGTGAAGGTAGGACTGCAATGGGCAGCTGTGGTCCTGCACACTTAAGGGGCAACAGCAAGGGAGACATGAGCATCATCACCAAGAGCAAGGGACTTGTCTTACCATTTATCTGCCTCAATGACAAGAAAAAATATTTTCATTGAACAGCTTCCTAGCTCATGTGAAAATAGCAGCATCGATGAGCTGAATAAACGGAATTACAGAAGTGCAAAAAGAACCCAAAAGGGTAAGCGCAGAATCCCAGTAACCTTTTTCTTTTTTTATGTAAAGATCCATTTGAGGCCACTGAGATAATTTCAAAGTACAATATTAAGAATCTCTTAATCTATCCTGAAGTTCTTTACAGTGAAAAAGAAAAGCTTGGTTCAATAATCAAATCCCAAGTCAGCTGCTGTGATTACTGTGATTCCCTTTCTGCTTTTGATAAAATAGACCATTTTCCCTTTGGGGGTCGTACAAGCCCAAATCAATGAACCACAATTGGTTCCAACACACAATTTTGGTTCATTGATTTTGAGACCAACATTCCTTTTATTTACTAGACAAAATCTCAGCAATTCGTCAGTAATATTTGTTGGCCTTTTTGTTTGAACTTATTTCAAATGCTTGTCTTCTTTTCATTGTTCTCCTATCATCAGCAAGCATTTCAGGGTACTTGAATATTTTCTAGAAGCCCTTCTCCCATGTGAACACCCACATAAAGTGTATTTCAGGGTACACTTGCTGAAAATCATACACTATATTGTACCCGAAATTGTGTTAGAAGCAAGAGCTTCTACTGCCTAGGCAAAAATATAAAAAGATTCTAAATAGGTCATCATGGTAGGTTTTTATCTTTTATGAACAAAATGGAACAGTTCTATGCTCAACCAAGAGACATTAAAATTACTATTCCAATACTACTGTTGGAAAAGATACCTTTGTAACTTTGGTGTGTTCCAGATTTGCAGCGCCAGACTTAACTCAATATTGTTTTAGCTGAAAGGCTTAAGTGGTGCTAAGTCATAGAGCTCACTGGGTATTTTACTGAGATTACTCCTTATTAATGTCATGGCAAGGTAAATGAAACATAACACCTTTCTCAGGCAACAAATGGATTATTTTTTTCCCATTATAATGGCACATATGAAATTTTCACAGTGGTAAAGATGAATAGTTACAATTACTTGATTCATCTGAATTTTAGAATTATTTTATTCTTTCCTTTTAAAAAAACCCGTAATATTCCCTTGCACTATCATGGCAAATGCAATATATATTTGAAAATTGTTTTGTAGCTTGCATTCCAAATAGGTGATTGATGTCAGAAACACCATTCATTTTTTGGCCTGAATGTTGATTTCTAAAACTTGAAAGACAGAAAAGAAATCTAAGAAACCAGAAATTACCTCAAATTACATTTTAAATCACCACATGTAGCTAAATTTAGTTCCTAAATGTTATCCGGTTTGAAATGTCTTTGTCTTTTGTTGTTTCAAAAGAATTTCAGAAGAAATGCCTATTTTGGTTTAGTTATTGCTTTAGGGGAACATAGAATTAACAAAAGGCAAGTGATCTTATACTGATGAACATAAAAATATGTATTTCAAACCACAACAGAAAGTTATAGGCATTTGATATTTTCAATGCTTTGTTCTTTCAAAAACAAATAAAAGCCTCAAGTCATTGGATGTTACTTTGACGGGTAAGCCAGAAATGTTACACAAAATGGAAGAATGCCTTTTCTGGTTATTATTCCTGTGTGTTTAATGAATATTATTTCACATCCGGGCTTTAGTTCTAATCAGTTCTATTGCATACGTACTTTGCATTTTGAAAAACTTTGGTTTTGGGGTTTTTTTGCACACTTATTAAAATGGATGTTTTAACAGAGATGCTTCATGTGAACCTCCAAGGTATTTTCTTGGACCTATTTTATTTTCTTTCCATTCCATTCCATTCCATTCCATTCCATTCCATTCCATTCCATTCCATTCCATTCCATTCCATTCCATTCCATTCCATTCCATTCCTCCCTCCACTTTGCCTTTTCATTTTCCCATCCTGGCCTTATCCAAAGCTAACAGCAGCCCACTGAGCGACCTCAACGGTTGCAGTGAACTTCAGGATAGGACCCTTAATTGTTAATGAAGAACCAGATATCTGCTTATACTTCATGTACATTGCAGATATGATTTCACTTCAATGATTCTGACTGTGGATTTTGCTTAGCACCCCAGGCTAAGGCACTCTAAACTTTTAACAGTACAATAAAATAAGTTTTGGATACAAGCACGATGAAAGAAGTTAAGAAAGAAAAGGGAATACAAATAAGGTTTATGAAAGGACAGGTTAAATAGAAATAATAATAGGAGAGAAGAGACAACTGTTTGGTTAATGAGATGCTGAGACTAAATGAGCTTTTAGAACAGATTTGAAAGAGCATATTGATGCAAGAGAATGAATTGAAAACAGGAGCTCATTCCACAACAGCCAGGCAAGAAAGGAAAGAGTATTTGAAATCAGTAAGGATGAGAGAATTATAATTGCCTTTATGTTCTTGCTTTTTGCATCTCAGCAAACAACATTCAGCAATCAAAGGTTAACAGCAAACAACTTGTCATAATTGGATAGCTCTCCTCCCAAAATGACACAGAAGCAGCAAGGCGAAACATTCACACTTGCCAACCATGACATGCCTTGATAATTCCAAAGCAGTGCTGAGAAACCTACAAATACATTACTAGAGAGCAGAGCAAGTGGAAGGCATGATAAACAAGCAGACCACAGATTAACCAAAAGCCAGTCAGGAAGAGTGACAAGAAAGGAAAGGTTCACCGCTCTGACATGAACTCTGACAGCATATTTAAAGGCTGTTAATATGTGTGAGA
Source organism: Oriolus oriolus (assembly GCA_013400235.1). NCBI lineage: Eukaryota > Metazoa > Chordata > Aves > Passeriformes > Corvidae > Oriolus > Oriolus oriolus. The sequence goes on along the minus strand of VXBT01010021.1, from coordinate 1,375,878 downwards.
CAGTGGATATAAACACTGAAATTCTTTATAGAATTTCTTTATTTTCTGCAAAAACTACAGCAGCCTGGTTTCCTGACAGCAGCACATTTGCCATTGTGGCCACTGTGGCAGGGCAAGGATAAGGGCAGTTCCAGTGTCTCAGGCAGCACCAACAGAATTGTCCCCCACTTGTTGATTACGAAATAATTATTAATGCCAGTGATTTCTGGAACAGAAATAACATTGTGATGTTTCCGATATAGACCTGGCCTTGCTAAGAATAGTATAACAAATACCATGTGCATCTTTTATGAAAGCTTCTTGCATCTTGTATGAAAATCAATAATGAAGCATAAATGTTATCGGGACGTTTCTGACTTCCGCGTTGCTTTCCTTTTTGTCTTGAGTGTTGATCTTCTCAACCTGCTCGAAATCTGAGGTGAAAAAAACCAAGTAAACACGGTAAGCAGAGAGATGAACTGATAAAGACCCAGTTTGCAACACCCTGCAGCAAACACAAGATGTATAAGATGCAGATCACACAATTTTTGCAGAGGGAGAAAAATAACCTAAGCTTCACTGTACTTACATTTAGGTTTTTTTCAAGATAAATGTAGCCCAAAGATCTCTGGGTAAATGTTAAAGTGTTTAGGGCAAATGTTGAAGTGTTTAGGGCAAGATAAAATCTACATAGTATTCATAAATTTTGCAAAACTGTAATAAAGTCCTTATTTTAACACTGGATCTTGTTAGAAAGATGGACTGCTTCTAAAAGTTGTTAAATACATGAATTTTTGTAAGTCACTTCTTTTAATATTGCAAATGTGTTTCCAAATAGCAGTGTGTAGTATTTCAGTTTTCCCTGGCAAGAGCATTTTTATTTTCTTGATGCAGTGATGAAGTATCTGGATCGTTGCCTCACAAATATTAAAAAGAGAACAGAAGAGAGTAAGCAGGTCTTTATAGTAGAATTATTATTTTCTAGGCCAAATGTATTATTTCTTAGGCCCCATTAAGACATCAATAGGGGCACAGCAGCTCAAGAATCAAATCCTGACAGTGCAATAAAGCAAACTGATGGTTTTTTTCCCCTTCTCTCTTCTTAAAGCAAGAATGCTGTAAGATATCAAATGCTGCAGAAATTCCCCAGATCAGTCCTGCCTGGAGAAAGGAGAGAAGCTGTGCAGCATGAGTCATTCTGAGCCAATCCCTCTTCATAACATTTTCTCCCCCTTGCGCCCCACCAGAACACGTCTATTATTTCAGATCTGCTCTCTCAGACACAACAGCATCGAGAGTTCCTTGCCTGTGAAGCTGGAGGACGAGCATTAAGAATCCTCCCATAGGAAACTGCTCATATATTTCCGGAAGACTTCATACCCTGCACACTGATAAGGCCAAGAGGTGGAATTTTCCAAGCAGAAGAAAGAATTTTCTAACCAAAAATCACACAACAATGTCCTTGCTCTGCTGATGTCATGTGTAAAAATCCTATTGGCTCAAAGACAATTTCACTCCTTGTCCCAGTGTCGCAGAAAATCCAGAAAGGGCATGCTATCAACCACTGTCAACTCTTGTCCACCTGTAGGAAAGTGTGATTTTCATGTAACCAGCACAGACAAGGAGGTAAAAAGCCACACTGATCCTGCAGAGGTTCAATTTTAATGCAAAGTTTCATCCAGAGCAAAGAAAACTCAGGCTGCATATGCTTATATATTTTTCATAAGGACCATATTTCATCAGGAAATTCTCCCCGAGCATGTAAGAGACCACACTAGTTCAATCTAGTGAATGATAAATGCTTTTTTTTTTTGATGTGTGTGTGATTCTGTACACCAATGTCACAGTATCAGCATGGGAATAGAAAAAAGTAGTAGCATCCTGCAGACTCATTTCAAAATTGTCTACGAAGTCTCTCTGCTTTTCCTCTTATTTATTTATAAAGAAATATAATTAATCATAATGTTCTACTGATTTCATTGCTGTTCTTCTATTCAGTTTCTATAGAGATATTTTTACTCTACATATGGCTTACATGACTTTTTGTAAAACAAGGATAGGAAAATGGTGACTTTCAGAGTTATGCTTGTCCAAACTGTCGCTTTTTGCTCAAATAAAACATATATAATAGAACATGGAGTGTACAATTAGATACCTGGATAAGAGTATCTGGTTTGGTGATTAGTTTTCTGGGGTTTGGTGCACTATATTTCCTTTCCCCATAGTTTGGTTTTGTTTTCCCTTAAATATATATAAAAATGGCTTGAAAATATCAATTACAGCATTGTGTGTCACAGTTAGGAAACAGTGTTCTGACCCACTGTCATTTCCAGATGGAAAAGAAGAGCTATCAGATTAGCAGATGTAGGGCAACACATTGTTATTCCACATCATGTTGGTGTATTTTGTCCATAAAATGTGCTGAAATCAGCTTTCAGCTCAAAAGAAAATCCAAAGATCATTTGAAACAACCATGGTAGTAGAGTATGTGAACAAACAATCATTCAAAGATCAAAATAAATTGTTCCCCAGTTAGTTCACCCTAATGCTTAAGAGAGAGCTCTTGTGCTGCTCAACTCACATTCTGTAAAGCATGCTTTTAGGAGTTGTCAGACTCTATATAATGGCATTATGTCACTGATTTGAAAAGGTGTCCTCTTCTGTCTGTGATGTAAGACCAGGAAATAAAGCACAGATGTGTAAATGCAGCACTGGACTTGCAGTCAATGTAAGTACAAGCAACAAGACAGTAAAATAAGGCCGTGGAATGTAGAACATCCTCTGTCTGGTTCCTGGATAAAATCACTGGGTTTTAGCAAGATTTAAGGCTCAGTAACACAAGAGAAAGCCCTTCAGAGGTTCTGTCGGCACTCCTTACATCGGAGGACGTGGTGGGGGATGAGTGGAGCCTGATCCAGGAAAGGATAAATGGTGCTCAGGCACACAGGACTCCTCTGCATGAAGAAAGCTTCACTGTTTAAGTGAACTGGATTTAAGAGCACTTCATTTTGCAGAGGCAGCTGTAACCAGCCTTGGGCTTTGTTCCAAGATATCCATTTTGTACCAAACACGTAGTGAATGAGCAGTGTTTTGAGGAGTTCGTAGTCCCTTAAGGCAGTGTTTTGCCAAGAAGAAATGGAATAAACAGGTTCTCCAGTCCAGTTAGTGAAGGCACCTTAGTAATCCCCTTTCCCAGTTTTCACATACATAATTATATATAAAAGTAAAGGACTGAGGGTGACTTGCAGGAAAGTGGTTCAGACCAAGGAATGGTTCAGGAGCAGGTCAGCTAGGAGGCAGGGGATGAAGGTGCAGCATTCATGAAGGTGGAGTGGGGGGAAGAAGGCATTTTACCTGTAATTGGTTATTACTGATTATATCTCAATTAATGAATGGAAACTCTAGACAGATTATAAAATACAGAGACAATGTGCCCAGACCTGGTTAGGGACAATAAGCTTCTCACGAATAATACTGAATAAAAATAATTATTTCTTGACATTTTCTCCCCTTCTTCAAATGTCAACTTAATTTTTTCCAGACTTTTACTTATTAAAATGGCAGATCCTATCCATCATGTCATGCTTATTCTTATTTTGTCATCAATTGAAGCCAGAGATATAACTCAAAGTAATCACATTAAATGGTCAAACCAAGGTGGGTTCTATAATACCTTTGCTCAATTTTTTTTTTAAAAGTTTTATTTTATTTTATATTTTTTTATTGTGGGGAGGAAATAAATTATTTTATTTTTTGAGGGACGCAACTATTTACCTGATGAGCTTGAGATTTATTATCATAATCATTTCAAGAGTGATTTTCATATTTGGCATTAAATGCACAAATCATCCATGACAAGTAAATTTCAGTAAGACATTGTCTATTTCTTATTTGTGTGGATCTCAATTATTTATGATATTTTTTCATATAATATTTATGTGTGTTAATCACAATTAATCATAAGGTTTTACTCCTGACTGCAGCTAATGCTTCTGCATACCTTTTTCTTATGCAGAATGTGCACTCGCCTCGTGAGACTGCTGTATGGTGTGACTTCAAGCCACACTACATGTCCTTTACCAAATATTCACCTACTTGCTTTGTTGGATTAAATAGATTAAATAAGAAGGTCAGTAACTAGACTTTCTAATGCTGACTTTCTCTCTTGGATGCATTGGGAGCCATGGGAAAGTCATTACAGCTGTAGATATCCTGCTCCTTCTATTTCTAAACCAGGTCTGTGCAGAAGATGACTGAGCACTGCAATCACACTTTAACGTGGCAAGTAAAATGTGTAGAGCACTGCATTTTCTTGAAATACTGGCAAAATTAAAGTGAAGAGTGTTGTGGAGCTGTTTACTCACCTCTGACACTCCACCTTACAGGTACTTTTCCGGTTTCATAGCAGCCTAAGGGAAGTGCTTAAACCTGTGTACAGAGAAATAGAAAAACACAGTTAGCATTTAGAAGTTGGAGAAAGTCCAGGGGATGTCTGAGCGTCTCTTAGACCACTTATTTGACATATGAAGGCAAAAAGAATCCTTGGCTAACCAAAAAAAAAAAGAAAAAAAAGTCTCTCTCCATAGAGAAACTGAAGCAGAATAAAAGAAAAATTACCCTCATGCTAAAGCAATGTAATGCCACATATTTAATCATGGGCTGCTAACATGTCACCTTATGTAAATTATACACAGGACAATGAGTGTGCAAGAGATTTATATGGACTAAAAATAGCACTCAGACGCCCTAGGTGTGCCTGTGTAAAATCCAGCATTTTGCAATATGAAATTAAATGTGACAATAAATAGTTCAGACACATAAATCAAACTCTCAACTGAATAGCCAATTCTTATTCAGTCCAGCTTGTTACAGCAATTTCTTTACCCCCAGCAAGACAATGTCTTGTAAGCTACAGTTATCTTAGTCCTCAACCAGTTCCTCTACAGGGTGGGAAAAATGCTGGGAAAAGACAGCAGGTGCTCTCAGCAGAAATGCAGGAACATTGATCTAACTACTGGTAGTATAATTCAGACAGGTCAGGGATACCACTTTTGGAATCTGGAAAATAGGATATTTATTAAAAAACCCAAAAAACCCAGTTCCTTGTCTATTTTCTGTTCATGTGCAGCTACATTTGGGTTCCCTTGCAATGATATTTATGTTTGTGTAAGGGCATTAATCACAGACATCTACAGCATGCACTGTTCTTATCTCTACTATGATATCCAGAACCTTTGGAAGAAAACTGTAAATGGAATGTGTAACTATGAGATGTTTGTGTATTTTGAAATATATAGCTTACTGAGAGAAGTGTTCTCAAAATGCAAAAGGATTTCTCTGCGCAGCTCTTTCTGACAGCTAGGTGATGAACATTTAGCATTCCAGAATTTCAAATGCATTTGCTGTTCAGATTTCTTTTTTAATTTCTTCAGTGAATGGTTCTTGGCTATCAATAAGTTCATTATCATATAGTTATCTGTGAATAACAGTAGTTTCTAGCTTGTTTTCTGCTAGTCAGTTAAAGAGCTGACATGCAAATATGCAAAGGAAATTATACTTTTCTTGCATCCTGGTTGGATATCCTGGTAGGATAACTAAGAGTACGTATTCGGTGATTTTATTTTTCTTCTGGTGGTTGACAGAATTCGAACTGTCACTCTGAAAGCTCACCTCTAACAAGTGTCCGTGTGAAGATGGCTCAAAGTTTTGAATGTTCATAGCAAGAAAGTGTTAATGAACAACAAGCATGAGAACTTGTAGCAGCAAGTGGACATCCACTCCCTCTTCTGTATTGCCCAGTATCATTAATTGCTACCTACTTGTGCAGCAGTTTTGGTGTCTCTTAGCTGCCCACGGGTTTGATGGGGTTCTCCCACAGCGCCTCGGCACCGGGGAGGGGAAGGCCGCAGGGGCCCCGGCCCGGCCCGACTGACCCCCCACCCCTCCGGCGGAATAACAGGAAGAGAAGCCCGAATTTCCCACGCCTGTGCTGCTTTTTATATGCAAAATTGCAAGAAGTGATTGGCCCACAACTTTGTCAATAAACTCAGGTTCAAACCACGACACTACTATTAACTGCACTTTTAGAAAATAGTAAATCTTATCTTAAATGCGTTTGTGCTGCTAAAGCTGAAACCAAGCATGCTCAGATTTACAATATCACAGACTTGGTTTACTCTGTGCTTTTGCAATTTATCTGGTTTGTGGAACAGCTCTTCCTCCGAGTTGATGAAAGCCTAGGGCAGCCCATTTTCCTTCCTTTTGCTGCTATGAGGGCACTTTTGTACCAAGGAGCCTTCTTCCCGAGATGTCATAATTGCTGCAACCAGTTTCTTTTTTGCAATGCAGCATTTCCCCTCCGTGAATGCATCGCTTCAGTGAATTCACAAACCAGCTCTGTCTGGTTCAAATCCACAAACCTACACTTATGATAAGATAATGAATGCACACTCATCAAACAGCACCACACTGGAAGTGCTGTGGGCAAGTGTACAGCGCAATAAATTTTGTTAAATGAGGATGATGCATTTTTAGAGGCATATCACTTCTCAGAGGTGTTTGTTCAGTCATCTGGCCCCACCACTCACCACAGAAGGAGGCTTTTGGTCACTGTGTTCAGGGAGATAAAGTACAGCAGCAAATGTAAATAAAGGAAGTATTAATGAATAAATATAGATATATTGGCATAGTATTTAATTAGTTGCTCTTGGGAAAGGGCATAGCAACATACAAAGCCAATTCGAGCCGTTTCATACTATCGTAAAAATTTAATCAGTTAGCCATATAATGCCAGGCTAAAATACAGATGGTTAAAACAACAGCACAAAACATTAGTTTTATACATGTAGTGAAGAGACATATCTGCAAGTTTTAATGTCTTAATCCACATAAGCCAGAAGGCTTTATTTCCCTGTTAATAGAAAACAGGAGAAAAATAGAACTCCCTCCTTAGACCAGTGGATAAAAAGTGCTTTATGTAGGAAAGTTTTCATATCATTATCACTAATATTGAACAGCAGTGGTATCTCCAAGCAGCTTTATTAAATTTCTTATGTAGGGTAGATTGAAACTGGCTTTAAGGGAAGGAATTTTATATGATGAGGATGGCGAGGCATTAGTACAGGCTGCCCAGAGAAATGGGGGATTCCCCACCACTGGAAGTGTTCAAGTTTGGTTGGATGGGGCTTTGAGCAACCCGGTCTAGGGAAAGATATCCCAGCCCACGTCTAAGAAGCTGGATCAGATCATCTTTAATAATCCCTTCAAACCAAATCATTTGATGATTCTATGTGATTATTACCTTAAACAAACATCAGGGTTTTGCAAGGATTAGGTGTGGGGAAGGAATTATCTCACACAGGCTTTTCAGGATCAACTTGGGCTCTAGTTTGATCACTCACTATACTGTCAGATATGCAGACTCAGGGTCTGGGCAGAACAACTTTAAAATGGGATGTTGAGATCAAAAAAGACTGAATGTCCATCATTTATCTTTCTGAGAACATAAAGACAGCTCCAAAAATGTGTCTTCATCAGTAGATGTGCAAGACACTTAGCATCTCTAGGATCCGGTGAAAAACAAATCCCTTGACATTTCTCAACTTCTTGGCATAGATTTTATCCATAGGTTCTCTTCCAAAATGCTATTAAGGCTTCCATAACACATGAGTTTTACAATCCAAGATGAATGATGGACATTTGCCATGCAATTCATAAAGCATAAGATTTGCTCTATGATGTACCATGCCTGGAGAAGATTATAGCCAAGGTCGCCAGATCTCTCAGGAAGACAATGCTCTGCTTTTGCTCTCACTGAAGATTTGTCCTGAGCAGGAGTGTCAGCAAATTGCCGGCACTATGATATATTGTCTAACAGAGAATTCATTTGGGAGCAAACAATAAACTGAGTTCAAAACTTCATTGTGCTGCACATATCAGATCTGTTATATAAGGCTATCTCTCCTAACAGGAACAAGCCTGAACCAGCTGATAAACTGATTTGTTTAGACATACAGAAAATCTACTTTTTTTTTTTTTAAATCTTATTGTTGCTAATGAAGGAGCAAGAACACTTTTTCATTTTTATAATGTAGAGAGAATGTTACATCTACAAATTGAGACAGTATAGAGCAATTTTATGTATAATTTAAAATTTTATTTCATAGACCTGATCTGCTGCTATTTTTATATTTTCTTAAATGTTTTTCCTTCTATGTCAATCTGGTTTTTTTCTTCCAGGTTTCTCCTAGCATTTTCTGCCATAGAGCTCTCTGACTCACTTAACACTCTAGAGAAATATGAAAGGCTCCTTCAGGCAGCTTGGGAAAATTAATAATTCTCTTCAAGGGTCACAGGGTCACAAGTGCCTGTACATACATAAAATACAGAATACTGAAAATATTCAAAAAATGCTCCAGTAATATCAAGTGCATATTTTAATTGTTCACTTCAGTAAACTTCCCATAGCTCAACCTCACCCGAGAGGTCTTTGATGAATATAGGTCTGAATATATTAATTGATATAATTTGTTCTATAAGAATAAAATGGTAGCCTTTTACAAAAGAGGCTCAAAGTGCAAAGCAGCTTCACTATTTCCTTCCCTAAAAATCTATAGATGTCTCTAAGCCAACCTGTTTAACTCAGCTTATGGTTGAAAACCACATTCTACAAAGCTGATAAATGCCAACATGTTCCCACTTGAATTCCCAAAGGTATCTTATCAGTTGTTCATGCTTTTGGTCAGTCATAATACTCCACTTATGAATATAACTCCCCTTTTCTCTCTTATAATCGGATCCTAACAATCCTTCAGAGCAGGAATGACACCTGTAACTATAGGGATGGGAGTTATGAATCTTTGTTCTGTTCAGTGTTCCTAAACCTGAGCAGCTGAGAAGTCAGAGCCTTGACCTGAAAAAAATGTGATTACAAGTATGCTAAGTGTATATTGAACACAGGTATTATAGATGTGAGCACACTGGAGAAGATATTACAGAAGAATTTAAAAACCTTCATGACTGATAATGCCAGCATATGGCATTAACAACACTGTGCCATCCTTTCCATACCAGTTTCTTCCACTCTTATGAATAACCAAAGCCAGTTTACGTATAGAGAGTGTAAATAACAGGCACTTTCATCATGAAGACCCTCGAACTCTATATTTTCTACTCCTTTCTGCTACCAGGAAAAGGAGCTAAATAACTTTAGGTCAAAATGATGAACATCATTTCCAAAGGGGAAAAGCTGTGGATAATTGTTTCTATTTTGAAGCAAACACAGCATAAATTCATCTTTTATAATAATACAAAATTGTAAGTAGTCTTGAATTTCCAGGCTAGTGACCTTGAATACCTCAAATTATTACTCATGTTGGATCAAATAACAGCCATTGTTATTGCAGCAAAGAACATATAACAGAAGAGACAACATGCACCTTTTAGATCGGCAAATCATTTGCACACCACTGTGTAAAAAGCTTTCTCTGCTTACTTGATGCATACTGAGTCAGCTGTCAGGTCAATTGTTCTTAACTTGCATTAATCAAAAGCAAAGAATGTAAAGAGCTACCAAGACCATATTTAGGAACTTAGCTAACAGTCAGGCTATAATGATTCTGGATTTGTGAGATGATTTCTCCATTTCAAATGTAACCAAAAAATAAAACAAGAAAAATATGAAGCAATAAAACCTGGGCTAGAAGGTCAGGGGAAAGGAAGTCTTGGTTCTAAAAGCAACTATGCTCTGTACCAAGTGTTTCTGGAATTACAGAGGACAGCAGAACTAAATATCTACTCACCTACCTGGCCATTCTGCAGTTGTTGAGACCCTTTGCTGTGATAGCCAACACAGCTTTCAGGAAAATTTTTTTTGGCAAGGCAGATTATGACATTAACAGCAACGAAAGAAAACACTGATCATTACAGCTCCTGCTATGTTCTGCAAGTGTCATTCCTTGGGAGGATGTTTAATGATCAGCAAACACAAAGTGCCTGTGAAAACTGTAATTCCTCATTCTTTCAAGTATTGACTGAGATAACCTCAGTTCAGCCTCAGCAGAGAAAATTCCAACTTTCTTATGGCCCACTCCTACTTTCATCACATGCTGCCAGTGATTTTGATAAAAAAAAAACTAAGTCCAGGGATCTACAATCTTTCATTACTGAAGTTTGCAGCCTTGACTCTATATTTATTCCTATTCATAACATTAGTCACTTACTTTTCCTTCTTTTCATGGAGAATTAGCTAATGAATCCATTAATGAAACTTGTGCCCCAGTTTCTCCGTTTGTGCTCCTACTACTCACTTTCTCAAGCTGTGAGTTTACACACCTGTTGCTAATTACAGTGTGATTAGTTAACTTGGAAACTGCATTCAACTCCCCAAAGAAAGTTCATGAAAGCCCAGTTACTCTTGGCCTTCCAAAAAGAAATCTCACTTGCCACCCTTGCTCTAGCCAGTCCTAACACAAGCAGACAAGCAAAGCATGCTGCATCTTTATGTTATCCTGTGATCTAGGTATAAGGTGTTTCATGTAGGTCTTGTTTAATTCCATTTTATCCCTGGTAATTTGCATATTCAGCATATTTGAGTGGGGAAAGTAATGCTCTTGAGCTATTCCCATGCTTTTATAAAGTCAAAAAACCCCTCAGTTTCTTCACAGTGATCATGCTCAGCTTTTTCTTATTTTAACTTTCCTGCCATGAATTTTCATAACATGGGAACTGCAGGAAGTTCCTACTAACATTGGATATGTTTGTCTGGGAACAACATAGAGGATACCACTTGCTGTAATCAGTGCTTCAGTATTGACTTCAGCCAGATACTATTTGATTAAAGTTATTTATGCTTAAATGATTTGCCTTCAAAATTGTGCTGAAGAAAAAAGCTAAGTGTATGCATTTTAGATGGCAAAAAGGCAAAATAACACTACTGCACTAATGAAATTTTAAAAATATATTCACTTAAATCATTTACCAGCAGGAGGATGTTGCCTTGTTTTTTACAATTCTTCCATGTTTTTAATTTTGTAGACAAAGTATTCATACTCTGTTCTATAAACATAAGCCATGTTATGTCTAACTACAAAATGTTTTCATTCCTTCTCCGGAGACATTTGACAGATCTCTCCTTAAACCTATGTATTTGAAGGATGGTAATTTCACTATCCAATCAGTGAGGTTTTCTAAAAGTCTATATAATAAACGAAACCCCCCGAGCAAGAGGTTTTCCGGCTTCCGGGTGGTCTTTCTCTCTCTCTCAGAGCGAGTGTCTGTGTGTGTTCCTTTCGTGTCCACGTGCGACAGGAGAAAGCAATTATGAGTGACACAAAAGCCTAGAAATAATAACTTTTATAATACCAAACATGTCTTATTATATTAACAGTAATAATGAAATTAGGCTTCTAATCAATGTTTTTGAAGAAGCATTTGTCAAAAAAACCCCTTTATAATATACATATAATGCTGTACGTACATGTCAGTGCCCTCTGCTGGATAGACAAAGATCCAAAGTGGTGCTTATGATCAGGTCTTCGCCCAACAGCTGTTTTAAGAAGTTATAAACAGTTGATATTGAGTAAAAAAGGTGAAGGAAATCGTACTTGTGTGGCATATGATGGAAAAAAATTGTTTTGGATCTAATGTTCCTAGATTTTGGCCCTAAGGTCCATTGCAAGTGGTTGAGATAAGCATATGTGATCATATCTGCAGTTATTAATTCACCTCTTTCTTTGTCCACGAGCAAGTATGACCACTATCCAGAAGGCTTCACTGTGCATTATTTCAGTCTGGAATTGTATTTTCCTTTTTTCCTCAGCTATAGCATTCTATTTTAACACTGTATATTACAGGAGGCCCCCAAGTGGCCTTCAGGAATGTTTATTAGCTGTTTAACAGAACACGCTTTGCTGCTGCTGAACTAATTTTACAGAAATGACATAAACGCTGTCCCTACTTCACCTGCTCTAGGACAAACAGCGTTCTCTGATTTCAGGGCTCTTAACCTAACCAGTTCTAAATTCATTAAAAACTACAACCCAGTCTCAACTTTATTCCAGATGAGCTGATGCCTTCAGGGTTATTCATAGAGGCCACCTGTGAAAAAGGTTTCACTCTCCTGTTCCCAAAATGTTGGACTGGGGAAACCAAATGGTTTAGCAAGGAAGAAAGGCATTAAGTAACCACATGGTTGAGGTAAGATGCTGATTTGGTGTTGCTATAAATCTTCTTTCCCTTCTGAATACTAAGTTATTCTTTTTTATTCTTAAAAGAAATGTTCTCCATTGTGGGTGCCTTGTCCACTCTCATAGCAGTACTCAGTTGTTCTACTTTGCATGGACACAAATAACCATTTATCAGCTGCTTATCAGTAACTGGCCGTAGCACAGGGTAGGACCTTCCTCAGAGCTCAAAAATTAATCAAAACCTGGGAACTGCAGCATTTTCAGAGTTTTGGTGCATTTATGGGAGCAGCAGTTCAGTTTCAAATGCATCCTGTGCTCCACTCAGCATTGCTTCATTTCACTCAGTGAAGCATGATTATGGTCCAAAGAGGGCTAGAAAAAAGCATTTCACATCAAGAGCGGGAGGATCATGCCAACAGGTAGAGGCGTACTGTGCCCGTGCTTTTCTTGTTGTTTTGTTTTTTTTTTTTTAATATTTATTATTCTCATCATCTTTTTAGCCATAATAGTTAGAAGCATTATAGTTCATTTTGAGGGACAGCGACATGCAACTCAGTTGTCAAAAAAAAAATCAATAAAGCATCTGCCTTTTTGTGTGGACGAAATTGCATTTTTGTTCCTGTTGAAGGTCACCTGGGATAAGTAAATCTTGTCACTCTGAAAATGTTTATCATCTAGACATGCCTCAACTAGTGATGATCAGCCATGAAAGTATTTGCAATTGAGCCTAATTAGTCTTTGAAGTTTAATCTTTTTAAGCATCAGATTTTGCCAATCTTCTGCAACCAAGCCTCCCACTGAAATCGGCAGGAAAATTAAAACAGAAAATATTTTGTAGTCAGACCCAAGAGGACTTTGGAATGCTTGTAGTTTTCTCACAGAACCAAAACAACACCATAGCAGCAGCTCAGCATCATGATTTTGTGTAGCACAGTAACACACATGCTATAAATGACCACACAGAGCTTTCTGTCCATTACAGCTGTTCAAAAATAAAAGGGATTGGAGGTGAGATCAAATGATCAGAAATCAGTGAGAAATCTGTGGTGGTCTTCCCCTGATTTCCAGCATGTCCTCAAAAGTAGGGATGTCTAGGCTCTAGAATAAAATTTTGGTAGATATCCTTAGTCTGGGAGTAAGCATGTGTGGGTACTGGACTGAGATCCTGGCAAATGTAGCCAATTTCCTTTATACAGCATTGTATTTCCAGATTGGTCATTACTTGAGAATTAATTTTTAAATATTCAGTAGAGTAATAATCTGAAAACAGCTCAAGTAAAAATATAACAACAAAATGAAGCTCCTATGATCTATATGCAGGACCCAGTGAACAGTGAGTAATCACCTCTAAAGTAAATATCTGTTGATAATACAAAAAAAAATTTGCAGTTTCTCATTAAATTACAACCTATTTTCTACATGTTATGAAAAGTTAATAAAATATAAGGGTTTAAGCTTATTTATAAATAATCTACAAGCATTGCTTTTATTGACCAGTATGTTAATAAAATCTGATTTATTAAATATTTAAAATATGAAACACATCAACACCTTAATTTCAATTAATTCACTAATACAAAAGTTATTAGAAATATAGCATTATTAGAAACTTTAAAAAACTATTTTCTGTGACTTTGCCACATTAAAAGCAATGTTGCAGTTTATTTCCTTGAGTGTCGTATACATACCAATAAAAAGCATACAAAAGACACAACAGGAGATACACACACGCTGGGAATGAACAGAGTAATCTCCTTCTTTTATACTCCGAGCATATTATTTTTATTAGTTAGCTATTACATGCAAATGAAGAGTTTTCATGAATATGGAGAAGAAGCATAATATCCATGAATAGGCCTCAAACAGTAGTTTCAACATTGGAGTTGAGAGTTTTAGTCCTAAACTAGCTGTAAACATTTTGGAAATTTCTAGTTTGTCAATAAATATATTCTTAAGCTTCAGAACTTTCACAAACTTGAGCCCTACAGGGTTATTCCTTTTCATACCTGCATGACATACAGGCACAAAATTTCTTAAATAACCAACTCAGTCCAGCACAAGTTTTTTTGTACCCGATATTTGAGCCTTTCAGAGAAAAAATAGAAGCTGAACATCAGCATGAACTGTCTTCCTGATGTGATTAGGCTCAGAAATGAACTAAATCAGAAATGAACAATTCATGAGTGCAACTCAGTTCGACATTTGTTCCCAGTGAAAATGATCTCTGAGCAAATGGCCCAAATAAAGCCCATGAATCTCCTGAATCCCCCCCAAATCCCCAGCACTGGTGATGTAATGATTACAGAGCATACGTGGGGCTAGCACACTGCATTTCTGAGTCCAAGTCCTGTATCTTGTCCATTGGGCTGTTGCTTGTCCTCTTAATTTCAAGGCTGTGTTTGTTTTTTCAGATGAGATCTTCTAACCTGAGAGGTGATCAGCAGATCTCATGACACCACTGTCACCTCATCCCACCATGCTCACGACTGTCCCTGTCACACAGGGGCACTGGCCCTGGCTCTGTTCTGATGAGAGAGCCCAATGAAATCCTTGTGAGTCCAATGAAATCCTGGTGATACCTGCAAAAGCCCACAGCCCACGGCTCCTCTGTTCAGAGCTTCTAGAGCTGCCTGCCTGATACACTTCACAAGCACCACATTGATTTAAAAGTAACTAAAAAAAAAAGAAACCCACATTAATTTTGTTCGTGTAACAGTATTACTATAATTTTCTGTAACCATAAATAAAACATTTTAATTATATAATTTTATACACCATGACTACAGAAATAACTGGAAGTCAAGGAATACACTTTATATCATCTGAAAGTGAATTCATTAGTATCAACTATATGCTTGATAAAATTTAAAGTGGGTGGAATCTGCACCTGCTGTGCAAAAGTCTGCATTGTGTTAATGAGTCAACACGCATATATTATATATTAATGGTCTATTTCTTAACCACAAGAGATGTGTTTGTAGCACATGTTTTTAGGAAAATTTCCTAGACATTTTGCAGAGGAAGAATATTAGTGATACACTGCAATTGTATCTAACAGTATCATTCAGAACTGAAAGCTGATATTGCTAGGCATTGTATAATCATGCAAGACAGCCAAACATATGAATTAATGGCATCTGATCCAGTGTGACTGTGTGAACAGGCCCAAGCTAGAAAAAGAGATCATCGCTATATTCCTAAATATGTTTTTTTAGGAAGGAAATCATTTCTTTTTCTTTTTTTAAAGATAAGTTACATATAAGCAACCATGTCTCAGTGAAGTCCTTCGGATTAAGGGAAAGCTGCGCTGCACATGTGCTACAGACCCTTTTACAAACAGCAAAGTGGCAGCTTCCAGAGGAAGATGGTCTCATGCTAATACTGTGTGGCAGAGATGATGCAGGCAAAACTGCAACAGCTGCTCATGCTCATCCATCAGGATCATCCTCACAGCTGGAAACATTTCTGCTCTACCACCCACTTAAAGGAAGGGTGAGTGAGGGAACATAAAACAAGGGCTGCCACTCTGCAGTAACCAAACACCCCCTTGCCAGAAAGTCATTCCATGGAAACCATTTCAGTATGATAATTCTTAGAGTACTGCTGTCACAAGTGTTTCTCTTTCTGGTAAGTTATACTCAGCAGTAAAAGCTAGGGGAAGGCCTGCAGGCAAAAGCTGGGGTCTGCTATGCACATATGCAAAATGTTTATGTACATAATGGTTTCACAAAGTGTATGGAAAAGTGGTCTCTTTTGTCTCTTTTTCAGATGACTCAAGATGAGAGTCTTTTAATTGTTACTTTTAAATATTTAAAATGTTTCAGCATTCACTGAACCCAATATTGGGATTATATTGGTATTTTATGCATTTGACTCATTCTGTGTCATTTGACACATTCTGGAGGCAATGTCAAAGAGCCCATTCTTTTTCCTATCACAGGTCTGAAGCTTTTACAGGTGCTTTCTCTACTATACACTTTATTCATTGTACACAGTTCAGTTTGACAAAATAACTGCAAAGCAAATCATAAACCAATATACAAAACTGGCAAAATTTGTCAATAAATGTAAGCATTTGTTTTGGAGCAAAAATAGATCTAATTTTTTTAAAATATGTATTCAGAAAACTGTAGTGGTCTTAAAAGTCATGAGCATTGTCAAAAATTAAGTAAGGCTGTCAGACATACAGACTTCAATCTTGACATTGTATCAGGATTGAGACTTACAGTCCAAATACAAGCACATAGGAGTCTCAAAAGGCTCATAGGAGCACAAGGAGTCTCAAAAGAGTACAAAATCTAGCAGTTCTTAATATTAATGAGGATTTTTTACTATAGGATTAGATGTTCCTCCTTTTTATTATACAATTTACAACACAAGCAAAAAATGTCACCTAACACAGTATTGAAAAATAAAGCAGCAAAAAGAATTTTGTTTTCAAAATGCTGACACTTCTGGATTTATTTTATTTACAACAAATTCATAGGTCTTGTTCACGGTGCTCATCCTGACTTCTTTCCCATTACCAATACAGAGAGATGCCTGCTGAAGGATTGTTTCATCACATTATTTTTACTAAAGATGAGATGAATACCAACTTTTGCTTTCACAGTCCTTTTCCAATTACAGTTATAGAATTTTTTTCCCCCTCCGTTGATTTCCTTATTTCTGTGAAGAGAAATACATTTGTTTTACAACGTTTTCCCCAAATTGCCACAAGAGGAGGTTTGACACTGTAGTCTAATTATATGCATTGATTGACCTCCATATTGTACTTAAAAAATGAAAATAATGAAGTTTTGCCATTCTAGATTGACCGATCTTTTGGTCTTCTAAGAGGAACACTTGAAAAGGGTAATAACACTAAATCAGACCTCATCAAGACTTCTTCTGACTGCACAGAATTCTACATCTAGATATGTGAGTAACTCCAGTAAGGATAACTGTGATGTCTTGATCTACTCACACTTTGCTCCTATCGTAGACAATATAGTTCATAAACAATTTACAGCCAGCTACCCTCAGCTTTGCTGACACTGACTTGCCTAGGAGCACTCTACAAGCAGAGCTTTCTACCACCTTTAGTTGGCTGAGAGTCTTTTCTGATAGCTGACCCCCAATTTAGACAAGAGCTCAATTAGTCTTGTCATCAAGAGAGCTCACAACAAACATGTTGGTCTCCAAAAGTTTTAGTACGTAAAAACTTTCTCCTGACTCAGAATGAGCTCGTGGCTTCCCACAAAACTACGAAATAAAATCAATATTGCAGTATTTCCACTGGCTGTCCTTAAGGTTTCCTGAAGCCCTGTGGTTCTGGAATGGATGGTGATGCTGCTGCAGTGCACAGTGGCGTATCTGTCACAGGGATAGAGGTCCTTTCTCCACGAAACCAAACTTTCTCAGGTTCATAGTGCTGTGGAGCTGCTAGCGCAGCGAGGAAGAAATACAATTGATCCAGGCAGATTGTTACTAAATTACTTGGAAGCACTTGCCATAACTGATAAGAATGTACATTTTCCTTGCAGTTTTTAAGTAAAAATTTATGATTAATGTAAAACTGCCTGGTGTTCAGCTTTTGCTGCAGTAAGTGCAATGCTCAGCTTGCTAAAAATGAATGACCCCATGAAAAACCTTAGCATTTGGCAATTTTGGGGATGTAATGAAGCATAATTAAAATGATTAAGAAATAAATTGAAGGAAAATAGTTAAATGGTCTAGGAGTGAACTCCAGCAGTGCCACAGGAAGCCTGCACAAGGTCTCAGTTATCATATTATTCCAGCCATTTCTGCTGCTCCCCAAAGCTGGGGAATATAAACACATAACACATATGGCAGGAACGAATGAAGCAAAGATTTAAACTCAGCAACATACATCATACAATGATGAAAGGATCTGTAAGGTGTATATGGATCTATTTGGTTCACAAAGGCTTAAATAAGAGTACAATTATTTTATATCTCACCAAAACACAGGAGCAATACTAAGAACCCCGACTCACAAGTTGTCAAGTCATTCCCTACATTTAAAATTGTTCCAGGTAAACCCTGTAATGACTCTCTAAATAATGTTTGGCAAAGGAAAATATTGTCATTCAAGCAGAACTGTAGACATCTGTGCTCATTTATAATAAACTACTTTCATTTAATTTTATTTATATCTGTATTAGGAAAATTCCATGTAGTGGGAAAATGTAGAGAAATAATAGCCTGACACCAGAGTCAAAACTTTCTGCAGTATCATCAGCTGAGAATGCAAAGGTCATTCTCTTCTGGTATTGAGGCAGGTTCCTTATTGATTGTTTCTATGCCAGAAAAAAAAAAATCAGATTAAAATAAAAGGAGTTTCTTAGTCTCAAGCAGAAATGAAAAATAGCTCTTGTGGGGAACAAAAGAAAGGCAATCAAAATTACTGTATTGTGCCAAATGCAGGCAGTTTCAGCTTTTTTTGAAAGATCCATTCACATAATCATAAAAGAAGACTTTGCAGGAGAGGTACTATAATAATCAGTGTTTTGTCTAAAAATAGGTCATTAATGTGAGTATTAGATGAGATTAACTTTGCCACATAATTGTTTTGTTCTGCTTTAGATTATTTTGTGCAAATGTATGTTAAAAAAAAAAAAAAAATCAAACAACAAAAGAGCTATTCTGAATGCACAGAAAATCATGAGAAGGAAGCCAGAACTCTCTCTGCCTGTATTTAGATAACACATGGTCTGAGTACCTGGAGTGCTCCTCTGCTTGTTAATTGTTAAAGTGCATTGAAAGGAAATCTCTGTCAACAATAAGGGCATCAAAATTTGCAGGATATCAATACTCCTGGTAAAAAAACCCCATCTTTCAAGAGTATTATTCTCCTGGAAATAGGAGTACTGCAGCACTACAAAGTGTGCCATATGACTGGTTTTTCCCTAACCACAGTCCCCGTTTTCAGCCTAATGGTGTGAAAAGATCCTTTCTCTGTCCTTAACAGGCATAGCATGTAACCTGTATTCATACCTGTGCTTCAGGTCTAAAGGATAAAATTATCTTTTATTTGGCAATGCTTAAAATGCCCTGCTTCTTTCAGCTGAAATAAGCTGTACCCTGGTTTAGATGCATTTTCAAAGCAAATATGACTTTGCTAATTAGTGCCACTTACAGTACAGGAGAATTTTACCTAAGTCCCATTTCACAATGAACAAGGGATACCTGGTGTGTGAGGCTTCACCCCCATTCAGAGGACAACCACAAAGCCTGCGAAGTGCTACCTATAATTCTGAAAACAGGGTATAAGTGAGAATTAAGTGCTGCACTGATTTAGGACTGTCTGTCTGCCGAAAGATGAATAACAAACACACTTGCACTGAAATTTATATTTTCAGGCATGTACCAAAATCCAGATTAGAATGGATACAGCAATATTTCCTCTTTATTTCCTTGGGCTCTAATGAGTAGTACCCAAGCTGTGTGTAAAATGTTGTCAGTTTAAGTTCACTTAAATCCTTTTTTTGTCTCAGGCTAAGATTTTTCAGGTATAATTAGACCATGAAAATTAGTTCATTAACAACATCACATCCTGAGGATTCCAAATCAAAACTACAAAGAATGTCCTGAATTTTAAGTTGTCTGAAATTGCAAATTGGCAGCTAGTGGGTTTTTCAAATTCTTAATTACCTCACCCAGCTCTATATGAATTAGGTAGCCAGGGCTTTTCCGTGTCACACATTTTTAGTGTCACAGGTTAAATTTCTGTATATTTACTAGTCAAAATTGTTCATTTTTCCCCCCCAAAAGTCTGCATGTAGGTCTTGCTTGCAGAAGTTTACATTTATTTCATCATTTAAAAATTTAATATATATAAGCATGTCAGCACCTAGCGTTCATACTTTGCAGAAGAATACTTAATTGGAAAAACTGTCTGCTTCTTCACTCCTCCAGCTCTCCTAAATATTAATTATATATTTTTCGATATTTTAATTGCTTGCACACATATTTTATGTGCATGCCTATGTTTTGTTATCTGGGTTCTAGCAAAATGACAGCATATCAAAAGAAAAATTGAACTGTACTACTCATTCCCAGTCTTTAAACTCTTGGTTTTGTTTTGGGTTTTTTTAAACTTTTTACAGATATCATTTAATTAGTTGAAAATATTTAATAAGTTTTGTTATCGAGAATACACGTGACGATGTCTCCAATGAATTTCAAAAGAATTACACTTATTTATTGATAAGTTGAAGTGTGGCCTTGCAGATTGTCTTTTATTGACTTGTTAACCACGGATTATTTGTGCTGCCCGACTTCTGCCATGGTTTCTTGTGTTCACAGTGAGGTAACACAAAAAGTACTTTGTAATCAAAGTGTTAATGCTGCAGCACTTGGATGTCAACTGCAAAGCCCCTTCCTGAGAGGTGATGGCAGGAGGGAGATTGCAATCTCTTCCACCAAAATTTGCAACCAAAACTTGTCACTGAGAACTGAGGAGGGGGGAATGAAAATAAGATGGAAGGGCCACTGTTCTTGGACAGACAAAGTTAATGCTTATGAATTTTCTCCTTCTAACCTGTTAACAAACTACAAGTGTGTTCAAGTATTAGAAGAGGAGGGACTGGAGAACTGGCTTAGCTATATTTATAAAGCACACATCTATTCTCTTTGAGAAAACCATTCAGTAGCTTTTTTGAAGGGTGCTGACAACATGTATCTCAGTGCAAAAATGGAAGGGAGGCTACAACCATGTCATATCTCCACAGCAAAGTCACTGTTCAAATAGCCCTGTTCCTTAGCTTTAAATAATTATACAATAGCCAATAATATCTGATTAAATGCAATATTATATTGAGCTTCATGAAACATCTAGAAATTTCAGAGCTTGCTTTGCTTACAATTTGATTTTATTCTGAATTCTCCGAAACAAAAGGCATATGGGTTTACAAACTCTTGGCTTCCCTCCTTTGAAGAAATTGAAAGAGACAGCAGAGCAGAAACCACACAGGTCCCACCAGTCTTGCATATGTCCCATCATAAACCAGCCATAATCCAAGCACCAGAATGAAACCTGCCACTTGCCTATGAAAAATATTTTTTTTTTCTGACTGTGTTTTATCATATTATGCACATAATTTTAAAGGGTTGAGTTGCTGCTTATTGTACTTCGGCCTGATGTTTGTTGGTATTATAAACACCTGATAAACCATCTTCTGTGATACTTGTGGACATCACTACTGTAATTAAGCACTTATATCTGCCAAAGCTGGGTAACAAGCTGGAACGGTAGCTGAACAAATTAGTGTTCTAGGGTGTTTATCCTGCTGCATTCAAATGACTGCAGGTTTTTATCCCTGACAGCACCAGCTGGGTTGGGAATCATAACAATTGTTTATATTGCAACTTGGAATTTCTAAGCTTCAATGTGCCTGATAAAATGATCACCCTTTTGGGAGGAGCAGAGAGGCTGCCATCCCACAGTGAGCTGACACAAACTCCTATGCTATTGTAGGCTGTGCTGCCTTGGCATTTTGTATGGAAGATGTATGAGATTAAAGATGTTAGGATAAGCATAGCCAGCATGGAGTCAGGGAGAAATTGTATCTTCCTCTTTACAGGTTGTTCTTACTTTATGAATCAAGGTGTTATAATGCAATGAATCTTTTCTGGTGAGCTGTCTGGACACTTAACACTATCTGTTAGTGTTGTGGAGCCTGCTCTCCACAACATATATTGTTATTACACCTGGGAAAAACTGTGAAAAACGGACATTCCTTGTTCAATTACCTCTGACTCTGCATGGTTTTATTCACTGTAGAGAACTCAATGAAAAATGAGCTCTTCTATGGAAATGTCAGTTACCACTATGTACTATGTATTCTCTACAAGCTGATCTATGTAGTCCTTTGAAGATGTTCGTTTTTTTGTTTGTTTTAAAAAAGAGTGTAATTCTAAGGGAAAAAATGAAAGTCTCTGTTGTGAGCACACTGATGCTAAGAGAGGCTGGCTGTGAAGTTGGCATCTGCTTCAGAACAAGGAGCAACAAAATGAAGGCTTGTATTTTTCATGCTCCAAGATTAAAGGACAACAACTAGAGCCTTTTATACCATCAGAAGCAAAGCCTGGCCAGGGAGCCGAGGAAGTTGTTGTTATAGGGGCTTTGTTTTTTATCAGATGAGAAACACCCCAGAAGATGCACTGAAGCTGCTCTCTGTCTCACCAAACCCCAATGTTTTTCTTGCGTGCCTTCCATCTGCCCCTTGGCATGGCAATTGAGGAACCATAACACAGCAATAAACCCAGATGGCTGGCTTCATCAGGAGGAGGTACCCATACTGTATTAGATATGGCTATTAAACTGCATTCTGAAGCCCAGGTAAATCTACTGAACTTAATAAGGTCACGCAAAAATAATAACACCAATATAACTTCAGAGTTAAGCCTTGAACCCAGAGTGAGATATTCAATTTGAATATTTCCAAATGACTTAGACAGACTCCTTTTGCACACTGTAGTATAATTTTTTGCAAACAGAGAGAAAGAGTAAGTATTTACCAGTCCAGTTTTATAAGTTAGGTGTGGAAATTATAAGGTGTTTCTTTATGGAAATAATCCCTTTTCTTTCAAACAAACAAATGTGAGAACCGTATTTAAAATTTAATATTCATGTGCATTTTGGAGTGGCAATAGGCAAAGTTCAAGTAAATCAGGGGCACAACAAACTAATTTTCTTGACTGACTAGACATTCAGGCTGCTGAGGCAAGAGACAGTCATTCCTGCTATTGCTGTAGCCATCTGTTACCCTGTGTCTCGGAGCAACAATGATTCCTGACTAATGCACTTCGTGCAAAAGCACAGATTTTACAAGAAGTGACCTGTAATTATTTATGAGTAGTCTAATGAAGAAATTAGTCAGTCTACTAATGTGGCAAAAGTGTCGCTAACAACACTGGTCAGACCAAAAGTGAAGGCTGGGTGCACTTTTATCTAACCCTTAAGACTTAGGACAGCGTGGAAAGTCCATGCTCCAGTGAGCTTAACATTGTTTGTACAACAATCTTGGAAGGTACTTTCCAGACCTATGGTCACAGGCAGCATTACATAAATAGTGAACTTCCTTTTTTGTAGACAACACTGCTTTGAAGCACTTGATTTCCCAGTGCAAACTGATACACAGACCCCTGCAGAGAGACCCGTACTGACTCAGAGAAGAGCAGAGAAGAGCAACCCTTTCCTTCCTGCAGCACAAGCAGCAGTCTTTGCCCACATAATCCTGTGTCAGGCCTAGCCTTGGAATTATTCCTGTGTATACTTCCCGTGAAACAGTGTACCAATGGACATGTGGAGAAGTAAGGAAAAAGAGACCAAGCTATATCTGTACTGCTGTGAGGCTTCATCTTTTCAGTTACTGAGTGTACTTGTAGCAACAAGGATATTCGAGGAGATGGACAACAAATGTAGGGTCAGCAATGGGGTGGGAGAGGAAAATAGGATAAAATGAAAGGGAGTGTGATGCAGTGATCATGCAGTAATTTCAATGGCCTGTAAAAACTTTATCAATCAAGCCAATATCTGCAGCTACTGTGATAACCTGTCACAGTATTTGTGGCATTACCCAATTAAATGTTCACAAGTTACCAGCGTAGCTGATGGATGGTGGTGCATTTTGCCTGTTCCTGAGACTGTTCATGTGTCAGGGTTTCTTACATTAATTCTCTTGCACTCTACTTGGGCCTTCCTAGACGTGGTAGTCAAGAATCATCTCACCTGCCCAGCAATGATTGTCAGAGTGCAGCAGCAAGAATTACATCTGCACCAATGTGCAGACCAACCTGCAATATTACATAAATGTTTTGAAGCTGAAATAGTCATGCATCCTTACTGTTACCTGTTAGGAGTCTCCTTAGAGGCTCTGTTGGAAGGGAAAAGTCAGGGTTACCCTACAAGAGATGTTGTACTGAGCAGTAGGTGCAAAAAGAGCTATCAGACATGCTCTTGTTTCTTGTGGGATGATAGAAGGTAGGAAAAGAAACATGTGGGAATAAATTGGAAGGATGGAAACTGATTCCTTTCATAGGAGATCTTCAGCATGGTGCAGACAGTCAGAGTTGGTGGTGCTTAGAGTCTGGATCCCAGCTGGAAGCATGGTACTATGAGAATAAAAGCTAGCAGAATTTTTACAATAATTGGAGTATACTCAAGGTAAAAAAATAATAATCTCTTTTTTTTATCCTTGTTTCCCTATCAGCAATGTGCCATTAGGCAACAACTGTGCCTTTTCTAATTGCTGGGTTTAAGGAATAGCTCAATTTCTTCACAACTTTTGCCAGCCTGCCAAAACTTCCAATTAATTCCAAATATAGCATTCTCTTGTGTCACATGAAAACTCGATAGTGGTTGGAGTGTATTAAGTTGCTGTACACAAGTCAAAGAGCCCACAGGCAGCAATATCTTTCCAATGCAATCAAGCTGGGTGAGAATTGAGTCGGCAAACTGGAATCCAGGTGGTGCATATCCTCCCATCTCTGACCCACTGAGCTGTCATTTTTCCCTACCAACTGTTCCTGGAAGTCAGGACTTTGCTAAAGTTTTGCCATTGCTGTCTAAAAGTGCTGCAAAGTGGTATGAAGCAAAAAAAGCAGCACAGTCAGCAAGAGTTAAGCAGGACTCTATGGAAATAATATAGGCACACAGAACTGAAACGATGACATTCTCCTGCCTGTTCTCAAAGGGTACTCTAGAGGGCAAGTCTCTGTTGCATCCATTTGAACATTGGCATAAGATTCTTCACACAAGATGAGCTAAAAAATGCTCATAAATTATCGGCTAGGATGAAAAATGAACTCCCCCAAACATCCTAGACTCTGGGGACAGACCATCCAGAGAATTTCAAGAGGAATCACAGTACATTATCATCCTAACATTCCAAGACATGTATTTCTTTACACCATTTAATGCATCTTTCAGCATTTGTCACAATTTTTTGAAACTATGGCCTTGTTTTTACTCTTTCTCCTACAATTCATATGAGTAAATCATTGTTTTATCAGAGTATAAAAGTGACAATGTCGCTTTTACTGTCAGATGTAGAAAAAATTATATACAAAATAATACTTTCCCAATTCACTCATATTTCCTCCACTGTATTATCTCAATTCTACTGCTTTCACGCTTTATGAAAATTGCAAAAAGAAATCAACGTATCCTGCAAGCTTGTGTTGTGCTCTCTTGCTTTAGTGAGTTTGAGCAAGCAGACATTAAAGTCTTTCTGTCAAGAGATGACCCTTATGTTTAATTTCAAGCTGATCACAAGGCCAATAGGGTTGCAGAGGTGTTTCAAAACCTTTCTCTGTAAAAACTGGAGAAAAAGAGCTCTTCCACAACTAATGGCCATGCAAAAGTATTATTCAACAATCATATAAAACTCAGAGGATTAATTTACTTGTAGACGTCATGGGCCCTGAAGGATGCATTTGCTAACTAGCTCATGGAAATAATTAATGCTGGAGGTCATGTGATCTTTACACTAAAATGTCAAGAAAATAATTTCCTGGGAATCTCATTGGCACAAAGCAAAATAGTGCACAATATAAACACACACATTTTCCAGTCCAGGCTTTCATTATTTTTTCACTTATTTATTTAAATTAGATAGTTTTAGTGCATATAAAAATGGGAATTAATATTTAGTTTTCCAAGGGATTTTATTACCATACTTGCAGACTATTTAATAGAAAAGCAAGTAGATAATTCAAATGGCTGCTAATCTGCTAAGTCTTGCTGACCCACTCCAAAGATGGGGAAGAAAACATGAGAGGCTCCCTATTAAATATAGAACTGTGCCAATTTATTTCAGCCTCACAAGACTTTTGAAGCTAATTCCACAGCTCGTGCACTCCTTTAAGGAGAAGCTATAAGGAGCTGCAACCATGCCAGGCATCCAGGTGCTTCACTGTGTGCAGTGCACACTGTTATAAATGGCCATTTTTAGAGCAGCAGAATCAAGAGCTCCAAAGTTATGAAATACCAGAGTGACGTCTGGAGTGTCAGTTTTATCTGAACCCTTTGTTTGGGTGTATTATGAGATACTCTTTAATTACATGAGCACACACTTCTTTTCCAACAGAATGCCTGCCTCAGGGCACAATATGGATGTGGCTCACTTACTGAGCAAGTAGTCAATATTTTGTGCTCGCCTTGTTTGAAGTGCTTTATTTACTACGTCAAATCCAGCCCTGAAAACTGAAATTGCTTCTGCCACAGTTATTTCTGTGGTGCTTTTCAGTAAAACATTCCAGAATCACAAAACTCAGACTCACAGAATATTCTGATTACTTCATAAATATTAATTACATCATTTTTCACACTGCGTCTGACAAACGAGTGGATAGTATATACAGATACACATCTGAACTCAGGGGGAACCTCATAATTTGCAAGTTGTATCATTACAGTTCTGATAAATTAAGGGAAGCAAGATTTGCAGGAGGAGATGAAGCTATCCCAGGACCAGACACCTACTGATTTCCTGTTCCTGTTTGTTCCTCTAGAGTGAGCATTATGATATCTCCTCCTGCCCTGTGTTTTTCCCTAGCTGTGCCCAGTTCCCTCCTACTGTCCCAAGTTCCTTTTTCCAGTTTAGCTTTCTTTCTCATCTTTAATTGCTGCTTATGTCTTTTGCCTCAGTTCATGGATTGCAAAGTCTTGCCCTTGTTCTTTGTCTGTGCCTGAACTTTGAACCTTCCTTCCACTTTTGGCTATTTTAGATGTCCTTTATATTTAGTTTCTCAACTAATCATTTTTCAGTGGGCATCACGTCTGCGCTCAGCCTCACCAGCAGCTCCACCCCAGCTGCTCACTGCTCCTATGAGTGCAGCAGTTATGGAAATCAGTTGTTTTCTCACACAGATGCACCTAGTGAAGCGTACAATCGATGTTCATGGCTAAAAAAAAACTGTTTAAGAGCTAGATCCACTGTAAGACTCAGCTAGAAACAGATCAGAGTTTGAATCTCCAGTAGTTCAGTTACAGGACAGACACAATCTACAAAATAGGCTTTAACTGTGATGAAATCAAACTGACGAAGGAAATCTTCCCCAGGCTAAGGACCACCAGTGTGGTGGGTGTCTCTGTACGGCCCTGACAGAGGATTCTGTACCCTGAGCAAGCGCCTAGGTTCCACCTTAAACAGAAAGGCCATTGAACTCATGGTGTAGCTGTTATCCCTGAAAGACTGGCATTTTCTATGACACAGTGAGGCAAAGCAAGAGTAAAGCAAATCTGTTCAGGAGGAAAGCAGGCAGTGATTACATTAGAAGAAAGATTAAGTGGTTCTGGAAAATATTAAAGAAATGCCAGAACTTACTTCTAAATCCTTTCTCTTCATTACAGCTGAAAAGTAAAACACAGTTATGTTATCTCAATCAGCTTATATTATACAGCTTGAAAATCAAGCCCATGTCAATTCTGTGCACAGCAGTTCTTAAAGCTGCAGAAGATTCACAAATTGTTTCTCTCTTGGAACAATCCTTTCTAAATCTAAAAAAGTGAAACAAAAAATTCCAGATCTTCTCCTGGAAATTTCCTTCACACAAATAACCTTATTAGGCAATGACGAAAATTTCACGTAATGAAAAACTCACTTGACTGGGCTTTGCCCTATTGTAGAAGCATCTCTTCTTTTCCACCCTGCTAAAAACACTGGGGCTTGTATTTCAAAGTATTTTTTTTCTCTTTGTGCAGTTTTTTTTGTGGCATAGATTGTCCCATGCTTAGGATATGGATTAATAACTCTAAACTTGAGACTAACTTTTGGCATTTGCAGGGCTTCTGATGCTCTCTCAGATTGATAAAAATTAATAAAGACACAAGTGCAAAGTGCATTCCAAAAGTGGTTGATTCCACTGTCTATTTAGAGGTGTGATAACAAAAATTGTTCTCCTTTTGTATTTTTATATACCAGAGTCCTGATAAAAATTATCCCTGCTGGAACTTTTCATGGTCCTAAGTTAGTTGTTAATTGCTGAAGTTAAAAGTGACAACCTTCCTTAGGCCGGCTCCAAATTGATAAAGGCACCTTGAATGTAAGAAGCGACTCACAAATTACAGTCACAGTCTCGTGGGTGCATGGAGGTTATTATCAGTAAACACCCAGAAATTTTGCTTTCTTAACAAAAATGGCTCCAATAAGTCAAGGATTTGGGGCATATGTCAGTTTACCTCTAGATGACCACTTTATGAGTACATATTTTTGTTATGATGATGAGCATCTCTCCACCAATATGTGGAAGGGCTCACAAATACCTCACAAATACCTTCATACAGAATTTACTGGGATTCAAGAGGAAAACAGTGTTTTGAGTACAACACAGAAAAAAGTGCAAGTATTAAGGAAATACTTGTTCGTTGTGAGTTATTATGCTTGTTTTACATGGCATAACTCAATAATGAATCACTACAGAATACTGATCACATCTATTTACCATATTCATATACACTCATCAAATTATATTTCAATTTGATCTAATTAAAATGTTTCACATTATTATGCCTTTTAAAAATGGTGTCAAGATGAAAACTACTAGTTATTAATGGCAAATCTAGTCTCCATATCACAGTGCCATTTCCAAGTTTTTTTTCTGAACCATTTTCTGTGGAGCTTCAGTAATTTTTTTTACATTGATGCTCACAAAACTAATTTTTTTAACTCAAATGGGAAACTTGCTATACTAATTTCAAGGGTGTAATCCCCAGCAGCCTTCAGAGCAGTGCCAGTAATAATAGAAGCATCAAATATTAAATACGTGCTAGAGTCATAAAAGTATTGCATGCGCAGGGAAATCCACAGTTCCAGGTAACATCAGAAATTAAGGCAGGAAGATGGCAAGCTGCTGGATGACAGTAATGCCCCAGCAACTTTGGAAATAACTTTAGACTTAAACATTTCTTGAGAGCATACTATGATGGCAAATCAGAGATTAAAGCTCTGTGGGCTTCTCACCCACAACTTCAGGCATTCCATGTGTTCGAAACAAAACCACATTCTTGATATGGAAAATGCGGTTTCTGCATTCAATGATCCTGAAATTGGTCTGTACTCTGATGGGCTGAGTACAGGCAAAAGACTGTGGGTAGCCAGTGTCTTCCCAAAAGACAAAAATGGATTAATGAGTTGCTCTAGTGCATTAGTTTTGAAAAACTCACTATATAAGTCATGTTGTTAAAAAGTTCTCTTGCTCCCTTGGGAAAAGCTCATGGTGATCAGCAAGGACAACTAAGCCAAAGAGATTCACAGTGAAAGGACAAAATGTTAAAACAAGCTGGAAAAAGAAGCAATTGTCATAATCATGCCCAGCTGAGGGAAATTTATTGTCAGAGAAATTAAGTGAATCAAAAGTTTGTTAGTTTACATATTCTAAAAACAGGATTATGTATGCATTAGAAAATCACGCAAAATTTAAACAAGAAATGCAGTATATTTTTTTATATTGGAAATAAATGGAGCCATTTCTACAATGAGGCCAAATTCATTTCACTTCACAGTATTTTTAATTGAAATAAACAATAGCTTTCTACAGGCAGTTATCACTTATAGAGTTGCTGTGAGATGGAAAGGGGATTTTATAGTTACCTAGTGAGGTTCATATGAAGGAACAGGGCAAGCAGAATGGCCATAATAGCTTCTTACCATCCTTTAAAAAGTGTGATCTGACTGTGAAAAGGTTTGAAAAAACCTTCAGTGGGAGCACTTCTGAGTGCTGCCAATCTCAAGAAGTAACAGTGACAGATCATTGACCGTAATACATAATAAACTCCTTTCTGTGGCCTTGCAGCCAGAGGAGGAGAAAGTGATATACAGGAACACCAGCAATGAAAGGGAACTTTATTTCCTCACCACTGTCATTTAAAAAAGATACTTCTGCTTGAAGAACTTTAGCCATCCTCACCCTTCCTGTTGCATTTATCTCCCCAGAAATACGCTACAAGGTCATAAAAGAATATATGCGATCTCCTTCTAGAAGGGCTGATCTGTCTGAAACCAGACCACTGATTTCATAACGTGCAGCTTTTAAAGTGTAAAAGCAGCTAACAGCTTTGGACAGCACTGTTGTGTGTTCCAGATTGCTCCCTGCCACCATCGCCTCTCCGCATGTCTGTCCCCACGGAATGCACGGCCACAGCCACCGCGTGTTCCGTGGCCCTCCTGGAGGCTCTCAGACATAAGCGAGCCTAATCAAGAGAAGTGTGAAATCACAACAAAGCCAGCTCTTCCCGTTTTGCAGATGGTGAGCTGCCAGAAGGGATCAGCCCAGACTTTAATTGCGAGGCTGATGAGAGAGGCAGGCAAGATGGGAAGGTACACGTTGTGGTGTGGGCAAATCATTACATAACAGCGAGGCTGTTGCACACGTGCTGCCGAATGAATCAACATGCGCTAAAAAAATGGCACCATCAATGATTTTCCTCTCTCCAGAAACAGAGGGATTAAGCTCCCTGGCTGTCTGCAAACTTCTTTGGGTCTGATCAAGAATCTGGTGACATCATTATTATTAAAAACTTGAAAGAATCTTCCTTTTAAAACTTGCCCCAGGAAGGTGCAGAGTTAGCCAGACACACATATAAACATAAATTCATGTACATATGTTCATATGTTTTTAATACTCACGTGCTAGACACTCATAAGTATCCTTATGTAGGAACATAAATTGACTTCTTTTCTTTAGTAATAGATTTTACCCTCAGGCAGGGAAATGTTCTCTGTTACTCCAAGAAAATTTCAAAGAAGAAATTACAACTTGTGGAGCTGTGTACTTCTAATAATTGTCTTACTTTCCTACATGGGCCAATAGTGGCAAAGTCGTGCTTATGCCTCCTCAGAGTGAGGAGACATCCCTGAGCCTCTGTATTTCTTTAATGATGAAAGAATTACAAGAATGTGATATCAGCTGCCTGTCATTGGAACAGGCAGAAAGGAAGTCAATAAGCACCAAGACAGTTGAATGAAGTATAAAATCCATACCTGACGGAAGACATGTCCAAAAATGCCCCAGGCATCATGACCTTGATGTTTGCGTTGTAAAAATCAGCTTCTCAATCTAAGTGCCAGGAAATCAAAGTTTTCATCATCTAATGAAAGGGTGCCAACCTGTGAAACAAAACGTGTAAGGAAGAGGTAGCAGGCACCAGGCGTTGAGCTGTTTCCATATGGGTTCTATTACATGGGTTTTCTATTTCTATAATGTAGAAGGAAGGAACTCATGCACAGCTATTTTTAAGTGTCACTAACTTAAGTGATTGTTTTTATATCCTAGGTTCAGAATTAAACACACAAAAAAAGAAAAAAAATCCATAAAATAAGTAACCTAGATTATGAAAATATTTTGTACTGAAACACATTGCTTGAAAAACAGAAGAGGAAGTGAAATACTCAAAATCTGTGCAACATAAAGGAGACTAATTCCAAATAGAATAAATGTCATACATTTCCAAGAAGAATTTTTGTCTTTAAGAGGACAAACTTGAAACTTATAACAACTGAAAAATTACATATTTATTTTAGGATATTGACCTACTCATGTGAGGTCTGGGAAATCTTAACCAATGCCACTTTTAAAAAATATTATCTGTTATAATTGTTGCTTTTTTTGGTGTATGACAAGAAAAAGATTGTTTCTTCCGGGAAGGACTGTTGAATGAGAATTCAGCAACCTACCCTTAAAAAGTTTAGACACGAATTTTTTTGTAAGTAGTTTGCAAGTTCAGCCTGAGTCCAACGTAAGAGAATAAACTAAAACATAATAGAAATATTGGGATACATCTTTTTCTTTTTTGCTCTTTACAAACTTGAATATAGGAAAGGTCATCATCATCTCCATGCTTAAAGAGGCACCTGAGAGGCAAAGCTCCTTTTTTCTATTCTTTTGGTTTCAGTGTTCATTCTGTGCTTGAGGTAAACCATGAGTTCTCACTGTCATACATTTATCACTGTCATAGACTGCAATATTTTTTGAATCTGAAATGTGCCTCAAAGCCTACTTAGTATCAGAAAATAATATTCTTTTCCCTGGAACAAAAACACTCCTTTAATATTTCAATAAAAAGAAGAATATTGTCTCTTCTGACAAAGATGTGGAATGTATTTCAAAATTTGCCTTGTATTAGACAATACCTGTAATTCTAGAGGGTAGCATAAGGGGTTTCATGGTAACTGAAAGCTAGAGTCCATTTGGACTGTCCATTTGCAAGTTGTGACCACAATTCTACAGCAGAAGAGAAGTAATGACTAGAAAATAGCTATTCATATGTTTTCAGTTGTGTGCATTACTCAAAATTAATTTTATTTTTCTCCTGGAATGCACAGATGGACTAAAGGACAATTAGCTGGCCAGATTTCATTAGGAAGCACTATATAATTCACTTTGTAAAATTCTTATACCTTAGTTCCTTTTCATGCTGGACAAGGAGGAAAAAGCTTTCCACACTAGTATTTATGTCTCTCAGATATATGTTATGGTTGTCTATTTGATTTGAACCTTCTGTGACTGCTAGCAACCATGGATTGTTAACAAGGAATAAAAATATAGTTTGAAAGCAAACTCTGGCAAACTGTCAGTGGAAAAATTTGAAGAAAATATTTTAATTGCTTCAAAAACAGGTGAAAATATAAAGGCTTCATCTAAAAGTTTTTACTGTATGCAGACTCACTGATAAAAGGCAGCTGCTTTTCTTTTTGCAGCTAATGCAGACACAAAATTCACAAGGACAGCGAGCCTTACCGAGTGAGGTGATGCCATAGTTTGCACACTGCATGCTAAATCTCGAACAGAACCTGCTCCCCATTAGGGATGCAAATGCCAGTCCTCAAGACATGTACATTTGTACAGGATTGCAGACTTAATGCACTGAGCTTGGTGACTGCTGGATAAAGCTCTTAGCAAGTAGGCAGGATCTACAGAGAAGAGGTCATGAAATACAGAATGAAGATTTTCCTGCTTCGTTGCTGTTAATTCCTGGGCAAATGAAGTTGAAGATATACAAAATAGCAATAGCAATTGGGACATGTTTGTGAGTACAGTTGAAATGCAGGCTGTAAAAGCAGCCTCTCCAAGTGGTTCTGTCCAATTTGTCCATAAATTTCCCCCTAAATTTAGGAATAACCCCTTATTAGATGAAGTAGACAAATAACCATATAATGAGAATGACAGCACTGAAAGAAAAAGCTGTCAGTCAGCAGTCTACATTGATCAGGAGGACAGCTTAATCAGAGATTTAGCAGAAGAGACTATGATTTGTTTTGTCCTCATTTTTTGCCCTCAATTCTTTTCCACAGTGTATCATTGAAAATAACTATGATTCATAATTAGCTTTTGATTACATTACCAGATAGGATAATTAAAATATCAGGATGCATCCTGCTATAAAGAGTTTTCAAATCATGCTGTGACAGTCTTTGGCTATCCAGGAATTTTCCTTTGCTTTCTCAGTATCAGTCAGTGCTTGTTGATTGCCATAATTCTGACCAGGAAGAAATCACCTGCTTTTTGGAAAGAAAGTCAGATTTAACCTAAACTACATACATATCTGCCGGGTCTTATTTGGAAGATCCTAAGTTTAAACCCAGGATGAGTTATTCAGGGTGCTTTATTCTCTGAGACATAGGAAATGTTGAGTTACCAAACAATTTACCTGCAAGCAGGTGAGCAACCAGCTATCCCATACGACCTGCACCTGAAAAAACACATGTGAATCACCTCTAACCTGTTTAGGGTGATAAAAAAGTAACGACACAAATTTTGAGCAAAGCTTGATGTATGTACTGTTAGAGAAAAGCATTCTGGAAAGCATTCACTGCCACTCCCAGCTGCCATCTCCTCCCTTCTTTCCCTCTCTTTAACTGATCACAGTTTTGCTCTAAAACCAGAAAGTAAATGCAGGAGCAATGAAAGGTAATAAAGCAAATGTTCAGCCAAGTATCACTGTGCGAAGAACATGCTACCTGCAATAGATTTGAATGACCAGATTAAAGAAACTTAAAACAAAAAAATAATCCACTTACAGTATCTCACAGTCAAGGAAAACCTTACTGTCCCCTGCCACAGCTGCAGAATGCTTGACCTGCCTGAATATCATACTTCAATAGGCAATGCAACGCTTTTAAAGAGACCTGACTGTCTAACTTCTTTTAAATTCCTAGAGACACCATTTAAAAGACAGGAGCTCTAGAAAAGTAGTAATAAATGTGGTGAGAAGCAAGCTTCTGAAATTCCTATGATCAGCCTGTTTCAGGGACTGAAATGACAACAAATGTGAGTGAAGAAGTGAAGAAAACTGCATTTCTTCCTATCTTCATGCAGAGCACTGATAATATTCACATCTGGTTACTGTTCCAGGAATACATCTACAGTATCTATACCAGCGTGCAGCAAATGGGCTGTAGGGAAAAATTTCACTGGAAGATTAGGGCATTTAAAAGGGGAGATGGTTTTATTTTAATTTAACTTGTTTGTTTGCTCCCATGCAAAACTGCTTTACTGACAAATGAGGACTTCCTTGTTGCTGAGCTATTTATTTTCCAGTTAACAATAAATAAGGCTTAGCTCACACAAGTGTTAGGAGTCATTGCTTGTATATATCAAGGGGAAACCAGACTTCACAGGATGGATTTACATACTTTATTTAGCATTAGCAAACACTAGGACCATTGAGAGTGACTACGCATGCAGTGCATACAATGCATTGCATACAATTAATTAATCTCAGAACAGAGGTATATTTTCACAGAACTTAGGTATCAGCCCAATAAATTACTGACCCTGATGTTATGTATGATATTGAATATTCACAACCATTATAAAAACAGCCTAAAAACTAAAATGGATAAGCATTTTCAATGTTACAAGTGTGACAAATTATATTTAAAAGAGAAATAAATAAAATAAAAGACACTATTTCTCATTCAGAAGTTATTTGATCTCTAAGGCTCTTTCATTCAGCAAGTTCTATAGTACTGGAAACTCAGATGAATTCAGGGGAATCCTTGTTTTATAATTATATATGTATTTATATAATTGTAAATATATATTTATATGTTTTTATATATATATATATATAAAAAATCCCTACATTTGTGATTTGTTTAGATGGCTCTTCAGTTCAGTTCAGCACAGTCATTCAGATTAATTTGCTCTTTCTTTGAGTATCACCTTCATGTATGACTAAAAGTACCTAGTCTATTGCAGTATTCACGCATGGGCAAGGACTCTGCACACATGGAGGAAAAGTGCAAAAGCCTTTATTGCGTATCCAAAATTCCCTTAAATACCAGTAGCTAACAGGATATCACATCATATGAACAGGAAAGATGTTCACCTCAATGTCTCCCAATCACCTGGAGTATTTCCCAGACATTGCCTATTATGGTAAAAGGTAAACAATACCTTACAAGGTCAGAAACTGCAATTATCACATCTCATAGGGCTGACACTGTCCAGAAACCCACAATGCTCTCTCAGCCCATCCCCGGTGACCTGGCTGTAATCCCAGGATCACCTCCGGGTCTGAGAACGAGGCTCTTTCTGCAGCCAACAAGGCCTGATCTCTCTTCCAGCACACAGTGTAGCCCAACAGCCTATTGATTAACTTTAAATTAAATATTTCTTGGTTATACAAGCTATTCAGCCTCTCCATCTGACCTCTTACATCACTGATATCAGTGGACCTATATTTGGAAAGAACTGGGAAGAGAATGGGAGACCAGAAAGACACTACTGGAAGAATATTTTTTTCCTCATGATAAGACTCCTTTGAGTGTCTATATGATCATTTCACTTCCCTTCACACACTTAATAATAAATTCTTCACAGCATCACAGAGATGTGTTGGGTAAACACTGCAAGTTATGAGGCAAATTTACTGCCTCATAAACTCACAGTCAAGTAAAGCTGTCATTTGCAGGAACAATTAAGTCATTATTCTGTCCCATGGATAGTGTAGGATATTCCTGAAACCTGTAAATTCACAGAAAAGGGAAGCTGGTCATATGTCCAGAACAAATATTAACATTTTATTAATACTGGATTTTCTTGCATGCTTCATGCCAGCATATATTTTCTTTGTTTACCAGAATTTACAATCTATCCACTACTCCTTACCACGTATACTCTTAAAAGGCAAAAGAAATACAATAGCCTGTGATGTTTTAGTTTTATTGTCTGGGACTAAAGCACTTTACTTGAAGTCCTGCTAGTGAGATGTTTCTGGAAAGAGAGAAAAGAAGATCAAAAAATAAGACTTTTATCTATGAGCCATGAAAAATTCTGACACCTGGGGCTACCATAAAAATTGCTAGTTGTGCCTGAAGACTGTCCAGATACAGACAGAGGACGATATTATAAAATGTTTCTGTTGTGTAGCATGTTTTTACTACTCAGTCATATAAAATCACAATAGCATCTTTAATCTTTAGGGAACCACAAGATAAAACTTCACAAAGTGTCTTCCTGAAACACTATAATAATTCTCAGATCTTTGTGAACACTGTAGGTGCAAGCAGTATGGGATTATCACCTCCTGATTGTGTAGTTTCCAAGGAATGAAACATCCACAGAAGGTATGTCTGTGCTGCTTGGTGGCAGCAAACATTGTAACTTCCCTGAGAACCTGAGTCCTATATGACCTTCACATTTGACCACAAGATTCGTCTATGTGCATCTCTTGCGCACAAAACTAAATGTGCAGTGCAGCTACTTTGCTATACGTTGGCTAAAGCCATACGTGTGTAAAAGATTAAAGAATGAGGCTGAACTGGGTCATTGAACGGGAAAAAAAGCCTAATTTGTAATTTAAGCAATGCTGGTTCTGTCATTTCAGTTTGGAACAAGAAACAAGCCTAAACTCCTGCGTTGTCCTCACCGTCACAAAGCCGACCCACATTTCACATTTAATTAGAAGTGAGCTGACTGGACTTCCCTGTAAAGACAGCCAGGCTGAAGCTGTAGAAACAGCTCATATCTGCCTGCTCCGCTTTTACACATAAATTGATTTTAAATTTTTCAACAGAAACTGAACTTTTTTTGAGCCACTGGTGCTGTAAAGTTGAAGCCAAACTCAGGCAGAGCTCCTAAGTGCTGGGTGGATAAAGCCCTCTTTCCTTCTGGTGCCACTGCAGAGATGTGTTGGGATGATGTGGAGTTCCGTGGTGTCTGCAGATTCTGGAAGCCACTCTGCCCAGGATCCAGCTCTGCCAGTCCTGGGAAATGAACCAGAGGGAGAAACGCTGGAAAATTTCAGAGAGAAAAAGCTGGTGTAGCTCATCCTCTCGAGACCACAGTTTCTATCTGAGGAAAAGAATTACAAAGCCCAAAACACACACAGCAATGTAAAGCTAATGTGGAAAATTCCTATCTAAAATTCTATGGACAATGCCACAAGATTCATGTTATAACCCACATAAAAGGGTATGCTCTATGTTTTAAACTCTCATTACTGCCATGGGACTCATATAAATGTACTAAAAGCCAGAATAAGCCCCTTTAAATTATTAATTGCAGTTACCTAATAATAACTCGGCGAATAAGAAGAAAAATGGTAAAAATGTACTATTAAAAACATATTAAAACAATAAAACATGTCAAGTGCACTGTACTTCAGCAAGCACTTTTCTGTATAATTTAAACCTTTGTGCAAGTATCTTTAAGTAAAATTACACTTTTTTGCCCAATTTAGTATTTATGATATTAATTTCCAGAGAGTGTGTATGCTTTGCTGAATGCTCATTTCTGAGCACCACAGTGACTCTCACAGTGGAAGCAAAGAGGTCCCAGATGTTAGATTTACCCATTGTTGACATTTCTGAGTTTTAATAGCAAAAAATCTTGTAGGTCTGTAAATGAGCTGAGCCACTGGAAACTCTCATTCCACAGAGACAAGCCATGGCAGCAATGGGATGCCGTAGCTTTTTTTGATCCCAGCGGACACAGAATGTACAAAGTGTGTCAATATCTTGACTGACTGTGGGCTAAAAGGTTGTGTGCAACTGTACAGTAATAAATGACTTAACCTGCTCTCAGAGTATGGAGCAAATTCGTAAGAGAAAGACATGCAAACCCTACTATTTTTTTGTGCACTTGAGAACACATATTTTTCAATGCACCATTATAATGCCATAACTCAGAGCTCTATTATAAAATTGAAGTATTTTTGGACTTTTTCAGATCATACTGAAGCTTTTCTATGAAATATTGCTATAACTTTCTGCAAACAAAAAAAAATTACGTGGAGAAAAACAGAGAAAATGGCTTTAAGCATAACCTCTAAAATATGGCGCTGTAATGCACAGCTGTAAAGATTACTGGTTGGCTGTTAAAATATTTTCTGAGAATTTCACTTCTGTGCAGCTCACTAAATTCCCTCTAATTAACATGCAGTTAAAAAGTGAGCAAATTGTTAATGTTATTACACTCTGGGCTTTGCTCTGGAAGAAATGACACCATATATCTTTTTATGCAGTTAAAATTTCTCTAACTGGAAAGAAAACCTTTAAACTTATCTAACAAATAGTCTCCACCACTAAGATACTTTCTCTTTAATATAGAGATTTTTTATTTTTACATTTTTTATTAAAAGTGCTCCTTAATTTTTCATGATTATTCTAAATGCTCTATTCAAATAAGGCAACTGCCTTTCTTAGATGTCTATCCTTTGTGTTTTTTAAATTTCAAATTCTCTAGAAAATAAAGAATTTTTAAAAAGCAATTTCTGAGAGGATGCAACTGTTTGATTTCAGATAAAGCCGAAGAAGACCCAGCATATTCTATTTTCCCCGTCTCAAGTTGTGGAAGTGGCATCTACACCCCAGGGATACCCAGGACTTGGACTGTATTATCATGGTACCTCCAAAGGAATAAATTTGGGGCCCCCGACTCCAAAGACCAGGGTGAAGAAGAACCAGAAGGATGCTGCAGGAATCCAGGTGTGGTGATATCTTTCTATTTAAGCTCTCAATAGCATGGGCATAAGAAATGTATTTGAACGAGGCTTGCTTCCAGTGGAAAGACATTCCTCAGAAACCAAGGAAATTCCTATGGCCAGCCAGGAGACAGCTATCAGCAAGGAGGACAGAGGAATATAAAGAATATAGGAGGAAGAATGTAATGAAAGGAGGAAAATGATATACTGAAATTTAAAAAAAAACTACAAAGAAATCAGTGTCTAGATGAGATTCAAAAAATCTGGCCTCAGCAGAGGAGAACTGAGAGCTTCTAGCTCATTGCAAGGTAAAACTTCTTAAATTTTTAAGATATAAATTCCATATTCTAAACCCAATTGAATAAAAAAGTGAGGCAGTTTTCATACTCATAGCTTCCAGTGGCAAAATTTGAAGTTATATGTACTCTATAGTTAGATCTATGATCATATGCTGATTTTGTTGCAGGAGAAAACTTCTCTTTAGTATTCTTTTTTATCCTTGTAATTGTGTTGCTTTGTCTTTTCAGCTATGCTGGCTAAATTCATTAACACCTAATTAAAGAAAGATTATTAAAAGTATGACTGTAACATTAGACTGCAATTTCTTATCATGCTAATCCAAAAAGACATTGTTTGATAGAGTATTTTTAATTTATTCAAAGCGTACCTCAAACTGCTCAATTTTGCAGTCCTTGGTTTGGAATACATACGTGTAAGGATACATTGTGTGTATAGTGTACACAAGGCATCATTTTATGGTTATTCTAATTTACAGTTATTTTACTTATATAGATAAATCAGAGGAAGATCCTTCAATAAATGACTACAACAAGGCTAGCAAGGCTTGTATTCACCCCAGGATATATTCACTGTGTATTATCAGTGTTGCCTGTACTGGAATTTTATTTCTCAGACTTTGGTTTCTTCCTGTATTAAATTTATTGGTCGTGTGAGTTTTGCACATCTCTTGGAACTTATCTATCTCATGCAACTTGATGATTCCAACAACTAATATAGATAGTGATATATGACAACTCTGGATGGCTGAGTGAATGAACCATGAAGCAAATACAAATCAAAACCAAGATTTCTTTTACATTCAATAATATCGGGAGGAAAAGGACATAAAGTACTTGGAAGGTGTATTTTACTTGTGGAAAGCAAAGCCAGTAAATTTCTGAAGCCACATATGTAGTGTTTGGGGAATTCGTAACTACTCTGGATGGATTGGCACTCTTTAACCAAGATACGCCATAAATCTTTTTGGGGGAAGAAAGGTTTAATGATTTCGGTTTGGGGTTTCTTTTTTACGATGTCACCAGACCAAAGTATGATTTGGATGCTGAAATGTTTGGTTGGAACGTTGGGTTACAACTTTTATTAAATCACAAAAATAGTGTGAGCAATTAGCATAAAGCGTCAAACATACACCCACAGCTGAAGATGTCTAAACACACTGAGGCTGGATAGAAGATTTAGCAAAGACACAGACATTAAGTAACCATTAGGCCACTTGCCCTTTCTGACAACGTTCAGAACTCATAAATCTACAACACAGAAAATGTCTCTTGACTGTACTTTGTCCATCTGAAAGGTGAATAGCCGACTGTGTCACAAGCACTGAATTATGCTGCTTGGAACTGTGCTGCCTCTCTGCCTTTCCTGTGCTTCCCTTCTTTCTAGAGTTGGGGCCAGATAGTCAATGAATTAAACTGCAAAACACACTAATCCCTGACCCTGAGGTTAGAGCTATCATAAGCACTGACTGGAAATGGCTGCAAATAGTTCTTGTCATGCCCTCTCTTTCCATTGGAAATCGAGTAATGACACAGGCAGTGAGCAGGAGCCCTCTCAAAGGTCACGGATTTACACCAGCTGAATCAATTTCTTATATCAGCATTGCAGAAGCTGTGGAGGAGTTTTTCCTCAGAGTTCGTTGGTTTTACCAATTTTGTACGTGGTTTTTTTTTTCTCCTCTAGGAAAATAAACAAATTGAAGGATGTTAGACAGCAATTTATGCCACTGGAAAGCTGTAAATCCAGGGTCCCTTCCTGGGGCATCCACTGCCCATAATAGAAAATCACATGTCAGTTCAAGCCTTCAATGAAAACAGAAGTAACTTTTTTGGTTCCATAAGAACAGAGATGGAGCTCACTATGACAAAAAGCAATTATCAGTAAAACAATGTAATTTCTAAGGGGAACAGCAAATTTCAAGCAAGTGAACATCCTCACTCAGCATCAGAAGGCTA
The DNA here is from genome assembly GCA_013400235.1 of Oriolus oriolus. Lineage (NCBI taxonomy): Eukaryota > Metazoa > Chordata > Aves > Passeriformes > Corvidae > Oriolus > Oriolus oriolus. The sequence continues at coordinate 1,334,527 of VXBT01010021.1, read as the reverse complement.
TTAATTTGTGTCTAGGCCACCACAACATTTCCAAATAGGCAGATGGGCAGCCCTTTAGCCCTTTCAGCTGAGGTGACAACTTCCGTTTGCAAACATCTGAAATTTCCAGGAGAGCCAGGAGTTTGATTCATGTGCGTCCTAGTTAGCTTTAAACTATCTCCGGCTGGCACTGTTCAAATACTTGAATGAATAAAATTTGTGACTTGAATCCACTATCAATGAAATTAAAATATAACTATAGATGCAGTAAAGAGAGAAGCACATGGAGGATTACAATATATATGTTTTAACACCATGACAAAACCAAATAACATACTTGTTAGCGTCAACAGAAATTATCTTTCTCTCAGATATTCAGCTTTTCCATATAGAAATTACCTACATCAACAGTGATTTCTGAAAAGTCATGGAAAACACATCTTGCTGCCGTTTTACATGCAGATTACAGCGACAAATTGAAAACCATTCAATGAGAAAGGCTTCACTGTTTTCTTTCAAAAGCTTTTGCTGGTGTTTTCTCTCTCCTGCTGTCCAGGGTTCTTTTCCAACTGAAAGGCTCCAGGAAAGGATGGGTCATATTAAGGATCACACTTAAGAATACATTTAACTTTCACTGAAGTTTTAATGGGATTCAATCATGTATTAAAGTGCTTTCCTGAACTACAGCCAAAATTTGAAAGAGAAGTGTGAAGTACCTGTTTTTCAGTAACTGCATGGGTTCAGGCCACAGTTTCGCAGTCATATTATCTTAATTTCCTGAGGAAGGATGAATTTCAATTTTCCATTTTTTGGTGAGTGAATATTCAGATGGGCAGAATTTCTAAGCAGATTTTTCAAAACATTTAGACACTTAAGAACAAAAATCAGCAGCCAGTGATGTTTCCACTTACAATGAAATAAGAACTCAGGGACTTGCATCTTGAAATGCCTGAATACTTTGGAAAATCTACCTAGTAGGCTTAGGACAAAACCTTTAAATTATGATATAATCAAATAGAACAATGAGGGTTGTTGTCTCCAAAATTTCATAAGAGTCTTTGCTTTTTTGGGAGAACTTTCTCAGCTGTTTCTTCTCTAAGCTTTCAAGGCAGTTTTGCAGACACTGTCCCTTCTGGATCCTAGACAAGTCTTTTTCTTATTGTATTATCTCCTGACCCTATGACAGATTCCATGATTCCCATAATGTTATCACTATCCATCACAGAGAAGTACTACAGCAATTTTTATAGAAATCATTTAAAATTTGTTTTATTAAAATTCCTAGTAAATATTTTCCTGAGCATGTTTGGAGCAGGATTTATCTCTCTATTAACTTCTGTAGCAGGGTTGGAAAGCTCCAGTTGGAAAAAACCAGCCATGCTCAAAAAATATCAGAACAGTGCCTCAAAACTTAATTTCATTTTAGGATGGGACTCATCTGTTTCTCTGAATACTCCAATAATGTCTTCCCTAATTGTGGATCCAGTCACTGCAATTACTGATGTCCTGGGTTTAATGCATCTCATCCTGAAACACATCAAAAATAGGGTAGATCAGCTTCAACATCACGTTGTCCATGGATATTAGTTTGGTTCAAACACACACATTTTTCTTCAGAAGGACTAGCCGGGCCAAATTTTATTTTACTTTTCAAGGCTGCTGCTTCTATATTAGACTTGAGGATACACATTTTCCCCTGGAAGTTAGGTGTACTTCTTGTAAGATTTTTAGTTTCCTTAATAAAATTTATTGCCTAAACCTACAAGCCTTCCTTTGCATATGTTCTTTGACTGCCATGCCTGGAGCAATGTTACCAATGTTTCTCTCTCAATTTATTGTAAAGGGAATTTAAGGTGATTAATTGAAGGCGATTATGGATGTTTAAAGATAAAATGAAATGAAACTCATCTTTGGTCTCTCTACAAAACACCCTGAAACTAAAGCAGAAATTATCATATAAAATAGAGTTCTGTGTACAGGTGCCATGATCCTGCTCCTTCACAGAGACCCTCTGTGACTTCATGCTTTCCCCCAGCACACACCTGTGCCACTTTGCAAAAAGGCTCTTAAACAAGACTGCAAAGTACCTTCTTCCTTTTCCACTTTCACAGTCAGAGACTTCTGAGCCGTGTTTGATTCTCAGCCACGCAATGGGCGACTGAAACAGTTCAAGACAGAAGTTTCAGAAAAACATAAGTATTTTTTTGACTTTTCCCACATTATCAGCACTGTGTAAAAATAACAAACACATTTTACATGAACATTTAAAGATATATTTATTTCATAGAAAAATAGTAATATAAAGCCCTTTGTGACTTTCCAAAATCCAACATAAACCTCTCCTGACACAGCTTCAGGCCACTCCTTCGGGTCCTGTCACTGCTCACCAGAGAGAAGAGATCAGTGTCTGTCCTTCCTCTGCCCCTCACGAGGAAGTTGTAACTGCAGTGAGGTCTCCCCTCAGTCTCCTCTTCTCCAGCCTGAACAGACCAAGTGACCTCAGCCATTCCTCATTCGGCTTCCCCTCAAGGCCCTTCCCCATATTCGCAGCCTACAAAAAGGGGTATTTCTCTTCATTTTGTTGTAAAGTTTTATTTGTACTGTAAAATGAATCAGTCACAGATCTGTTACTAAGGCAAAGTCTGCATAAACACTGACAAACAGTTTAAAAGCACTTAATATCTACCATGTCTTATTTAGTTTATAACAGATAGAGGAGCACAAGAAGACAATGTTACCACACCAGATTGATATATGACTGTCTCAGCACCTTATTTGCTAGTCTACACTCAATTTTCTTTAAACTATTAGAGGAAATGAGTGTTTCAGAGTTTTGAATTAACTATGTCAAGGGCAATACATGTGACAGCACCTCAGATGGTCATCTATCTGGATGAAGATTTAACTAATGCAGCACCTTGAGTAATCAGCTCCTGAACCAAGGCACCCTGCTAATCAACTCCTCTTTCCCTGCTATGTTATTTTCCACCAGTGAAGCTCCCACACCATCTCACATATGCTAATAAATTCATCGGTCTTGATTGAAGGAGAGTTTGTGTGCTACCAGCGCTTTCTGAAGAGTGCAGCTGGTCTTTCTGCACTTTTATGGGCCTAAACCAAGCCTGATCTTGCTTTTTCTGGTAAATATTTATGTAGCAATGTAAATTTACAGGGAACATTTTAAACAGAGCAAGCATGTTCTTTGTTACAAAAAAAAAAAATTAAAGAATATATATGTATTTCTATTTAAAAAAAATTATTAAACAATTGCAAGAAACAGGAAAACATGCAAACAGCTCAATTTTTAATGAAAATTTGGTAATGAAAATGTTCATAAACTTACAAAAGAACAGATATGATACTTGTTTAGGGACACATGGTTACTGCTTAAACCTCTAACCTGCCTGGTTTGACATCATTCTCTCACCAAAGTGTGCACTGAAAACTCAGTAAGCAAGACTGGAGTCAGCACTCCTCACAACTCTGAGGAGACCTGGCTTTGCAACTGGTAAGAAACTATCTGTAATCACGAAACAGTAACTAAGGTTCTATTACAGTGCAGTTTTATATTCGTTTTTCTTACTTTTTTCCTGACAGAAGATGCTTACAGAAACTCTGATCATTTTGAAACCGAAAATTTTCCCTGCAGAAAGCAACACCAAGCTATTCAGAAACACAGAAGGACTCTGGTAGTGAAACTCTGAAACAGTTGCTGGTAAAAGTGTTAATAACATGGTTTACTGGATGAGAATAATTAGGAATTTGCTCAAAATTATCAACATCGTTTTCAAATGAGTTCTTGTTGCTGAAGAAAATTGGACAGGTTCTTGGTTGCCTTCCTGCTCCTCAGATATTCATCTTATAGAAAGTCAATTGTCTGAATTATTCAGGTGTCTGCCTTTAAAACAAGTCAACAAGAGAAGCAAAAGATAAAAACATGGAGTTGCTTTGCAATCAGTTGGTTTTCTTCACTTTTTTCAGCCCTTCTCCAAAACTCAGACTAGCTGTAATTCCAAGCAAAATTCATATTTGTGGAAATGAATGGAGACAATATAGCCAGGATGTTTCTGATACCAAATACTTTATTTCCAAGTGCTGTTACTCTCAGAAATACCACACTTTCTGGACAGCAAACATATAATAACACACTTCTTTTTCTTCTGTGGGCCTCAGCTCCACTCTCCATCTAAACAATATTAGGATTGGACTAGGAAGTGAGTCAAAACTGCTGTTTCCAACATAAAGAGATCAGGAATAAACACAACCTGATTCCTTCCCACCCCCAGCCATAATGCTACTGATGAATGCATGCATGAATATGCAGGAAAAGGGTGTCCTGCTGCTATCAGCTCCCAAGGTTGATTTATCCCACGTGTAAAGGAAGATTCAGGAAATGAATTATGAATATCAAAAATGCAGTTGTTACCTTTGATCTCCCTTGGGAAACTCTCATTTCTCATTGTTTCCAGTAATTGCAGAAAACAGATTTTTTTTCCCCCACATAAACAATTTGTGTTCTCGTTCTCATTTCCATGAATGGAACAATAGCAACAAAAAACCCAAGTCTCTAAAAATTATCTGGTAAAGTTCTGCATCAAAACCAGCAAGCTTGTTATCCTGCCATCTGTTTGTGAACTTCTGCAAAAGGCTGACTTTGTAAAGAGCAATCTTGTCCCCAGTGCCAGTGACAGCCAGGCCAGTGTCTTCATTAGACTGAGACTGACTAAAGGCTTAGAATGCTCCTTAAATTTCCTCAGAAGAAACTTAGTAGATTATGCACTTTTTTTAATCCTTTAAGAAATTTTGTACATGTCCCTAAAAGATTTATGGCCACTTTTCTCCAAAGGAATTCAGATTTCCCTGAATTTTTTGTCCCTGGAGGCATGCTGATATGATGTAAAAAGCAAAGGTGAAAAAGCAGATGACACCTAAATAACACCAGTGTTGGAGAGCAGCCATGGCCTGCCTGCCTTGGGACTGGTGGTGCTGCCTTGCAAATTCTGTGGTGAGTGTGCAGAAATTTAATCTTTCCCAAACACAATTTATTAGGATTATAAACCATTTATCGGTTTCATGTGTCAGAAATACTTAGGCAATATCCAAAAAGAAAAATTAAAAAAAAAAAAAACAAACCTGAAACTGGAGAAAGAAATTTTTGTCTGGTTCAAGGCGTTTTAGTACTGATTAACCTAGACTATGGATAGTTGGAAGGGAAGCAAAAACTAGGAAACAAAGCTACCTGTTATTCCAAAAGTATCCATAAGTATCCAGGGAGCTGGAGGTGACAAAAAGTCATCTTTGAGGGTAAAATATAATTATATAATAAATGTGAGAGAGTTTTTTGTTTATTTCTGGTGCACTGGATTTCACATCAAATTAAAGATTTATACAGTAAATCATGCAGCAGCAGTAAAATCATTACGCAAATGTCATTTCTGCCTTCATGGCAAGGGTTTTCTTTAAATATGCATGCTCATTTGAGTGTTCATTTGGGCAGAACATATACTTACCTATAGAGTCGTTCCACTTTATTTCCCAGATGCTCCTCTGACTGTTGTTAGGTGGCTTGTTTGGTTTGCTTAGGGAAAGAAGGCACCTAAGAATAGAAGCCAACATGTGAATTCTTCAGGACTCCTTGGCAAAACTGAGCAATGATGGTTTTTTAAAAGACAAATAATGCATGCAAATTGCCAGGGCCCTGAGGACACTGCCAACCCTTACAAGTCCCAGGGCTCCCCAACACTAATAACAAGGAAGTATTATCTCTTTACTAGGGCCATACATTTAAATGTTCTGTTAGATTTTGCTAATAAAATAAGATTTGCATGTTCTTCAATTTTTCTTTGAAGTAGCTGTGAGCTTCTCTGTTGCACTCCAGGAATTTATGAAAAAAAAGGTCTTATCCTACAAAGAAATCACTTTAGTTAAAATGATTAAATAAAGGATTTTTTTTTTCTTATAAGTTGATTGCTTGCTGGTCTGCAGTGTTCATATGTAAAGTCTCTAAAGATGATAATGTACTGAAAGTATTATCTCTTAATGGGGATAGTGTAGCAAGTGAAGTGTCCACAGTTAAAATTATAGCAACAAAAAAAAAAGCCAAAACAAAACAAAGAAATCAAAGCTAATAGAGTTCATTCCCATGCTCTAAAGAGAAAAGTGGAAAAATCTTCAGATATTAGAAATACCTACATTTTTTTGTCAGAAACACTTTTGGACTCCTTCTCTAATTACTTTTAATTTCTGTGTAGTGATGAACAGAAACATTCATTTTGGGCAGTCTGTTTGGCAAGAATAACTCAACTGAAGCTCGTATTCATTGTTAGGAATGATCAGTATGGAAACATACCAAGGTACAGAAGCCTTCCCAACTGCTTTTCTGTCAAGTGCTCTGTATTTGCAGCTCACACTGTCCGTGGTGTGTGACAGGCTGGCTCTGGAGAGAGCTTGGCCAAGCCACCACCATGGCAAGGGCACACAAGGGCTGCTCTCAGCCTCTCCTGAACCTCTCATCTTTCTTCATTATCCGCACAGAGACCCCAGGCTCCCCATTTAAGCAGAAAATTCTATGTTTAAAATAAATTGGTGCTAAAATTCCTGACTGCATTTTTTATCTGAAAATAAATACCCGGCACTTTTCTTAGGTAAAATTAATCTTTATGCCTAGGCATAACACTTTGCCTTTACAATGTGTATCTTTCACCTCCTCCCTATTTCACAGTCTTAAATAAGGTTTAAATATTGCATAACTTTTCTGTTTAACTCTCTGAATGATGAAGAATTTCATGTTACATGAAAATCCTGACAAAAACATGCCCTGAAAAATATTGAGAGTATGAAAGAATATAAAAAGAAAGCCGGCATTTCATATATCACAGAAATTCCCAAGTGTTCAGTATTTGTTTTCATTTTGCACTGAAACAAAATGGAATGCTTTTAATACCTTCATAAAGCATGTCTGTGTTAAAATGTCATATTCACAATAAAAACATCAGGTTTTAAAGTTCCCTCTCTGTTGGGTCACAGATAACCTGAGACTTTACCATCAAACAAGTAATTTTCACCTAAAGGCTTTCTAGAAATAACAGATTTCCACAGTATTTAAAATTCGAAAAATTAGCATATTTCCAGTGTATTTCATTAGAAGATTTTCAGTCTACTTCACATAGGAATGATAGTGAAGTACGTCGTCAAATCATGTTCAAACGAATGTTAGAGAACATTCATTTTCATTATTCTCTTATCTCTGCTAGAGAGATATATTGATTACTACTAGTTCAATGTCAAGGTCCTAAAAATAGAAAGTGTTATTTAATAAAAAGCAGAAGGGACGTTGTTTCTATCCTGGATTACCCCACAGCACTCAGTGGCAAAACAGGTGGGTGAAAGGAGCAGGAGGGGAGGAGATTTAGGAGTAGTATCAGTTTTCTCCCATGAGGATAGTCTATGGCTTTCTAAGTTTACATGGCCTGGAAGGCTAGAAAGACATGATATAGACTGGATGCAAATTAACATTTCAAAATGCAGAAAGTCTATGCAGCTATTCCATTATAAGGTGTGGCTTGACCCCAAGTGCTGAATTTAGCCTCCCATCCATCACAGACTAATTACGTTTCCAGACCAAAAAAAAAGGTAATAATTCAGTGTGATGTGCAAGGAAGTGACCATGTAACTGCCATTAACCCATGCATCATGCTAAGTAATTGTCCTAAAGTCCTACTACTAATTCTGGCTTTTAAGTTTTTCTCACCTATTTCAATAAAATATGCCAATGGAGAATATTTTCCTCTCCTGCAAATGAGCATTTGTACTCACACCACAACCATCACATAATGTGAGGTTTACTACGTAACACAGCCTTTGAGTAAATCAGGTAAATAGGGAAAAATGTCAGTATACATGCAAGAGAAATTCCTTGCCACAGCTTCACTTACATTCCACGGGGACCCTGTGTTGTATAATTTAAGGCATAAGGAATATTTGTTAGACTAATTTACCTTGTTACTGGTGCTGTGCTATTAAATTGTTATATGCCTTAGTGATGGCAAGGTACTGAGAATAATTTTGTGAGGAAAATGAAAGGGTACATAACAAACCCAGTGCTGAAAAATTGTTCAAGGGAACATGTCATGTGTTCACTGACTAATATAAAGCAATGGAAATGCCCCTGAAACAACTTCTGGACCTTTGGTTCACACTCCTGAGGATGCTGTCAGTACATCCTGTGCTAACAGGGGTTCAGTATCTAAACTCCAGTAAAAGTTATTTATGTTAACTGCTCAACTTGCAGCATGAACTATATGAGGTCATAGTAAAGACAGCATGGAAAAAATTCATGGGTCTCTTGGGAGGGACAGTGAGACTCCCCAGCCACAGCCTTGACAGGTGTGCACAGGCCTTGTACTGCCCAGGATCATAACTGCAGCTCCTATGCTGAAGGACTCTGCTTTTAAAGAAAACCCTTATTATTTTTCTATGCTCCTAAAAAACTCAAATTATTTTCTATTCACTGGCTTCCTGGCAGCAGCTAAGAGAGTTGGCAGGGGTTTCCCTGTGAGTGCACATAGGACCAAGACATAATCCTGTCTTTGACAATGTACTAATGAATGATAAATTCTTTCAAATGCAAAGAAGGGAGAATGGATGTATTAATAATCTTTAAGCTCTGTTACTGCAAACAGTAGCTGCCTGTTCCTAATTATGTAAGTAAAAAACATGCCACATCGGAAGTCTTTTCCCCAAATCCCTAAATCTGTTGTCTGCTATGAGCTGAGCAGGCAATATTTGCAACTATGAATGTATTCTTTTAAAACATCATTCCTGAATTAAGTCTTACTGATGCTTACACCACCTTTCACCTGCTGCACAGTAACGCTCAATATTATTGTGAAAATATTCATGTGAGCAGATTGACTGATAAAAATTCCATAGGCATGAAAAAAATGGCAAGTAATGAAGATGCTATACTCTTTACAGACACCTGATTGGACAAGTAAAATAAAAAATAGATGTTCAAATCCACATCTGCTTGTGGACACTTTATAAATTGAAGTAGGCTACACTTGGTTACTGAGCAGGTCACTAAAGGTCTGCGTAAGGGCTGCACTACAGGCACACATGGAGGAGAAAGCAGAAAGTTGTCGTACATCACTCAGTGGACAATCTGCTGCTGACTAAGAGCCATTGGAACACTTATCATGAGAAAAAAAGATCCCCAGCAAGGCTCATTAACTCACACATAGTGCTACGCTAACAGCTGGCACACAGCTGGCTGACTTTGGCATGCGCAGAACAGATGTACTTCTCTACAAAATGGTGCAGCAACATAACTACACTGGATAAAAGGAAATCCATGGAAGGAAGGAGAAGACCTAGTTTTTTATGGAAAAGGATTTTCTGAATTCCCTACTGGAAGAGGATTAGGGTTCTTTTAATTTGGCAGGCTGCCTCTCACAATGGTCAGGTTGAGGCACACTGAAGGAAGACAGAAGAATTGCACACTAAAACTATGGCAGACAATCATCCCAGTAAAACTAAGGATATTGTTGGATCTGGAAATTAACAATACTCAAAAATGTGTTGGCTATGATCATCACAAACATTTTGTAATTTCTTCATCATTATTTGAATAGTCAAATCTTATTGGAATTTTGCTTAGTCTTTGACCTCAGTAGCAACCTGTACAGATGTGTTTCATAGTTCATTAATATTCTGTGTGAAAGAGAATTTTCCAACACTGGTTTGAATCAGCTTATTTTCAGTTTCAGAGTATCTTTCTCATTATACATGAGAAGAAACACAACTTCTGATCTATTATCTTTTTGACCATTCTGTAGGTTTGAGGTTCTTTGGCAGAGGTGGTTTTTAGCTCGTGTGTTGAAATACTTGTTTATATGACCCTTCTTCATGAAGGAAACTTCGGTCTTCTCAGTTTTTAATAAGAAATCTTGTGATGTCTCATCATTGTCATTGATTCTCCTCTCCTAGTCCTAAACCTGTCCTGAAATGTGACAATATTCTTTGAGACAGGTGGACAAACGCTTCAGCAAGCATCTTAGATGAGGTCATACAGTATTACAATATTGGTATTATGTTATTTTCTAGTATTGTTCTCCATTATATCCTCTGTCCATCACTCCAAAAATTGATGGCTTTTCTGAAAGTGAATTGAGAAGGTACCTTCAGGTTTGTGTCCATAACTGTTCTGAGGCTTTTCATCTAATTAACCATTTTAACTATTATATTCCAAAGAATGAAAAGTTCTGATGTACCAATCCCGTTTAAAGGCACATTTGTGGACTGAGAGAAATGTTCAGCAAAGCATATCGCATAAAAGTTACCATACAAAATAACTCAATAAGAGTGTAAAATTCCTAATATAAACATGAATGAAACAAAACTAAAGCTAGACAAGAGCAGGAGGAGAGCAACTCAGGGAATAAAAAAGGCGTTCTCAATAAAAAGTGAACATTTTTAGTGATTCAGTTAATAGGAAAAAAAACCTAAGCTGTCTTGAAGGATTATTACTCATACTAAGACACTTCAAGGGCAATTAAAAGACAGATTTCAAAACAAGACTTTTCAAAATTCTAACAGGAAACTGCAAAATTTTCAATCTTGTTTGATTCAACCATCTGAGAAAAATTTGGATAATCCCATGGTTTTTATCCCTTATATTAGTGATATCTCTGTGGAGAGTTGAAACTTACTTTGTCCAGCAACAAATCAGCCATAAACCAGGAGAACCCCATAAACAGATGAGATTTTACATCCTCTTCCATCATTCTGCACCACGTCACAGTGAAGTCCATTTCTGAGGGGTTTGGATCGTATTCCTCCCAGGCCTTTTTCATGTCAGTCTCCCTTGCCAAAAGGCAGCCTCATGTGGTCTGAACAGGTGCTCTATGATTCTGCATCCCTGATAGGAGGGATCTGCTTCCAAATCTGAAGTGTCAAATAGCCAGGCAGCCCAGTTCTGGGAGTGGCATTTCTTTTCATGCCTCCCAGAATTAGGACACCAAAAGTTTTATACCCTGAGCAGAGTCATTCACTCTGTAAAAGAATCATTACCCTGGCTTCTCGATACCTTTCATAAAATGTATGTTTGTTTTTGACGAACGTGTTTTATGGACAACTGTGAAATGTCTGTGGGTAACAGCTACAGAGCTTGCAATGGCAAAGAATTAAGTCAGTGCTACCCCTGGAGTGCTAATGAGGTAAAAATGTGCTGAATGTTCATACTTCCATGGGGATACACATATTATGCTTGCTACAGGTGCACAATGCTAATTTGCTTTTTGGGCAAATTGTGCTCAATTTGCATAATTTTAACATTCTGAAACCTGCAAACTTCAGGAAAATCTGTGTGTTTCTCTGCCTGTAGCATTAAGTCATTGAATACCTAAGAATCAATATAAGCTCTCAGAACCAGAGGGAAGCCCTGCTGGAGTCCTGCGTTAGCTAAATTATAGGATCAAAGCCTCGAGATACTCCAGCACAGGTCCCTTGTCTATAACTAACATAACCATGGTAATTTCACTGTCTGCAGGGCCAGAACTACTTTTTCTCAGCAATACTTTGGAACTGTCAAATACTGATGATCCATCCACTTGGAGACATTGCTATAAGCTTAGCTGATAAATAAAGAACTAAAGCTAGATATTATCTTTTGTAGGGTGATTGGAGAGCAATTTACATCTTCCAGTTTGCTTCAGCCATAATTGAATAGAATTCAGCCCGTACCTACATCTCAAAAATAAAAGTGCAGTATTTGTATTACTTCATCTTTTCATCATTTGTCACATTAAATCCTTCTATGTGTGCTGAAATAACTTGAGATAAACACAATCAGTAGATGGAGACACCTTTCCAGTGGTGACTACGGACGGAAGTTCACTGGTGAGAGGATGTATAAAGAATGCAATGTAAAATAATGTGGAGAAAATATGAATATGCATCATTGAAACAGTACATTGCATCCATGAAAATGAAGGATTACTAGTAGGGAACAGTTGTTAAATAGTACTCATAGTTCAATTTGGATCTTTAAAACCTTCCTCAGATTATTGTGGGTTGATCAGAATGGGGTTACCTGGCTACAGAATAAAAAATTTTGTCTTGCAATGCATCCAGCAAAACAAGAATTTATCAAATACGTGAGAGAGAACTTCAGTCTGTTGTTAAAAATATGCAGTATCTTGACCTTTTCTCCCGCCACTGTGTAAGTCTCTGTGAAATCTGCTTTTTCTACTGCTTTGGTAGCTATGGTATTTTTTTGCACAAATGTACAGCTAAATCAAAAGGAGTAGTCAACAGAGGCTGCAGTCACAAAATGGCTGGAGAGAATCATGAGAAAGAACGAGAGTAAAAAAGCAACTATATATTGAACATGTCAGAGGAAGGCGAAAAGTTGAAACAACAATAGGAAAAACAGAAAGATTACACAAAGCAAACAGTAATTTGGCAGTTTTAAAAACACAAATGCAATACGCATTCTGACATCAGGGAAGTGTATTTCTTAGAAAGAGACACAAACCTTCCAGATACTACAAAAAAGTTTTAATAAATGTATTCTGAGTAGAAAAAGTAGTTTTTTGGGTTGAAAGAATAGGCTGCCCTTGATTCTGGCAGGGGTTTTTTCATTTGTTTGAATCTTAAAGTGAGTAGGTGCTGAAGAGGAGGGAAATAATATTATAAAATCTTTTGTGACTTTCCCCCTCTGACAGGACCACAAGAACTACATTAATTTATAGCAGGGAAAAGTTGAATTTGCCCTGGAAGCAAATCAGTCATGGAAAATCCTGCTGTGTCACAGATCATGTGTGTCAACCAGGCACAGGAGCCACAGCCAGTTCTCCCAACAGCTCAAATCTACTCTCACAGCATTCCTGACCTTGGCATGATCCTAACACCACTAAACACAGCTTGTTCTGGTTTTGGATAAGGTTTGCTTCTGTCTCCACCACACACCTGGAGCAGTCAAATTTTGGTACTTTTCATTAGGTATTTCTTATTTTTGTTCGTTCTTCTCTTTATTTACCAAAAAAATTCTTGCTTTTTAAATTTTTGGTTGCCTTCTTCCTTTCTTAGCGCTTCATGCACAGTATCCTTCATCCCCCACCTGTTTCCTTTGCTGCCTTCCAATCTGTCTTTCATTTAGTTTTCCTTTCCTACTTGCCTCCTCTAGTAATTCTGCAGTGCATTACAAACTTCTGAACTATTAAGAAGCGATGACAACACTAAGGACTCTCAAGACAGATTGTGGGGACTAAATAAAAATAAACTACATCAAGCTTTTAAACTAATAGCAATTAATACTACGATTCCTGGAAAGGGCAGCTCTCACTTCCTCCAGTGAAAGGTTTTTTTGAACTCAGCAACCCAACAATAAAGCTGCCCTGAAGTGTAAAAATACCATCAATCTGGCACATTGCAGTATTCCCTTAGTGAGTCTCTCCAGCAGGTGCATCATTTATGGTTTTAACACTGATGATTTCAACTACCTATCTGAAGCTTCTCACCACAAATATTCCCCTGCTTTGATGCCTTAGGAATTCTCACCAACATTAACAATTATAGCAATTTTTGAATCAGAGTATATCTTCTGATTACTAGGAAATTATATCCTTGTGGAAAGTAATATATTTTTAGTATACTTGGCACACTTTTAGTACAGCTAAGTATTTGTAGAATACTTGAATTACAGCAAGTATACTCATTTTTCATAAGTGTAGAGTGACACATTATAAAACAAATTATTATAATCAGAGATCTTCTGGAAGTTATCAAAGAGCTTGATGCAAAATAGGACAAGTTTCTCCCAGTACCCTCCGCCCACATTAGCGGAGAGTGGGAGCTGAGGGGATTCAGCACCTTCGAGGGAAGTTCCCAGCTCAGACCCAACCCTGCAGCTGTGGCAAAATGAAATTTCTTTGATTGCTTCTACTCATTTGCATACTACAGCTATGATTCCGGCACGCTGATAAGCGACACTAGAATATCACGTTGTTCTGCCTGCCTTGCTATTCATTGTTTTTCAAATTTTGGGGGCTTCAGAAAGCAGTTTTTTTTTCACTTAGAGCCATGCACTACAGAGACTGCCCAGAAACTCTCCTAGCACTTGGGGGTCATGAACACACTGATGCATCCAGGCAGCTCTGTGATCCCAGCAAAGAGAATGAGGAACGTGATGACTGATGATGATGATGAATGGGTTTCATAGAAATTTATACAAATTGCACACAAATGGCATTCACATAAATTCCGTATAAATTATGTAAGTTACTTAGGAGTATGAATTTAGCGAGTTTTTTTAAAGGAACTATGGGAAATTTCGCGAGCAACATTTATGAAAGACTGTTAAATGTTAAGAACTTTGAAAGAAATATGAAGCAAAATATTTTAGGGTTTAAAATAAACTCTCTTAAGGATTGCTACAAAATATTCATCCCACATCTGCCTATGGCAGGATTTCTTACACATATCTTTCAAGGAAATGATTTCACAGACAGCTATGGGATGAAATGAGCTTCCAAGTTCCTTTGGTGACTTGTTCACTCAATGACAACATGCAACTGTTTGTTGTTCTCTCCAATTATTCTTCTTCTCATCTAAGTTGCCTGTGTTTTCCTGCTCAAAAACTGCTGGAAGATATTAAAAAGAAAATATTTGAACTAAAGAAGACTTATCTATTCTAAATTCATTATTTCCTTATATTTTTGCAGTCAAAGGCATTATTTGCATTATTTACATATATTATTCTTAAATGCAAATCTACAAGGATGGCTTTGAGATGTATCTGCTGCTTGTATAAATATTTTATATATGTTATGCCATGTTACTGCATAGAGATTCAGAGAAAATGATCACTTTTTTGAGCTATGCACATGGGGGCTTCTTTTGCAATTAATCAGATGAATAATACGAAATTTATTCTTACTTTTTTTAAAATCACAGTATTGATATCCATATCAATCCTTACAAGCTCTTCTATAAAGAAAATCCTGCAATCACCTTCTTATTAAGAGCTCTCAAAGCCAGTTGATTTATCAGTTCTCTGTTTTACCATGCTTTGCCCAGATGACTGATAGCATTTGTCAAATCCAAGTATTTACATTGAGAAGAACATTTTGCATAATTTTGACTTTCTTCACGGAGCTTCAGTGAAAAATCCATTGCTACGTGTTTCATACCATATCCACTCTGAAGGCTGTTGAAGATTCATCAAGAGACTGGGCTGATAAATGAGTTTTTGTACAGCTCAGAAGAGCTAACATGGGGTCTTTCGTTACAGATTTCTCCTGGCAATGTGCACTGCTGTGCCCATCAGCCAAGCCTTGTGTGTGAAAATGTACTGCACCTTCAGCTCTGAGAGTTAGAGCCATCAAACTATAGGGTCTTGTCATTAAGGACATCTTTTCAAATGCACTTTAAGGATTTTTGGGGTCTAGGTAGCTCCTGTATTCTTCACACTACAATTTATGATCATTATATTATAGGAATATAACTTCACACTCATCAAGTTTCTCATTTAATGAAAAAAAAAAAACCCAAAACCCAGAGGTTGGATATGCAATTTCTGATCAGTAATAGAAATTTAATTCAAAGTCTCACACATGTTTCATATACATGTAAACACCATGTTTATGCTTTGAACAATTAAACTGGTCTGTTCTTCTTAGTGTTGTAATTTCCTGCAGTGAAAATCCAAAGCCAAAAAAAAAAAAGTATCTAAATTAATCTCCAAATCATCCCAGGTCTTTCATCTTGGGGATCAAATTGGGATTACTATTAATTTTCTTGAACATATTTCATGTTAAGTTGTCACTATTACAGTAATTACAAGGAAGGAGTTCCAGGGAGAATGAGTGTGAGCCTTGAAATGGTTTGTGGTCAGCTGAGATTTTTTATTTGCCAAGAGTCCACAAGTATCTTCTGATCCTCAGTTATGTTTATGCATTTTCTTACCATATTTGCTTTCCTTGGATAAAACTACTTTTGGACTCACAAAACCACCTATAACTGCATAGGTTTCAAATCTTCTTTTCACGATCCGAGCATTGTATCACTAAATACAGCTGATACTTTCTGCAACAGCAGAAGACTTGGAAATATGATTAAATTCCAGTACTAGTATAAGGTCAATAAATATTTTAAATCCTCATAAGCATGTTCCTGTACTTTATTATTTATCCATTCAGAATTGGTATTAAGCAAGTTTTTAACACCTTAATCCTCCAAAGTTAGGTATAAGCTGGCTCCAAAAATTCATTATCTAGAGAAACTATCAAATCCAGAGAGTTGCCTCTCTGTTCCATTTTCTGATTTCAAACACGTCTCAGTCAAATACCTCCAGTACTGTATTTCATTATTTGCTACAATTAATTTTGTTGAACTATAGAGATTTGCTTCTCTCTTTTACTTCAAGATCTTAAAGTGCTTTGAAATTTTCTTTAATTACTTTGAATTGAGCAAGCAAGGACCTATGTAACACACTGACTTTTTCCAAGGCAGGTATCTTCTAACTTCTTCTTACTTTAGATTTGCCCATATTTGATTCATCCACAGCTGAATAACATGGCACTTAACAGGCAGAAATTACACCTTTTTTCTCCACATCTCTTTAAACCTCACTGGCTGTATGCAGATACAGACAATTTCATACAGCTCCCTCAGTTCTGCTATACCTATGTCGTCCCGTTTGTTCCTCGCTCTGGATCAAGTTTAAAAAATGTTACTGAATTGTTCAAAAAATGTTACTGACTGTCCTCTAAAAAACCACTTTTATTCACACCTGCAAAGGGTCAAATTTCTAGTGGGTCTGAAGCTCTTCTCAAAGATTTGATTTGGTATAGAAGGATTACTGATGGTAGTTTCAAAGCAGGGAAATATGTCAGGCATATGTCGCATGATTATAACCAGAACAGAGCTTTGATGTGCCCCCAAAATCCAACCACTCCATTCCTGAGCATTACCCTGGACCACTTCAGCAAAGAAACAGGTTTTCTCTCTTCCAGTTCTTTGTCAGAATTCCTGCTGTCTTCAGTCTCAGAAATAACTTTCTCCCTTTTCATATCCTTCCCATGCCTGCCCAGACAGCCAGTGTTCTTTGGAAGCACCTTTAGTTTGATTTTAATTGTGGGGTTTGCTGGTTTCGTGGGGTTTTGTTGTTGTTGGGTTTTTGTTTGGTTTGTTTTTGTTTTTTTTTCCTCAGCAGAATCATTCTTATTTCTTCTGCAGTGCCTTGACTGGTTCCTTCCTTTCTTATTAGCTCTGACAGCCATGGCAATTGCATGTGCGTGCCTCAGAGACAGCTCCAGCACTCACTGCAGCTTGCCAAAAGATCTCTTATTTAAAATTACAACTGTTGGACAATTTCACATATGTACTTCAAAGGCACTTTGTTCTGACAATACACAACCCTCCAAAAGGTCTTGAACTTGCAAGTCGGATAATGCACTGCGTTCTCCCTGACAGAAAATATGATTGGTTTGTTTTTGAGAATATCGTTGCTGCTTTTTTCTATTTACTTTTCAAAATCTATAAATATTTCGGTATAACACAGAACTTTAATTTATGCAGGAGACAGTCAGGTTTCTGTAAGGCCATGTGCTTCTTGCAATATATTTCATATATTTGTCAAGCTGAAAAACTTACAGAGATGGTATGGAAATCACATTTCTTTTTTTCTTTTTCCCTTTCTCTTTTTTGTTGTTTTTGGGGGGTTTTTTTGTGCTGCTTCAAAATGAATCAACAATGACACCATATGCTGCAACAATTGCTGAGAATGACAAAAGTAATTTGTTTCCCCAAAACTCAACAAAAAAGCACCATTAAATTAAGGAAATGGTGTTTCCTTTAAATCTTGCTGTATCTTCCTGGCTCACTTAACATCTTGTTGTTTTATTTCTGTGTAGACTCTTGCCAACCTTCCTCTCACTGTGGCAGGCTTCTTTCTAGAGAAACATGAGCAACCTCTGGCTACTGCTGGAATAACTGAGATGTCCTTCAGCTTAAAAGTGGAAGAACCCTCCACCTGTGCCAGGACCTCTACTGTGCCAGCACATTCAGGGTGGATTGGCCTTGAGCTTTGAGATTCCTCATGTAAGAGCATAAGAAGTTTTACCTTGTGCTCACTGTGAGCTTAATAAAAATAAAGCCACAGTTTAAAAATGGGGGGTTTATATATATATATATTTATATATTTATACACATGCATATATAGATAGATATATATATACACACAAAATACTACTATAAAGTTACAACTTTGCTCCTTTAGAAATGTGAATCATTTATTATATTGCAGCCTTCAATTTATCTGCTTTTCATTGCAGAAGAGATATTTGCTCCTTGCTCAGTTTGCAGGGGTCAAGTTACTAGAATTGTCAAGAGAAATCCTCATTCTGTTTGAAATTAACTGGATATGGATATCAGTTGGCTGAACAAAAGGGATGTTTGATTATGCTGTAAGTACTGAAGATACATTGCATATCTAGGAAGCTTTTCTTCTCGTTACTTAACATGTTGCTTGGTTACTTCATCAAACTTGTCATCTGTGAGGAAATCCATTTCACTAAAAGAAAAATAAGTCATAAGGCTAACTCCTCCTGGACTGAGATGGGAGAAAGGATTTTTTTTACCCTTATTTCTGAAGTTTCAGTTCAAAACTAAGTTGCTACATTCACACCCCAGATATGAAAAAATGTAATTCCACAGACCATTCTCAATAATTTCTGTCATGCCCAATGCTGGAATGCTCTTCTGACTCTTGGTGTGACAAACATCACTTTGTGTGTTCAAAAGTTGCCAGGACCTTGGCTAAGGCTTCATGCAAATCCCTTACAATCAATTCATCACCTTTCTGTAGGCCACAGGTACTAAACTAGAAGGCCAGCTGATAGAGACAATGTTTGGCACAAGCAAATGCTTTCCATGACACTAAATCAAATTATCGTGAGAAGCCTGGAATTTCTCAACAATTTGCAACCATTTGGAGACAACACAGAGCCAGACAGGTTTGACACTGGAAAGCGAAGGGGCTTTCCCAAGCCTTTGTCCTGTAGTTGTGGTGGACCAGGTCCTTGGGTGTGCTCTGCTCATGAGATCGTACCTCCATTTTCCCACAAGCTGTGCAGAATTCAGCAAACCTCAGTTCTGGGCGGGAAAAAAAATGACATAATGATAATGATAATGATAATAAAGATGATGATAATAATAATAGTAATAGCACTACTACCACAAAAACACCCACACCACCAACAAAAAATCCAACCAACCAACCAACCAACCAATATTCTCCAAACTAAAACAAACCACCAACAAAAGAATCCCCCAAACCACCTGAAAAGAAAGAAGAGCTTTGCCCGGGAAGCCGGCAGCAGCTCCCTCTGGGCCCTCGCCGTGTTGCACCCCCTCTCCCTCTGCCCATTCGACCCCGCCGACCCTCCCCAGCCGTCAGACGGCAGCAGCGTGCGCGCCGCTCGCCCCAGCCTCGGTTCTCCCCGGTTCCGCCCGGCCGAGCCTCTGCCCCGCGGTCCCTCCATCC
>VXBT01010021.1:1143160-1312868 GCA_013400235.1 Oriolus oriolus | reverse complement strand
CAGCGGGCGCCGCCGCCCCGTCGGGCCGCGCAGGGCGGAGCTGTTCCGGGTGCTGAAGCGGGAGCGGCCGCTCGGAGCGGTGCCGCAAGCCAGCGGCGCCCCTGCCCGCGGCCACCGCCGCGCCCGGGAAGGCCCTTTGGGGAGCGGGGTTGCGGGGCTCCCGCCGCGGGCACTCCCGGGAGCNCCTGCCGGAGGGCAAGGAGGGCGTGGGGGAAACCTGGGGTCTGCCTGCTGCTGGTGGGCACGGCTGGCCTCTGCCCGCGAAGTTTGGGGGTTCTGCTCTTCTCCCTTTTGCTGCTCTTGCCCACCTCACGTGTGACAAATAATAAAAATAATCGTGTTGACATTTAGAGGAATGAAATTAAATATAGAGAGAGTAGGAGGTGACTTAGCAGCTCTGAACGTGTCAGGTGCAGGCAGCTGAGGTGTGTGCCTGTTTTTAAAACGTTTCTCCCTGGCAGGGTCATCTCTGCCCCCTCTCCCCACACACGCATGCACACACACACACACACACACCCCAGCCCAGAAGAGGGCTTGGCAGCAGCTCTGGCCATGCTATTGTGCCTGCCTAAGTGCTGCTGGAGAAGAAATGTTAGGGAGCGGAAAGGGAAGCAGTGAGTGAGGGAGGTACTGGAGATCCTCTCCTCCGTCAGGAGAGGTCTGCTAATACGCAGCTTCCAGAAAAGATACAGCAGTTTAGGGGAGAAAAACAGCCTCTCCGCTGAAACGTTTTGGATGTAGAGACCTCTTCAGAGGATGAGAGTGAACTGTGGCACATATATAATTTTGAAAATAGGGAGATGTTCTCTTGTTGTTCTCTAAAATAAGGGCAGCTGAGTAAATATACAATAAATACTGCAACCCATTTCAGAGGACTAACACCTGGGATTAGCTGATCTGCATTGTGATTAATGTCAACATCAGAACAGGCTTGAATTGGATTTTCCCTGCCATAGCAGAAGATATCAGCCAAAAAGAAACTAGGTAGCAGAGAAGTAAATGTGGTTTGAAATTTTCAAAAAGCTTTCTAAGAAACCATTGCAATTTTTTCTCACCCCAGGAAAAATAAACCAGTAGATGTGCCATGCATGGTGAAGCCTGTCAGTTCCTGTTGGGAGCTCAGGCCACTTAATTTTTTTGACCAGTATTAGAAACAACCAGAACTGGGTTTCATAGCATCGTGTGCATGATTAGGACCCTGTAGCTTCACAGGTGATGGTGTTTTCACAAATTACAATAAAATAAATTGCAGAATAAACACCATCTTTTCTTTTTAACATTGTTCTTGTAGTAATAAAATGCACTACTGAAATATTTGAAAGTTTTGGAAAGATAAGTACGTTTAGATTTTACCATAAAATGTAATCTAGTATGAACGTATATGTTAAGATTTGTGTTTAGCACTGCAACCTATTACAATTTCTCAGCAACTCCAAAATTACAGCAGAATTTTCCTAATGCCCAACAGCAGTCGAAATCAAAAAATAATCACAAACATTCACTATTGATCAACTTTGTGATTTAACATGTTATTAGTTGTCATTTCTTATTATTCTGTTTCAATTCCTTGCAGATTAGAAACAAAAACAATAGAGGAAAATTACCCCCCTGGATCTTAGCCTTGGCCTTTTTCAAGCAAAGAGAAGAGGAGCTGTCAGGCTTTGCGTGTCAAGTGGCCACTCGGCTGTTTGACAGCTTCTGGGTTTCAACCCCATTGGGATTGAGGCGACTCAAGCAACCACGAGTGATGAGTCCTGTCATCTGCTGACGCTGCTCTAGCACCATGGCAGACAGGCTGTGATATGACAAGAGGATCTATCCTAGGGAGGCAGCTTTGGGATCAATAATTGTCTTCCTGGGAAACTACAGCTGGTGGAGAGGATGTAAAAAGAGGCGCACATGTGCCAGGATATTGCTACAGCCTTGCCGAGCTGGTGGATCCACTTGGAGGAGAGTTTTGCTACTGATCTTGGATCTTTTCCCGGTTTGGTAATGTTGGCTTTGGGGAAAATTTCTGCTGACTCACCCACCCCTGGACACCTTTTGCGGAGCGTGGCCGGACAGTGAAGAGATCCAACGGCGCCTTACCCCCACTGCGGGTCCCCTCTGGTGGCCCCTGGCACCATCTTGTGCCCAACCCCATCCCCTGGGGCAGCTGCAGCCCCCCGCCCCGGGGAGTCCCCCACAGTGACCCCCGCACCCGGGGCGGGGGTGAGCGTGCCCGAAGCTTCCAGCGCGGCCGGCGCCCGGCAAGATTTTACCCTGTCTGCCGCCGGGGCCCCGGTGCCGCCCCCCGCCAGCCCTGCCGCCCCGCTCGCCCGCCCCAGGCCGCGCAGGATGGGGGCGGTGCTGGTGCGGCGCGGGGGCTGCCTGCTGCTCTGGCTGGCCCTACTGCTGGGCTGCTGGGCTGAGCTGGGCAGCGGGCTGGAGTTCCCAGGTGCGGAGGGCCAGTGGACCCGCTTCCCCAAGTGGAACGCCTGCTGCGAGAGCGAAATGAGCTTCAACATGAAGACGCGCAGCTCCAGCGGCCTGGTGCTTTACTTTGATGACGAGGGCTTCTGTGACTTCCTGGAGCTCATCCTCACCCAGGGAGGGCGGCTACAGCTCAGCTTCTCCATCTTCTGCGCCGAGCCCGCCACCCTGCTCTCGGACACGGCAGTCAACGACAACCGCTGGCACGCCGTTGTCATCCGCCGCCACTTCAAGAACACGACGCTGATCATTGACCGAGCCGAGGCCAAGTGGGTGGAGGTGAAGTCCAAACGGCGGGACATGACTGTCTTCAGCGGGCTCTTCCTAGGGGGGCTCCCGCCGGAGCTGCGGTCGGCGACGCTAAAGCTGACGCTCTCCTCCGTGAAGGACCGGGAGCCCTTCAAGGGCTGGATAACAGACGTGCGGGTGAACTACACGCAGGCGTCGCCGGTGGAGAGCCAGGAGGTGCGGCTGGATGACGAGCAGAGCCGGCTGTGCGCCAGGGACGACGTCTGCCTCAACGGGGGTGTCTGCTCGGTGCTCAACGACCAGGCCGTCTGCGACTGCTCCCAAACGGGCTTCCGAGGGAAGGACTGCAGTGAAGGTAAGGGGCCATTTCAGCTCGCCCCATCGCCCCCCTCCCCATGGCTCTGTGGAGGGGACGGGTCGGAGGCCAGGCCTGCATGAAGTTTCATCTGTATGAGTGGATCTTCCTCCCTCCCTGTCCTTTCCACCATGTCCCCAGGCCCCCTCTTCCCCACCTTCTCCTCCCTGTCTTCCATGTGTCTCTGTGGCCAACCATGGTGCCATCACTCTTCTGTTCTCTGTGAGGTTGGGTGAGAGGAGGAAGAGGATGTTACTTGAGCGTCTTCCGGAGGCGGGGTGGGATTTGGTGTTGTTCTGGGTAAAGGAAAGATGGGTGCTGGGTACCAGGTGTCACCCAGATGGCAGGGGATGGCATCATGCTCGGTGGGAGCTGAGGGAGGGGATGTGCATGCTTATCACAAGCAGCTGGTGGTAATTAATTTGGGGAGCAGGGAAAGTAATGCTGGGAATAATTTACCTGGATTAAGTGCAAAGGTGCCCTGGGTCTGATTTTGTAGGGTAGAGGAGACCCAGAATCCACTTGATATTTGCCTCTGCTATGTCATTGAAATAAAATCAGTGATTTATTTGTGAGTTCCTTAAATTGTTGCTGGGGAGGAAGGGGATTAGACAGAGGATTATGTTTTTACATGAATGTGAATGGTACTGCTTTGCAACATATTTAGCAATTCACCATGCCAGTTAGACAGGGAGAGCACAAAAGGGCAAGGGGGAAGTACATACTCCAAGACCACAAAATGACTGAATAGTTTTATGAAGGAAGAGGGAACCTAGAAAAACAGCAGTTTCCTTAATCTCATCTGCAAATAAATCACTGGGTAAAATATGATTCATATTCAGTGCCCATTGTTTTTGGCAAATGGAAAGAATGTGAACGTTTACTTTGCAGATGCATGCAGGACTCTCGTTTTTATTATTTTGTTAGTAAATGTACCATTGCTTGCAGCTCCTTAGGCATAGAGATTGCATATGTTGTGTACCTAGAGCAGGAGGTAAAGGTGTATAAATGAAATAAGAGCAAATGTATCAAGGGAAAACATGATTATCATGTCAAAATTGGAGAGCAAAGACCTAAGTTTAAAATGTAAAAGGTAAATATAATTAAGATATTATCAAAGCCAAATTAAGATCTTCACTGAGTGGCTGCATGACATTTATGGCTGAATAATTTGCCTTTAGCATTTCTATCAGATTTCACTCATTATAAGAAGAAAACATCATTTGTGACTGTGCTTTATTATGTAACACCTTCTGTCCTTAGTGTCAATACTCAAAATGCTACAGTCATTTCTGCGTCCTGTTTACTTTATCAGCTGTTTATATCTTGTCTGCCATTCGCGAAAACTTCAAGCCCTATTAACACTTCAAAGTAATTTTTAATAGGAGCAAATAATAGTTTCAGAAAATTAGTGATTTGTACTTTCAATTTCACCCATTCCCAGAAACTGTTAAATGAAATACCTTTTCTATTAGGTAAACCATCTCAATGGATTTAGTATTTGGGTGTCAATTTTTAACGTATGATGCTACATAATACATAGGTGTATGTATGTACAGTACTGAGTTGTCTTAGCTTCTCTGAGTTAGGCCCTATTATAAAAAAAAGAAAATTATGATGTGTAACAGCTTTGTTAAAGCAATAATGGTAATTTAAATACTATTAATACTATCATACATTTATACGCCCTTTACACTAAAACATAGTTTATTTATTTGAAGTTGTTTTGAACATATAATACTTACGTGAAAAAGTTCACATAACTGCATGTAATGTCAGATAAATTCTTGCCTTTACATAATAATAGATTCAGCAGCTATTTTTAAGGTACATTTTTATGTTTAGATTGAATGTTAGTGAAATGCATGTCTATATTTAGTGAAAATTTTATGGAACTTTTAAGAAGATGGCACTCAAAATAATATTTAGAATCCCCCCCAAATTAAGACAAAATGCTGACTTCATTTAAATGCAAGTGGTTTTATAATTGACATCAGTGGGATCAAGATTCTCCTCACATGTCTCTTGACTACTGAGAAACCTTATAAAATAATGGCAAGACTTATAATTTCAGCATAAAGTATTCAGATTCCGATTTAATTTGAAACAGGAGGCAACATTTCCCCTGACAGCAACATAAATGGAACTACACTGCAGTTTCTACCTGTTAATTGAGAAAAGGTAGCAACTGACACTTCCATCAGTCAGGTTTTGATGAAGGGATTAGAATTTACTCAAATGTGCCAGCAAAGATATTGAACAATTATAAATTATTTAATATTCAAAGAAACAGAAAAGGCAGAAGGACAAGTAAAGCCTTTATATCTGCCAGGAAAGAAACCTTGGCTTCTGCTGTTTAGTTTTTTGTAGCCAACATAGACATTAGGCTGTTGAACTTTGATCTTTTGTTCCCAGAATGTGTAAATTTCCCACAAGCCTTAGAAAGACTTTGCCATTACAAGAGGATCGTCTCAGGCTGCAATTATCTGAAGGGGTCTTTTGAGTTTTCACTCCTACCCTTGTTTTGGTTTTTGTTTAAAAATGGTTTTAGATGGGAAAACCCCCTAACTTTCCATTTTTATCTGAAATTGTAGCCACATGTCCTAGTTGATACCTTTTCTGTAAAGGTGAAAGATGGTCATTAAATTCTATTTTCCTTGCATTTTTTTTAATAGATAATTTTTTTTTTTTTGTCTTGGATTTGTTGTTGTTCTCTATCTCTGCAGTCTGGTAAAACACAGAGTTCCACAGTGTAATGAGGAGTGTAGGAATTAATATCAACAACAATAAAGCAAACCTTTTCAAAATTTTCTACCCTGACTTGCACATTTAGGAATTAAAAAGTAATAGATTTAGAGTCAAAGTTTCAAGTCTTAAGATGCCATTTTTAATACAAGTTCAATTATTTTCAGGAGAAAATCTGGTGGTGGGATTTTTCCCCAGATTTTCATCTTTGAAAAGCTTATTAATGATTCCTGAAGTAATTTTTTTCTTGTAACAATGAAGTTCAACCAAGTTTTGGGTTGGGTTTTTTGTTTTGTTTCATTTTGGTTTGTTTTTTTTTTTTTTTACCCATAGTAATATAAATTTTTTCCAGTAGGCTTAACTGGTTTTATACCTGTCTAAATCAGGAGTAGCTTCATTTATGTTTTCTGAACTACACCACTGTGGTAACAGTGCAAGCTGGGAAAGAACCATTCAGTCATTCCCTTTGTTCCAACAGGGTCTAAATTCTCTTCAATGGGAGCTTTGGCATAAATCACAGAAAAAGAACTGGAATTTTACTTAAGTGTCAAGGATGTGCAGTCCATAGCAAAGAAAAATATGATCTGTAGCTGTTCTCTGGTTGATAAGTCCACGAGTAAAAACAGTACAAGAGCATTCTAAAAGAGAAAAATAAAATCTCTACTTTGTGCTGAAGAAGGCAAGGGTATATTGTTGCACATAATAATAGTGACTCAGTAGAAGGAAAAATGCACAAAATTATAATAAATTTTATTAGGAATAAGACTAGCATTGAAATAAACCCTGATTACCATATCAATTTTGTGGTAAGTTTTTGACATACATTTCAATCTTCTATTCAGTGAAAATTACAATATTTCCTGGAATTACTCAAACTGGTATGGCTTGATTCTATGATAAGGAGAGACTTTTATTAAAGTCAGATTTTTAATGAACTAAGTCAAGGTCCTAGAAGGTAAGGAGAATACATGATTCATATCAGTGAACCTCCATATTCTTCTGGTAATTTTGCTCCTTAAGTTAAAATTTCAAACCAAAAAAAACTCTATTTTGCCTATTAAATGAATAAAATGGTGACCTTCTGACTTTAGAAAAAAAAAAAAAAAGAGCTATAATTATCCTTTCATCCTCATTTATATAAAAATAACCTTGTCCAGTATCCTGTCTGGGAACATAGGCAGATAGCTCTAAAAGAGGTAGTAAAATACACATGATGCATTGAGCTGGAGGAAGTTTCTCACTGATGCTAACTTCTTGTCACTCCATACCCTTCTGCTTTTCTATATTTCTAACTGCTTTAAAAAGATGCAGACAGGATCCTTTATCTCTTTAAAATATAGCTTCCCTGCTTACCTCGATATTAGGATTTATGCAGCCAATTGCTCCGTGGATTCAAACTATTCCTGCTTATAGCATGTTGTATTTTAACTGTTCCACTGAGTTTCTGTTTTGTGAGAAAAATGAGGACTGTTCATGCAGCTGTTCACTGTAAGAGATACTCTTCCTTGTCACATATTCAGAAGCTGATGCCAGCTACAGTTTGAACTGTGAAAGTGATTTTTGAGCAAGTGAGTTCCAGATGTCTCAGCCTAGACAGCATTTAGATTTGTTTGTTTGGGCTCTGAATATACATCAGTCTTTGTTGTATTCCCTTTTGCATGTGAACTTTTTAAAAAGTCATCCAGTATCTATATGTCTTTGAAATTTTTGGATATTTTAATCCATTTTATTTTCTCTATGCCTTGAAAGAAACATTTGAACTTCTTTTGGCATTAATTATCTCTTGCAAGTTGCGTGTTTGAGTGAGATGTTGTTGAACTCATTGCCTATAGTCGATCTTAACAGAGTAGTCACCATGGTCTTGATCCCTCTTGAATCATAGCTAAATATACTTTGGACTAGTAAATACTGTGAACAATACTTGCCTTTTTGATTTTTATCTACATTCATCTACGTGATCTGTATTTCTTCTGCATGCTGAATTTCTTGTCAGTGCCAGTGGCCACTGGGGTGACAGTGGCTTAGAAGGAGGGCTAGAAATGCACCAGAGATTGTACTGAGGTTCTGTATATTTGCAAATTATGTCAATAATTTAACAATAATGATTTCATTTTATTTAATATTTTTAAATGGTGACTTTGTTGTTAGAGTAGAATCTTGAGAGCAGATAGTCAAGTAATCGAAAAGTCATTCAGAACTGTGTTAAATATGTGCCCTTCACATTTAGTCATATGAAAACGCAATCCTTATGTCAGTTTAAAGCACAATTTTGCATCATTTTCCTAATGAAATTTAATGTTTTATTTTGTTTGCCAGGATTCGGCATTATAGGATATTGATTTCAATGTCTGCCTCATGTAAAATCACAGGAATTTAAATACTGTTTCACTGGTAATTAGGAGTTGGCAGTCTGTTTTATATTATCTTCTAAGGAGGTTTCTTGTTGAGTATTACTAATCCCTTCAAAATGCTGATATTGGAATAGTTCCTACGGACCACTTACACTTAAGCCTAGATCTTGCTACTCCAGGTAAATAATATTTTAAATAGTGAGGTTGTTGCTTCCCTTTGTGCCTAGTTGAGGTTCTGGGTCCTTGTTAAATTTAAGTCTATATTGTGAATTATTGACAGCTAATATTCTAGAAGAATTTATATCTAGCACCATAGTGTCAGATTGGTCATATTTCAAATGAATATATATTCAAATTTCAAAATAATTTATATTGAAATTGCCTGTGTTTTTGATGTAATTGCACTTCAAGGCTTGCAGGCATTTTGGACCAAATGTACTTGATCTTTTTTCGCAGCTGAAGGTTGGCTCCCTGGGAGCCTTTTAACTGTAGATGCTAGCCAAGGATTTGTGGGATTTTACCCCATCATCATTACTGACCTGATGGATAGGAATGGGGAGACAGGCTGGCAATTAAAATGAGTTCCTGATAGAAATAGGCTTATGTATAGGCTAACATTAACATATGCAGCTTGGGGGGGTTCATGCTTCTTTTTATAAACATATTAAAATTGGTAACTTAAACCAAAAAGTTTCATCCATCTCTTGGTGAACTTAATATGATGTTTTATCCACCAGAAAGCTTGGTGTTCCTTTCACAAAACATGAAACCATACCAGTTTCTGGAAAAATGCTCTGTCCAGTTTGTTGTGCTGTAGTTGAAACTTGTGTACCTTCATAAACACCTGATTTTATAGAATAGTGAAGGGCATTCTGAGGTATTTAATACCTTTGTGAACCTGAGGACTAAACTGTAAAGACCAAATCTACTTCTCTCAGGGAATGATTGGTGAGGGTGTAACACACATACCTTTAATTGTGTTCTTATATATAGAATTGACTAGCAAAGTCAGGGTAAATAATACTTTGCTGCCTTTATTTAGTTCTACGCTGAGCTAGGATCATAATTTAGTCTTTTACAAAAGATGTGCACTGTCTTGAATGGCAGTTTCTCCTTCCGTACTGTGGTGATGGTATCTGAGTGTATCACGAGCACTTTACTAGACTGGATCATATTGTTGTGTATGCAGAACTCAATTTTTCAGCTCCGATGCTCTTCTGCCAAGCTAAAATGTAGTTGTATGTGGCGATTTCATGCAAATGTGTAGCCATTCTCCTGGAACTTGGAGTAGAATCGGTAGGATCAATGAGTGCTTCAATGCACAAAATACTTGCAGTAGCTAATGGAGTCATTAATGAAGTGGGAAAACCCGCATGGTTTTGATAGGACATTGCTTTCTCAGTGACCCAAGCAGTTCACAACTCTTTTCCAGTTTGTTTCCTCCATATGTAAAGCTAAACTACTCCATACAGGAGTTTTTGGTAGGATTTTTTCCTGGTCATCAAGTACTTGAAAGATCAGAATTCCTATTAGGGATCTAGTAGGGAAAGTCATGATTTGAACCTCCCTTTACTGCTGTGTAACCACTTTAGCCTGCAGAACTGATAACTGTTAGTTGGCTTTGAAGGCCTTCCTACTGCCTGTCCATAGCTGAGCGTTCAGAATAGTGTGTTTTTTCTTGCTTTTTTTGTCTGCCACTGTCTGCCATTGTTCTGACTAGAGACTGGGGATGATGCAGGTTGTCACCTGCCAGCCATTTCTCCTTTGAAAATTCAGCTCTTCTCACTGTCACAAGAGTTCTCATCTTTTGCAACATTTCACCTGTATAAAAGTAATCCTTATTACTGTAGAAGGATCCTTATTGCTGTAAAAGGATCTGGGATTTACTGTCTGAGGAGAGTGAAGAACCTAGTCAATGACCACATAATTTTTTAGTTTCATTCTCTTCCATTTTCAATGAGAATTCTGGGGGTGAAAGTGAGAGGTGGC
The DNA here is from genome assembly GCA_013400235.1 of Oriolus oriolus. NCBI lineage: Eukaryota > Metazoa > Chordata > Aves > Passeriformes > Corvidae > Oriolus > Oriolus oriolus. The sequence continues at coordinate 1,302,707 of VXBT01010021.1, read as the reverse complement.
CTCAGTTATGCCTTGTTTGAGCTTGTCAAGAAATGAGACAGAGGTAGCTGGCAGCTGTCTGCAAGAACAGGATTCTGTGATGAGATTTTAGATTTCTTTAATGCTATGGAGTGGATTATGAACCTACAATAGCTATAAGCAGCAGATTTGGCACCTTTTAGATATCTGAAAAAAATGTGTTCTGTTTTCATTTCCTACTGGAGTCAGTTTGAAGTCCCATTGATTCAAGTTTGGAATTAGGGCAAACCTAACAACCTGCTGATTCTGAACTTATTATTCAAGTAGGAATATGAAAACAGAGAGAACTAGGGCAAATCAAATAACCTGCTGATTCTGCCTGTAGTATTCATCTGGGAATGACTATAGAGAAAATACTTTTCATAAATTCTGATATTTATTACCATGATCATCATCACTATAATTATTCATTAATTTAATGTGTGCCTTATGAACCATGCCGGAAGAGTGAAGTTATATGAGTAATTTAGTCTTACATTTAAGACTCTCTATGATTTAAGAGAAAACCTGTTTTCCCGAACAAATGGATGGTGCATTCACTGGAATCCCATTTGCAGTTGCTGCCACTACAAACTGTGAAACAGTGGGTTTTGCCTATGGAAGTGTTACATCCCAACAGTGCTACACAGGTGTGCAAGTCACAGATTCCTTTCAGGCTTTGCCAAATTGCACAAGGTCTTGAAATGAGAGCGTTTGACTTTTTGGTGATTTTGTCTAGAGAAAGGGCTTTGTGTTGCTTAAAAGCAGAGAAACTTGATTGATTCTTCCCACAGTGCTGCCTTTTTGTAATTAAGTGAATGTGTACAGCCATTAAGGAAGTCACTAGCATTACACTATGCACCTGGAGATGTATGTCACTGCTCCAAAGTTTCTGAATTACATCTTAATTTCTGATACAGAATGACCTTCACGTTGATCTTCTTTCTCTTTCATGCTTTTTATCTTTAACAAAAGACATTTAAAAATAACATTTTTGTTGAAGGGGATGTTTCCATTACGAAAAAATTCCTTGAGAAAGATTGCATGCATGTAACATAAATTATATATACACTTTCTTTTGAAGAAGTGTATAGAAAATCACAGAATTAGTGAATAGACATGGAGTGAAGATCTGTATCTCAATACTGTCATTTTCTTTAGAAGCTTATCCTGATTCTTCTTTGTCTCCAAAGGTGACAACAGGAATCTTCACACACATATCAGCATTTGTACAATGGGTGTCTAGGGCACAGCCACAATGAATAGCTTTAGAATGAATTACGGTCTTGTAAAGATTATATTCATTGTTAATAAAAATGGGAGAACAGGGCCTTAATGCTAGAAAAAAAGTGCTCTTCAGCCTTTAAAGATGTTATCTTTCCTGATTCTGTATCATGCAGGTGTGATAAAAGTGATATAAAAAAATTGGATTCCACTGCTTGTTGCAACAAGCAACAGGCTTACATTTAACATTTGAAAAATTATTTGTACATTTTACATTTGTAAAATCAGACTCTTAACCTGGAAGGTCGAGGGTCAGAGAGGCAGGTGAGACTCTACATCTCCTTCCCAGACTGCACGCACTGTTGTGCTTAAGAACAATGATTTTGATGTGAGCATCTGTAATCAGGTGGACTGGTGCTTCACATGACATCCTCCCTCAGGACAGCAGTGGAATTTCTTCAGGAAGTTTCCAGGAATGTTGGTTCTGACAGAGAGATTATTAGTGTTGCGTATTTTGAATTTGCTTTTTTTTCCCATTTTTCCTCATCAGAGGAGAGACAGGTGAAAATGAAATTTAGAAACCCATAGCTGTAAGTCACTTAATTCTTCAGACAATTGTAGGGTGATATAGGAAAGATTTGTAAATAGATTTTAAAGAACAGATAAATGCCCTCCTGCCACATCCGTCTGAGATGAATTTTGCTCAACTTCTCAGGAGCTGATTCTCTGTGAAGTTTCTTTTTCTGTGATACTGCAGAAAAATAACTTCTGTAACATTATCACATTGCAAAGAACACGGGAGGGGTTTTTTTAGAACCTATAGTGTTTCAGAGATAAATTGTGGACTGTTATTCAACATTAACAAAAGATTTGTCTGGTTTAGTTAAACATTTACTGAAGAATTCTGAATACAGATCTCACATTCTTACATAAATCTTCCTGACTTAAGTGTTATGAGGAAAACATCAGCATTTTCCCACTAGTTCACCAGGAGAAAATGTATTCAAATCACATTTTCTTTGTTGGCCCAAACCTCCACTACTTTTCTGTGAACAGTGTATCTGTTGTGGTAGTTTCCAGGAATTTCTTTGGGGTTTTTTTGTCACTGTTCTTGGTCCAAAGTACTTGAAGGAGAAGCTAGGATTGAATTTAGCCTTGAATTTGTTCTTTTTTTCTTTGCAGCAGTTAAACAACTGAGTCTAGAATTACAGGAAGTTGTGCAGTAATAATAAGAAGTATAGCACAGGTTTTATTTTTGTTTTCCATATTAAAAATTTTGAAACTCAAAATGTAAACAGATAATGCATCAGGTTTGAAGTTCTGAGAGAAATATTTTCACACTGTTTCCTATTCAAGTTTTTATAACAAAGAAAATTCCTATGATAGGAAAAAGTTCAAGTGATAGAAGTTTTGACCTGCTGTTCTTGTAAATCCACTGACAACCACATTCATGTTGATATCCAGAGGTTTTACCTATTCTCTTAACATTGGCTGGATCCCATTCTACTTTTCTAAGTATTGTTTGAGTCTTTGAAGAAGCAGTCTTTTTTTCACATTATAAATACCTACATCATTCAAGTTTGCTATTCAGGCACATACTACCCATTGTGATACTGTGAGTCATGCTGGTGGATTTTGTAAATCTTAAACCATGAAAGCGTCCACAGTGATGCAAGGGAATAAAATTTCCATCCAATTTCTCCCCTATTAAAAAAAAAAAAAAAGAATACAAACAGAACATTGCAGTCTAAGCTAATGGCACCACAGGAATTCAGAAGCAAAGCTGCCTTCAGTGAGTGGTGGCTTTCATCTTTTTTCTTTCTTGTGTTTAAGCATGGGATTTGTCCATCCATTTTATTCACATTTGCATTAAAAAATAATAAAAAGCAGTTAGTGATGCTGTATCTGTTGTGATAGGTACATCAAATGCAAAAGCGTGCCTCTAAGAGCTTAGTAATATTTAGTTATTTTGATTTTGCACTTTAATTTGGGCTCGTAGCCGCTTGAATAGCCTAAATATATAAAGTGAGATGGGTACAGGTTTTGGAGTTACTCAGCTTTGCTCTTCCTTAGCTTCCTCATCAGAAATCTGAAGAATTGTACATGAGTATGTCTTGGAAACTTGCCCTTGCCCAGTCTGAGCTCTCAATGGCTTAAACTAAGCTTTCAGTCATTAGAATGCAGAAAGAGATACTAAGGAAGTTGATTACCCAAAGGAACTGGAAGACAAAAATGTTCTTAGAAATCATATATATTGTTCTGTACAATAGTTCTAAAATATTTTGCTTTTGTAGATTTGTCACATTCAGTAGTAACTCTGCCAATTGATGTATTAAAATAATTTGTTACAGTACTCCTTTCTTGTCTATGTAAATCAGTATCGATGTCTCTTGAAGCTGATATGTTAAACAATTGTAAAATAAAAGTAAAGTCAGAATCAGGTCCTCTGGTTAAGAAAAAAATCTTTCAACTTTATTAATATTAAAACGCCCCAAAATGTCAAGAAATAAACAGGCCTAATCTTGCCCAGTACTGTGTAATGCTACGTTGTGATCTCTATAGACATTCTCTTTTCCATTCAGATGTACAGAAACATCTTGCCAGCACAAAAATGACTGGTGGGAAGCTTTCCCTGCATGTCTCCCACACCTGTAGGCAGCAATAATTACTTTTTCCACTCTTCAGTTTCTCTGTGTTGTAGAGGTATAGTAAGAACTTGCAATGTTATTTTCCCTTACAAAATTATGAATTAATGGCTAAAAAAAAATAATCATTTAACCCCACTCTTATCCTCATTGATCAGATGAGCTATCCTGTATTAAAATGCTTGCCCTTTGAAAATAGTCTGTGAAGTATTTTTGTCATCTACGTGTTTGAATCAATCTTTGCACTCCTTTGGTTACTCTTAGACATACATTTAGTGCACAGGCTTTTAAAGCACAGCTCAGTATGGCCAGTTTGCATCTTCTCTAATCAGCCTAAGTTCTCAGTGTCAGTCTAACATCTATGAACTCATTGCACTCAAAATTTATGCTCTGAGAATTTTATAAAATAAAGCACTTGGAAGCTATGAACTGTCAGGACAAAATGTACTATGCACTTTCAATTTCATCCATTTCTGGGTATCCATTATGAAATAGTCTTTAATTACATGATCATATAGCACTTCATCCCTGAGCTTTCTGCCTCATTCAGTGCATAGCATGGATAATAAGTTCTTCAGTATTTTGTTTGCTCCTTGATATTCGATTTGTAGCCCTGAGCCTTATTTGCTGTCCATATTCAAATCATTTCTCTGAAGAGAAACCAGCAATATTTCCTGGGCTTTTCTAAAATTTTCAGAGCTACAACACCTGACCTGCTATGCAAATATTAAAAATTGCACAATGCCCATGTAAGATGACAGATGCTATTATCTTATTCATTGAGGAGAACTGAGGCAAGAGAGACTGCAGGTAAAAAATGTTCCCTGAGTGCCCATCTGAATTTTTTTGAGTACTTCACAGATGACACCCAGTGCTCTAAGCCTCCACTAGCACTTCAAAGTACAGCTCACTCTGTGTTCTGGGATATCCATCACAGTACACTCTCCAAACAAATATTTGGAGCAACGTTAGGAATGACCACCCAGGAAACACCTATCTTTAAAAACCTGACCAAAATCACATGGGGTTTTTAGGTGAGAAGGGGATAGAATATATTTCTTCATTCAGCTCTCCTTGTTCTGAGGTACACCCCACTCCTTTTCAGCGAGGGCAGATGCACTGCTCACTGGCACAGCAGCTTTCTGTGGCACTCAGTCATTACTTATGGCTAAGAATAGTCCTCCTCTGTGTGCAGATCAAGTGAGGGAAGCTCTGGAGAGAATTGCATTAAACTGTGTAATTAAAGGCTATATCTTACCCTATATGAATAAAGTAGATGGATCTCAGTTACGTAAGAAGCCTTATGTCTCAGAGTTGCTATTTTTGACTTTGCACCCTAAAGAACGTTCTTTTAAGATAGTAAAACAGGCAGTGTGTATAATTTTTTTTTTTTAAGTTTTTAAGATTCTTCTCCCACGCGGACATCCCATCCCCAGCCATTGTGTTTTCTGTACGTGAATGAGGAAGCTGCCTTCCTGCAGGGCCCGTTCCAGTGGGGAATTTGCTGAGGGACTGACACTTTCCCTGCTCCAAAACTGAGTGGCTGGACCTAGCACAGGTTCCAGAGTTCTGAATGGCAGGGAAGACCTGCTGAGGCTGAAGCTGAAGATCTTTCAGGAAGTTTACTGGTAAAATCCAAGACATCTCCACTAATGCTGTGCAAACACTTTTTTGGGAAAATTTGCAACTTGAACAAATTCTGGTGGGTTTTCAAGGGGTTGGCAAAAGGCTTAAACCCAAAAGTCAGGTTATTCCTTTCCAGATGGTTTTTGTATTTCTGCTTCAAAATAAGACTGAAGTCAAAAGGAATCAGAATGGAAATGAAACTTACTCAGAGTTCCCTTGGGGATATACTACTGCTAACATAAATGTTAGGTTTTCAGCTGAGATGGTTTTTTTGTGACTAAATCAAATACTTTTTTTTAAGACTGGAAAAAGAAGACTTCCTTCCTATACTGGGTCACTCTGTTTTCATTAATTACTGTAATCGACATTCCTCTGCAGTAAGTGTGTCTTTTAAACAAAAGAATTAAAAAAGCCACATAAAAGTCTTACACAAAATTGTTTAAGTATATTTCAGTACCATTTTTTCCCATCAAATGAATTTTTAAAAATAAAATATAGACATGGTATTTGCATGTCTGCCTATCAGTGTTGCCATTAAAAAATGGCCTAAAAATATTTCTTAAACTCTCCCTGTAAAAGTGTTATATAAGGAGTAGTATAGCCATAATAAAATATTCTGTACACAAGAGCCAAAAATGCAGTGTTAATCTTTGACATGACCAGACGATATTTTTAAGACACTTCTGTCTTTGTAAGAGCCACATTTATTAATGTTCCAGGACCTTTGAACACACCTTTAGTACTTTTCATCCTTATTTGGAGATTGGTACTTTCTCTTCTTGCAGAACTAGTTGCTCTTTCTTTCCCTGTGTGTTAAGAAACACTATGAGGATTGGAAATATTTATTTTCCCTTTTCCTTTCCATGATTTATCTTGTATCCACTATGTAACACAATGTAGTGTTTGCCTGGAAAGAATACAAATAAGCAGCTTTTAGGGCAGGAGGTGAAGACAGAATAAAGTTACATTCAAATTCCCAATAAATTTCTTTCTTATCACTTAATTCACAGATGGTCCCCCTGTATTTGGTTGGATTATTTGTATGAATAATTTTATCCCCTTGATCCCCAGTATAATTTTATGTATGTATTATTGTGCTGCAGATAACCACACTTATTTTAATAATACAATGTGGCTGTTTACAAGCATATGTTTACAAGATTATATGTTACCTCATGGTATTTTAATCATTCAGTGACATTTTCAGGAATATTAAATGTTATTACTCCCACTGGTTTAAATGGGACTATATGTGTTAGAATGAATAGAAAAGTTTTTAAAATAAAAAAGGTCAGTAGTCAAAAAAGTATTAAAAACCGTGGTTTAAGTAGAATCAGATACAAGCTAAACTGCAGAATCATAGACGACCAGTGAAAGTATTTATAGTTTTAGAGACACTATTCATGTTTTTACATATTACAAATGTCATGCCTGGTATGTAATCTAATTAGGTTCATCTTTAGAAGTGCCTTTTTTAATGAATAATGATGACCATAAGCTCAGATGTCTGTATGCATATAAATTTCTTCAAGCTCAATGTATGTGTCATTTACCACCTTTTTGTTGCATTTTCTGTGAAAGAATTGCCGTGCTATTTCTTTAGGAAAGCTTAAATTCTGCAGCAAAATAGTACCAGTCAGAAATCAGAGTCCTATGTAACATCCCTAAAGGCTGTTTTTTGCTAAGCAGTGAAGAGAGTATAATTTAATACACTCTGATTTTACTGTCATTTAAAATATGTCCCCAGCTCAGCAGAACTGCTCTGCAAACTTCTTTTTTTCCTTTTGAAACATAGAAGATATACACCAAGAGTGAAGAAAAAGTTTAGTAGACCAAGGGGACCATATGATATCAGTAAAAATGTATTGACACTCCATCATCATTAAATCTACTACCTACACTTCTCAGACTTCTCAGACTTCTGTGATTGTTTATGACATTCATGCACTTCATCAACTGGCTAAAATCTCTGCTCAATTGAATACATTTATAGAAAACAGATTGTCCTAAATGTAACTTTACAAAGACTCCTAAATGGAAAAAAAATAAATTAAAATTAAAGAATTAAAGGCAATACTTCCCTTATTAACCACAGGCATATCTATTTTACAATTTTTAATGTGTCATCTCTGGGATTTATTACACTAAAATTAAAAACTAGTTATTTTTGCTCTCTCAGCTACAGGAGGAGTGGGCATGTGACTCTTGCTTACACCTCTTTGAATTTCTGTCTATATAGATGTGATTGATTCCTGCAAGCATTAATTACTATCAATGTCCTGGCCAGAACAAAAATTATTTAAGGAATTTATTAGAGACATTAGGAAACCTTTCAGTGATTTGGAAAATATTTTCTCTCTTTTAAAGGAGTTTTCAAAGTATTTAAGGTAAAATTTTTCTCTCAATAAGCCTGGTAGCCTCAATGTACTGTATCTTAATGAAAATCGTGATGTTTTTCAGCTGAGGTTGGGAACTGGAACTCCATTTTCTGCAAGTCAGTAGCATCACTTCTAAATGAAATCTTTGAAAACATCTTTGTAACGAAATTTTTGTAGCTGTCAAAAATATTTCTGAGAGTTGCTTTCCTTTTCCCTCATTCAAAAGAGGTTCCTGAATTTATTAATTTTTAAACTTTTTTTCAGGTATTATCAATATGATTTGGTGTTTTCTTTGACTTTATGCAAAAGACAGCCTGGAAAACTTTTGACAAAATAAAAGACTGGCAATATTGTTGAAGGAAACCTTTGGTAACCAGATAAATGATTTCAGGAAAATAATGTAACAAAAATACCTGAAGTTTTATTAGATATTAAAGTAGTATATCAAGTTTCAGAAAATTATTGGTCTCTGAATGTGTTGTGCACTGCCTGTCTCTAAAGAGAGAGCAAAAGTCTTACCATGAGTCTCATCCTGCACTTCTTACTGTGTTTTTCTTGATAAGAACTGTATGATACTTAACACACAACCAGCTGCAAGTTCTCCTCTGGAATGTTGGGTTCCTTCAGAAAATCGTTTTAATTGTGATAGTGACCTTTGCTCCTAGGGACTGCAGTTGGGTTTTGTTTTTGCAGAATTGGGTACAGTTGAGAAAAACTTATTATGAAACAACTCTTTTTGGCTTTGGACCCAGATATTATTTCTTCTTTAGAAACTGGATCCTTCATAAATGGTTACATCAGATGAAGGGTAGACATCTGGAAGCATAAAATGGGGAAAAAAAAAAGAGAGATGAAGAACTGAGAAGTAATTAAGTACTGGAAATGGGATTTGGAATTGCTATTTTATTTTCACTGTTCTATTACAAGTTCTTTATATATCTCAAGTATTTAATCTTCCTCACAGTTTTTCATCCCTAAAATAAGGTTAATAATATTCACTGTCTCCTCTACCATTCCCTGTCTTTTTTGTGTAGTGATGTCTGAGGTTTAAGAACAAATGTTGTTATATTTCTTACTTATGGTTTTAGATGTGACATATTATACACAATATTGAGCTGTAGTTGAGATACAAACATTGGAGTAAAAATTATGAATAAATTATTGTAATGTAGGGTATTCCAGATTGCTTTAGGGGCAACTAAATTCCTGATGTGTTCATACATAATATTTATAAACAGATGTTCTTTGGAATAACCATTTTGGGCCTGGTTTGTGGCTTATTTCTCGTAGTATGATATGACAACAGGATCTATTGAGTAAAAACTGTTTATTTATAAATGGGTCCTCGAAAAATGTGCCATCAAAAGAGTCTTAATTTATCTACTTTGCAAGTAAAAGCAAAGATGCTTTTTAGAAATGAATTGAAAACCTCCTAGAGTACATGTAAAATTGTATTTTATTGGGATAAATGTCAGCAGATAAGAGTTTTCTTAGGTGTACTGCACTCTAATGGTGCTTGCTGATGGTGTTGTATGAAGGATTTTAGAGCTTTCCAGCAGAAATTATTTAGAAAATGTCACAGAAAGTAAAGCTTTGTAGTAGCAAAAAGGTGTAAGGGAGAAACAGTGATTTTCCTTAATACCTGGTTAGGTAAGGGCTATTTTGAACAATACAGACTGATTAGTTTGTAAAGAGGAAAAAAAGAACTTTTGTAAGCTTCCAGATTTTGGTTCTTCTGCTACTAAGAATTTGCCTACAAGCATAAGATGAATTTGTTCGGCTGTATTTGAATTGAAATGAAGATCTGATTTTCATCAATGTAACAGTGGAATGACTCTCCTCGGGCAATCTTTGAAAGCAACGGAATATTCTTTCTGATTTCAGAAATTTTTGGATCAAGGGGTTTGGTTCTACCTCAGACTGCTTTAGCTTTCTGTCATGGAGTTTAGTTATATTGTTTTTCATGAACAATATATCCAAATGCGTTGCTTTTACTAACAATTTATAAAACAGGTTATGCAGAAATAATTCCACTAAGATCTTTCTATGATGAAATAATGTTGTGAGAGTTTCAAGGGTATGTAGCTTAAATGACTTTAGCGATAACATTTGATATCATGGAGGTCTCATAAGGGTATCTTGAGATAGGAGCTGGACAGTAGATTAACAAGTAATTCACTTGTTTTTCATGCACAGTGAGTAGTTGTTTTTAAAAGGATGGATAGACTGTCCAAATGACCATGGGAAAATATGTAGGTGGGACTGAACAGAGAGTCCAGCTCCACGTAGTTTGCTGTTTGGATGAAATGACCAGACAGAGAGCGTATGACACCTGTGTCATGGCAGATGATCACCTCCTGAAGAATGCAAAATCTACAGAAAAAAAGAACTGGTTAAACATATGTGAAAGGGTATCCTAGGTTGCATTCCAGTTCCTGTGTTGTTGTATATCATCAGGCATTAGGGAACCATGCCTAGCCACTGATGTGCCAGCTCCTTTCCATGGGGACATCTACATGATACATTCAGCTGAACTGAACAGCCAAGCAAGGCTCGTAAATGAGATCACAAGGAAAGAGCGAGAGGCAGAAGCTCTGTCTAATGGCACAGACAGAATCCCAGAATGAGCAATCCACAGTGCTGACCCCGTGTTCTCAATTTCAGTTTGATTTTAAGCAGGATGACAAGGGGGTTGGAGAAAGCAAAGCACTTTGGCTAAATGAAATGTCAGCAAGTCTGTGATTGCAAGAGGGAGCGTGGAGAATTCACTCCCTGAGATCTGTGAGCGAGTGTACTGAATGTGGAAACTCCTAATCAAAGGAGAAGTAAAGCATTATCTATGTCTTACATGTTTAATCATTAATGGAATACAAAAAGAAAAACAATAATAAAACAACCGGTTACTCTGTACTGTTGAACGGATTACTGGGGTTTGAAATATTGTTATTGAGGAGAGTAATATTGATATGTTTATTCTATCTTCAAAATCTTTTTAGTTTGATATTTTAATTTCACTAAGTAGTGAGGAAATATAGAATCTGTAGCTTTGAAGACCATAATATTGCTCTGTTCCCTCCTCTGGGAAAAATAAAATTTACAGATATACTCAAACACTCTTTTAAATGGAAGTAGCCATAGCCATAACAAGATTTTATGGGTTTTTCTAGACACAGAGTGTACTTACTCACCTCTCATGATGTCTGTAAGAATTTGCTGACAAACTAATGGGTGCATCCCATTCCTTTCTCTTTCCTTGTCATAGCTGTGGGTGCTGCCACTGTGGGATTGCTGGAGGTAGCACACACACTTCATGGAATAGTTTATGCTCTATCTGATACACCATTCCAAGATAAAAAAACAAAGTACTCTTTGAAATATCTACTAATCTCTGGCAAAATGTTACATTCCCAAAATCTGAATAGTGTATTTTTTCAATTGCTGGTAAGATTTGCATGTGCCAAAAACCCGTTGTTACTTTTGATCAGCTGTTTTCACTGATAGTTTTGGACAAGAGATTGCATGCACAGTTTCCTTAGTATAAAATATGTATTTCTTTTGGGGCAAACATCTGAAAGTAATTTTTCCTCTGTATTTAATATATTCTGCAAGGTACACTCTAGTGCAATTTTATTTCAGCAAATGATGACACAGCACTTTTAATTTGGTGGGGAGGGCAGGGAAAGACATGCATTTTTGTCCTACTGATAATTGTTTACTTGCAAAGAAAATGGAGTCTGGGGCAATGGATCAAGTTGTTTCTGTACCCTTTTCATAAACCAGTTTTTAGCAGACACTATTCATCAACAGAAATTTGGGGATATTTAAGTAAAACATGGCATTCAGAGAGACAAGATTATACATTTATTTAGGATTTCCATGTTCCTCCTTTAAAAAGCCCTCAAAATGTACACAGATTTCAAGCTGTGAAAAAGAGAGTTGCATGGTCATTAGATTTGGGACTTGAAATTCTGATTTAGAGATTTTAAAAAAATTCTGTAAGGATAATACCAAATTGTCAAGTGGTGTTTAAATCACACATGTCAGCAGTGAAAGACATAAATCTCTGACTTGTTTGTCTTGACAAAAACTCTGTGTCCTCTACTCAGATCTACTTAGTAATAAATTGCACACTGCAATTTCATTCAAGAAGCAACCAGAGAGAGAATAAAATCCTAAAGGTTTTATACTCACCCATTAATTGATAATAACTTGCTAACTTTCAGATATATCACCCCTGTAGTTCTTATATTTGGGGACTGTATTTGATTTTTTAAATTCAGTCTTCTTTAAATGTCAGTGGACGTGAGTGTCATACTCAATTTCTGCCTGGAACTACTTTCTCTTATAAAAATACTAACAGACTTGATTTTATTTCCTCTAATCTCTGTGCAAAGATGTTGAGGAGGATTAGGTTATTCTTGGGTAAAATATCATTTTATTGTATTTTTAGAAATTTTATTATATAAAAATCTTTCATGAGCTACCTGACTTAAGCAGCATGACTGTAAAAATTTTCTAAGTATGCCCAGGAACAGGGTTGTTTTTTTTTTTGTAAGTCCTCTTGAGAGGTCACATTTTCTCTGTGCCTGAAGTGAACCTGAAGGACTTTTAGCTTGTGGTCTATACTGTGTTTGCAGTGCTTTCAAAATATAGGACTTAATGGGTTAGTGGGTTCTGTGCTAAATGCCTTTTTAGTATAAAATTTTCATTGCATTTAAATCCATGAGAGTTCTGCCATTCCCATAGTTTGTTTGTGGAATTAGTGGTATGGTTGCACCTGTTCTGATGCATGAGAGTTCTCTAGGGTCAAAGAATGACAAAAACAATTTGGCAACATTTGGTCCCCTCATGATCTCAGATGCTTGAAAATTGTCTTAATTGTTCTTTGTATTTGCATTACTCCTTCTGGTACGTGCCTGTGAAAGAAAGAGGTAACAAACAGAAGTTACCTAGTTTGCTGAGGGAATGTAGGCACATATTTTTTATTTAATAATCCACTTAGATTTAGAGATAAGATCAAATTGGGGCTTTTTAGATTATTTCCTTGTTGGTTTGGCTCTTTCATAAAGAATCATTATTTTCATGCACTTCTCTTTTTGACAAGACAGAATATTTTTGTTTGAATTTATGTTCCACTTATAGAGAAAAGTTTACTTATTCAGAAGTAAAATTACATATGAAAGAATTACAAATTATATATAATAAAGATACACTGAAAGGAGAATTCTTATGCAATATATGTGAAATTGAAACAGGAAGTTTAATTGTGGAGCATTTCTTGATGAATGTGATATGTCTGTGCTGTGAAAAGATAGGAATTGATGTAACCAGTTGTATAAAGAAAAGAAAGAACTATCTCCTCCTTTTTATGGAGATACACCAGAATTCGGAGTGACAAAGTGAAGGAGGTATTTTAAGCTCATTGATGAAAGGCCAGTATAGAAGCCAAGGAAAATGAAGGAAATCTACCACTCAGGTGTACTCTTGAAAGCAGCAAAATAGGATTCTTGCTTCTGTAAGAGATGAGATTGCTGGAAATGCACTACAAGAGCTCTCCAAGGGAGACCTTCACACTGGCCATTTCAAAGAGTAGCCATTCCTGAGGAAATTATCCAAGAAAGTAACCATATGGCCAGTCTGGGCCGTGGGTAAAAATAGCAGTAAAGCAGCAGGATGCAGTTGGACTATATATTGTTTGACTCAGAACAGGTGCTTTCACATTACATTTAGGACCTGTCCAAGAACTGTTAATTGAACAGCAATGCTAAGGTCAGAATTTGATAGCAGCACTGAATGTGTCTTATCTTGGAAAGGCGAGCCCATAGGGTAGCGTTTTCCTAGAGGATATCCTGAAACTTAATCTCTGAATAGACAAAGGTTGTTCTGCTTCATGTTTATTTGGCTCTCTGTCAACTAAAAAAGCCCCTTCCCCACAATTTACATTTTTCTTTTCACTCCCCTATTATCTCCACAATTCTGTTTTATGTTCTCATTCCTCTTGTTTGTGCTCTTTTTTGCTTAGTCTTAGAGTCTCTTTGGCTTTGGGCATTAACTAAATCACCCAAAAAGGCACAAGTCCAGTAACATTCCGTGTTTTCATGCCTTGCTTCTCCAAACAGGCTGGTTTCGACTTCTGAATTTGTTGATTAGAGCAACCAAGCAGAATCTTCTATCAGGATACAAGCCCATCATAATAGAATGCATTTGTCCTCATTTCCATCAAAACTTCTGCCAAATAGTTGTTTTGACTCTGCACTGTATGAAGTGTGTAAAGATGATCATTTAGTCTGAATTGAACAACTACATTCTGTAAGCCAGTAGTGTGTACACATGCTACAAGATCAGTGTCTCTAAGCATTCCAGCTTGTGTTAATCTAATGATACAACTTGGATTTTATCTGCCACGAATCTCATGCTCTAGGAAGATACCAGTTGAATTGGCCCAGGTTCCTTTAAAATATCACCAAGAGCCTTCAAGTCAGTGGAAACATCTGTTGGAATTTCATGCTAACTTTACTACTTGACTATGACTATGTGTTTCCTGTTGATTCTGCTCACAGTTGTGTGCCAAAAAATGCCATTTAATCTTCGGTTCAGCACTTCTGCAATCTGCTGTTGGTATCTCTGTGGCAGTCAGCTGCACTCAGTTCACTGCTGTGCTCCTCTTTTACTTCACGTGCCATTCCAGTTTAAGAAGATACACCTGTTACTACCCATTCTTCTTTTTTTTTTTTTAATGAGTGTAATACTCATCTTGTGTTGATCACATTTCCCAGAAATGACAGGATGTCTGAGATGCTTGTGAACTTTCCTTTTAGCATTCCCCAGTTTTCACATCGCCTGATTTGCATTGCTGATTCTTTCTTGATGTTGAACCACATTCCACTAAAATTTCCTCCCTCAGATATTTGATTCTTATACTAAGTCAGAATTAGTCATATTCCTTATTGAATGATATTAAACACAGTAATAAAGATAGGGAAATGTATGTAGCAATCATAATTGGTTTTAGATGGCCTGTTACTGCAGATGGCCTCTACAGGTTTGAAGGGTTTACAGGAAATATTTTATTCCTTTACAATCTCCTTGAGCGCCCTACCTCCCCCCTTACTGCTATGTCTTTACTTCCCATTTCTTTTCCTTAAAATCTGTTCCTTTTCCATTTTGCCATTTCCTGTGTGGTGATCTTTTCCAGTTTCAGTGATGTTGGCCTCTTCATTTCAACCTTCCCAGTTTTATCCCCAGCCTATGCTTTCTATAGAGACCCGGCTAAGGGGTTTACTGTTTTCAAGGGGCTCACAGCTCTTCATTCAGTGTATTTATTCTTTTGCATATTTTTCTCCTTTGAACCACTCTCTCTAGCATTTGGTCACTCCCTGTAATGACTTTTTTCTCACCCACAGTGAAACCTTTGAAGCTGTGCGTGGAAAAGTAAACTTTCTACCTTAAGGTGTAATTTCATTCAACTTCTTTTTATTGCTGGCTCCAAAGGTGGGATTTAGAGAGCTTTAACACGGTGGTGTGTTGTAATGCTGCCTATTGTAATACATAATACACTTTATTAAGTATATATGATACAGTTTCTTATAAATGTACCTAGAAAGTGGCACAAATGGAACAGCAGAGCACCAGGACCTCCTCCTCAAAGTTGTTAATGCCATTCATAAAAGAAATACATTTGCAGTACTACAGAGCTCTCATGCCTTGAAAACCATGCTGAAAACACAACTGAATACTTGTTATACGGGAAAAGTTTAAATCACATTGCCTACAGAATCTCCTTTGGGTGCCCGGATTTGGGTTTGATACAGCTGGAGGAGCACTTATGTGTTTTTCAGTGCAGGCTCTGAAATGCAGCTGTTGTTGTTTCTCCTCCCCTGGGTTCCAGTGTGCAGGCAGAGAGGCCTCACCAGCCTTGCAGAGGATAGAAAATGCTCCAAGAAAGGCAACTGCCTGAGACTTCCGTGAAATGCAATTGTCTGGGAAGACCAGCAGATAAAGGGAATGCAATTTCATTCCCGCTGATTCTGAAGGCCGTTCATGTCAGACCTGTGGTCGAAAAGCTAACGTTGCTTTTGTCTTACCACTCTATCACTGCAGTCACAGAGAGGTCCAAGTAAGCTATTAATAAAAAATAAAATATAATAAATAAATAAATAAGAAGCTAAGGCTTGATCTGGGGTGATTCTTTCCCTCTTTAGAATCAAAATAGCTGAGGAAGTCAAACAAAATTAGTCCAAAAACCAAGGGCCAAAAGTAAGGAATTAATCAATTTTCCTGACTACCAGCACATTATGCATCACCAAGAACGAAATAGAAGCAATGAGAAAAGGTCTAATGATGCAGCTTATAAATTGCAGATGGCCTGTTTGTGAGACATAAAAATCGATTATAGTCTATAAAGATTATAATGGTCTCACTGAAGGCTTGGAAACACTGTCTGTCATTAGAATTCATGAGGGGATATATTAGCCTTTCCCTCAGTAAAGATTTTATGTTCACTGTTTGACAATGTGAAGGCCAGGTAGCCTAACTCGGCCTGTGAGCAATTCCAGCATGAGGTGGAGCTCAAGGAAGCTGAAGAGCTTCTTCTGACAGAACTTCCATTGCCTGTAACAGCACTTCACCTAACATTTCACATGGAAGCAGAGTATTTTCTTTTGTTTTCACTTTTATCATTGCCAAAGGCAGAATGAATAGAATGATCTCTCCCCTAGCGCTGAAAATATCATAAAAACACAGGCTAAACTCTGTTTCTAACCTGAGGTAATTATGGAGGGAGATAGTCAAGGTCTTCCAGCATCAGCTAAGGAAGAGAGGAAGCACGGCAGTGCATTGCACGCCTGAGCTCAGGAGAGAGGGAACACGTTTATCCTTTTAACATTTGATCTCCTTTATTTTAACCTTTAATTACATCAGTGACTCTCTATATGAGAGGGGAATTGGAGTCTATTCTGAGCTGTGAATTCTAAAACCTGTTTCTCTATAGAGATAAATAATTTATACATTCTTGCAATCCAGCAATTTAATGAGCCCTTATGCATGAAAACAAATTTATGGCTCTTCGTAGCTACTGTGGAGCTATTCAGTAAAAATATCTGGGGTGAAAACAGGCAGAAGTTGGTGCAGCTTCTGAGATCTCACTTAAATTTTAAAAAATGGTGATGCCGTGACAGTTGTCTTCAGAGTAGTTGAATTATTGTTTGATTGCTTTGAAGATCTGGAGCCACCAACTATGTGTTTAGTCTGTACTTATCTAATGCTTGATCCTATATAATACAGGCCAAACAATTCTATATAGTAATTTCTTAAGGAAAGGAAATCCAAAGGAAATTAACTAACATTTAAGTCCAAGAATTTAAAGGTGAAACAGGAATCAGCCTACAGGAAAATGTGGTCTGGAGACAAAGAAAACAATATTTACCATTTACATTTTTTACATTATCTCTAGATGTTCCCTACTAGTGTGCTATACTAATAAAAAATCCACTTCAAATAGCATTAAGTTTTCTTTAATTTTGAAGCACAAACTTATTACAATATGCCTGCTGATTAAAATATGCTTACACATAGCTAAGCTGAATTTTTTTTAATGAAGTGATTCATCATTAGAATATTATTAAGAATTTTAATGAAATACTCCCACAGAATCGTGTCAGTTGCAAGAAATATTTCATCAGAGATAATCCTCATCTTAGTTTAGAAAGGGAGAGCTGTATCCCTGCAGCATCAATAGTTTAGTGGCTAGGGCATTTATCTCCAGTGCCTGTTTTTTTTGAATAAATTAAATATATGTGTGTGTATATACATATATAAAAATTCTCTTTAGAATAAATTTTACCTAAGTGGGCAAGTGTATCTCCTATCAACACATAAAAACATGAACATGTACAAAGATGAAAGGGATCTATTTTTCTTCTGGGTGAAAGCAAGCTGTAAAATCCTTTACATTTTTTGCTTGAAGTCAAGTTGAAGTCAGCTCCAGTTGCAGAATACTGGAGACAAGATCCTTTAAAACTTAGTGCATTGTTGGACATGTTCTTCTGACAAAGTCATATGCAAGGCATTTGGACTTCATTTTTGTATTTCTGAGGATGTCTTTTTCCAGAACTAGACCTATCAAGGTGCCTGAGGTGACCTGTCTTTCCCAAAGATGATTTTTCAATGGGCAGACAGCACCATATAGTGTGTATACAGGCTGCAAGCCTTATCTCCATCCCTCAGAGTCCTTACAGATTAATTCACAGTAATGCTTTAACTCTGTTTCCATGTAGTCACAAAACAAGAAAAGAAAAAAAAAAAACCATACAAACAACAAACCAGGAAAAAACAACAGAAGGCATCAAAGAGTTGGTAGCCTCCTGTATAAGTTTGTTTTGAAAATAATTTATATATGTCTTAGCCTTATGCAATGAGTATGTTTAAACCAGTGTCTATAAATTAATGTCAGGATGTCACTTGTGTTGATGGGAAAACTCCACAAGGGATATGGCCTAAGTCCTGTTAGCTATCAAACAGTGATTATCCTTTACCATTTATGATTTGCACTGAAAGACAAGATTTGAAGAAATCGTACATAAATGTGTGTCACATTTTCATGAGGAACTACTGAAGTTTCAAAATCAGTTGATCCTAAAAAGATCTTTATGTGAATTAAAAAAAAAAAAAAAATTATATTACATCTGTTAGCCAAATCCTGGCCACATAATTTTTAATTGAAATGTATGAAAGCTACTGGCAAGTTAAAAATGTAACCTTCTCATGTATCTGTAAGAAAGCAGAAAAGAAACTTCCCTCCCTTCTTCAGGACATCTATATTGATATTAAGCTATGAAATGGCTGCCTTTTTTCAGTTGAGTTACTTGAATGAGGGATATAGTGCCCAAAAGGGTTGGTCCTTCACAGTCTCTCTGGGAACCAGAAAGGATTAAAGAAACAAGAACCTTATTGACCATTTAACATATAAGCCTGGAGCTCTAAGTTATATTACCTAAAGATGACACAGCCATTAGTATATCATTGCATTCATTAGTTTTTCTGACCCCTTTGGGACTGCTGCTTACTCACCTGCAAAGGAGAACTGGTTATTCCTTGCTTTTAAAAGTATTACATAGGCAAGTTTTCATTTTTAATTTATGTAAGATAGTTAAAGGGACACTCAGATGTCTACAGCATCCAAATGAGTTTGTGGTTAATCTTGTTATGTTAGAAAGAATTTGGTATATTTGTGGCATTTTTAAAGATCTTTTTATAGCCACATTGGCTTAGGCTCTAACAATTTGTGTTCCACAACATTTTCCAGCTGAAGAACTTGAGACGGAAATCTCCCCAAAAAGGGCATGTAATACACCGGTTATTTTTCCTTTAAAATAACACAGAATTCTTTCTGTCATAGAAGAGCATTTATTGAGCGAAATCTTGTTTAGACAAATACCTGAAAGATGCCAAAGTAGCAAAAGGAAGAGTGTAGTGAATGACCACTGCTATTGTTAGACTACAGAACTCTTAATCCATGGCCTCAATATCAGCATGCTTTGAATGAAGATGCCACTTAAGAAAATAACAATGTTTTAGGGCTCTACTGAAAGATTTGATATTTAATTGTGTTTCTTGATCAAAAAGCATAAACAACATAGCAATAAGCATGTGAAATCTCCATATTCTAATGGTAATTAGCTTTAGTTCTCTGTCTAGACCTCCTAAATGGTGCTAAGTGAATTAATGAATGCAAGGGTGAGAAGTGATTCAAGCACTCCGTCCTCAATATTAATTTTTCTAGATGCCAGCAGAAGCTGTATAACCAATAAAGGAAGAAGTGCCTAGGCATATTCTCACACCTTTATACTTTGACAGCCCAGAAGTGTTAGGAGGCGAGGGGCAAGTGGGTACAGTGCCTTAACAGAGAGGAAGGCAGACAAAATGGCATTTCTTTGTAATGTGGCTGCTAATTTCAATGCCTCCTTCTTATTACTGATTATATCCTTTGAAAACTGAACAAAATAATGAATTATTTATGGAGAGATTGGGGATGTCATTCTCTGAACTATTTTATGAGAAAATAAATTCAATGGCAGACATCTGTAAGGCAAAAAAAAAGGAGTTCACTTAATAAAGTTTTTTTTTCAGTGATGTTAAATGGCACCCAAAGAAAGAGAAAAGCTGCACTATTCACATGAAAATTCCATATCCTTCATTTTGAGCACAAGTATATTTGTGTTTATCTTATTTCATCCTAGTTTCATATTGTATGTGGAAAAAGAGGCATAAGGATGCAAATGTGGCTGAGAACAAAAGTGGGAGAAGAACAGAATGAGTTTAAGAACACAGCAAGAATATTCAAAACAGTAATACCAGGAAAAAGGAAAAAAAGGAGTTCTATATGCCTAGAGAGCAAGAATGTGAAAGGAGAATTGTAAGATGAGGAAAGAAAAGGTATGGACTTTTATGCTAAAGAAACTACAAAAAGAGTATAATAGAAGAGTACTAAAGCAAAACCATGTGAAATAGGGGAAAGTAATAAATAACATTACAAATACAAGTTTCTCTCCTGGATAAATAGAACTTGCTCCATTAAGTTCAGTTTCACCTACACTTATTACTGACAGCCTGTCTAGAGTAGCAATTTCCCTCTGGTAATTAAAACAAAAATTATTGACCTCCAGTAGTTATAGCTGAGTTTTTTGCATCTCTGCAGTATCTAGGATGGGCCTGGCTTAGTGCTGTATGTCTTCCCACAAGATGCATTAATTTTATCCTTAAATTAAAGTAGTCCCACAAGCCTGTGCTTCCACGAGCACAGACTTCTCTAGGAAGCAGCACGCTTAGCAACACTGGTATCCATGGCAGTATCTACCACGTACGAGTCTAAATGTGGAAGCTCTTTCCTCTTTCACAGTTTTTTATGTCACTACGATCACGCTGCCTGCCATCAGCCCCAGCCCTCATTCACAAGCTGGAGTCGGAACACGTCCAGGCGCGCAGGAGACACGGTCTGACGGCTGCACCTCCCCTCTGCAGAGCCCCTGCTGCCCGGGCTGCTCTTTCAGGGCTCTCAGGTCAGCTGTGGGAATGGCTTGGTAGCACTGAAGTTCCCAGGCACCGAATGGCAAGACCACATCAGCCTGAACGTGGATTAACCTGGGTGCAGTGCTGTCAAAGGTGAAGCACTTTGAAGCCCTTTGCCATTAAAAAAAAAAACACAAATAAAACAAACCAAACCAAACCTTTTCAAACCCTGTGCCAGAAAACTGTGCACCGTCTTTACCACAACCAGCAGCGGTGTTTTGGGGGTGTATCTGCACCCCATCTGCAGGGTGGGGATGAAGTCTCCAGGTGCATTTTGACCAGTTCGGCGCCACATGACGGCTGACTGAAGCCGCTGTACATTGCAGAGCCTTTCTAGGAGCATGGGGGAGCCTTTCCATCCACAGGGCAGCCATGAGGGCTGGATGCTGCAGCCACGCCACATCCCGGAGTTCTCCAGCAATCCGCAGCCCGTCCGTGAGGCTGTCAGCGTGTGGTGCTCCCCGCTGCGGGCTGTTTGGGTAGTACTTAAGAAGGCAAAAATGATTTAACTGCTTTATACAAACAAAAAAGTATTTTACTTTTAAAATGGGAATATTCTCAAGTCTTTGTGTCTCAGGCCTTTTTCTCTTCCGTTGGGGTGGGCTCTGGCTCCTTTTCCCTTGGCTTGATTCTTCTGCTTCCCTCCCTGTCTATCCCTCAGCAGCTGTGCCTTCCTTCTTCCACCGAAGCGTATGTTTGCAGCTTTGCCATCCCGTCCGCCCCTCTGCGGTTGTTTCTCCGTGTTCCCAGGACTCTGTTTTGGCTCTCGGTGCCTCTGCCCGGGCCGCAGCAGCTGCCTGGCTCTGCCCTGCCGAGCCTCTGCCTCCTGCGGAACGCTGCATCCCTTTTCTTCCCAGGACTCTGCCCTCCGCCCTGGCTCGGAGCCGGGATGCTTTCTCCTTTGCCGCTCCCCCTCCGCCTTCGGCTCCTTCCCTGGCCTCGCCTCATCCTCAGCAGCTGTTGCCTTCACCCCGCTGCGAGTTTGGCTCCAGACCCTCTCCCCACCCCGGCCAGACCCTCCTGGGTCCTCATCGCCCTTCCCAGACCCCAGCAGCTTTCCCAGCCAGCTTCCAGCAGCTGTTCCTGGGCACCTGCCCCCGCGCTGCTCTGAGCCCCGTTCCCCCTCTCCGGGACCACAGCAGCTGTTGTTGTTACTTCTCCACCTCCAGTTTCTGGCCCCTCTCCCCACCTTTCCCTTCTGGTGCTGCCAGCCGCAATGCCGGAGCTGGGGCAAGGTGTCGTCTGAATTCCTCACATCACACTTCATCACATCCCAGTGGTGCCAGGGTGGCGAGCAGGAGAACATGGGCCATGGCAGAAGGGCTGCTAAAGGGAGACCTGCGGGACCCATAGGAAAATCCCTGATATGAACAGCCTGGCCATCAGGATTAGTAAAAACAGAGGCACAGTGCCCGCGTGGTGAAAAGAGCAGCCAGGACAGCTGTGGGATAAGTCAGGGCTCCCTGCAATTGCTCCTCAGCAGGCAGGACCTTCTCACGGTGTATAAATGGAAACCTGGGAAACACAAAGCGCTGTCCCAGTTTTGGGCGGGAAGGAGGCTTGCAGCAGCTGCCCATGCTGCTGCGATGCCTGTGGTGTGTGGAGAGCAGAGTGGCTGTGTGTGCACAGGCGTGGATGCTGCAGTGGGCTTTAATATTCTGTCTCACACTAAGCAAACTGCTCGTTACAGGCCAAGGGACTGGGCTGTGAGAGAGCTGCCGTGCAGAAGAGACTTCCAGCAGCTCCCATGAACAAGATGACATTTAAAGACAGCAGCAGTCTCCTTTTCTGACTCACTTGACTATCTGGAGAGCTTGTCGTGTTGTTGCACCACCATAAGCTGTGAAAAAGGGTGGTGTGGTCAGGGTGCTGGTTGGGGTACAGAACTGTACCTCAGTGTTCAGGGATGTCCTGAGAGAAGCCCTGATGATGGCAGGGCTATCTTCTATCCTTCTTCCTCTGTTGCCCCAGGCTCACCCTGGGATGAAGGACCCAGGAGTTCACCCTGGCTGGCAGTTCACTCAGGTCCCTACTTCCAAAAGTGACATCAAAATGCAAGTAAAGGAGTCTGGACTGGTCTAGCAGTTAATGTCTCAGACCTTCAGAAACTTAGCCCTAATTTTGGTTTTTTTAATCTTGAAGAAGCACCACTCCATTTTCCTCTCATGTCTAGCAGTAGCAAATCATCGAGACATCCCTTGGTACTGCCTCAGTGTAGTTCATTTGCCAAAACCCAAAACTCTTCCCTCCACAGCTAGATGAGGGTAGATTATTTATTTTCGAGCCACAGGTCAAACTGCCATAGAAATGTTGCTGGCAAGAGAGATACCTATCTTGAATATAAAGAAAAAAAAAAAGAAAATTAAGATAAAAGAGGAAAAGAAACAGGAATAAGAGTGAAGGAACATGAGTGGATCCAGGCCATGACTGGGTGTAGATTGTAAAGGGGAGGAAGGTGAGGAAGAAGATGAGGCACCCAAATGTTTGTTGCAGGACAGTTTGGACGTCCAAGCCATAGTGGTAGGGTTGTTTCAATCATTTTCTTTTTGAAGAACATTAACTGAGGGGGGTTTCCAATGTCGCTGAGCAATGTTGCTGAAGTTGGTTCAACTTCCTGCTTTCCAGTGAGGCGGGATGTGAACTAATGAGAGACTTCTGCTTCAACTTCATCCAGAGAGGAAACAGTTTCTCACATCAGGATGCATTCAAGAGCTAAACCAGCACATAATGAATGGTTACGTGTAGGGGACTCCCTGCAAATACTCAAGCTAGTTCTGATTAAAAATGCTAATTTAGGTGTCAGTAGTGCCTGATTTAAGTCAGTGAGAGGTCTGATCCTGTCTCTAAAAGGAATGAAAAGTTAAAATGCATAATAGAGCACTCAAGTGTTTTTCTATACTTATGTATTGGTGGGGGGATGGTATTATGGTTTGTGTTGGGTTTTTTTCTGTATGCCTTTAATTA
This sequence comes from Oriolus oriolus, assembly GCA_013400235.1. NCBI lineage: Eukaryota > Metazoa > Chordata > Aves > Passeriformes > Corvidae > Oriolus > Oriolus oriolus. The sequence continues at coordinate 1,278,808 of VXBT01010021.1, read as the reverse complement.
ATTACTTCGTGGCTTCATTATCTGCTGCGAGATGTACCCTGTAGGTGAGAAAAAGCCCTGCACTTACATGCAGACCCATGTTTGTCATTCTGAAAAGCAAAATCCTTCAGAGAACGCCATCTGATTCTGCTGCAATGCAGTGACTGGCTGGGGTTAAAAGCCTTGCGCACAATTCCTGCTAGCTGGTCATTAATCTCCAGGAAAAGCCCCATGTCTTAATTGCTATTGTATAATTAGTAACCTCTTCCATCTAACCAGTGTTAAGCTGAAATTGTAATGTGCCAAGTCACCATCAATCTCTCTAAATGAGGATCTGGAAGTACTGCTCGAAACAGTGTGTGACAGTGAAATTATTATTATTATTTTTTAAATGCTCCTTTGAAAAATACTAAGACCAGCACCATCAGTGTTCTATGGCCAGCTCTGAAAATCCACAGAGCTGCCACAGATCACTGCAGCATAAGTGGCTAAACAAAGTAATCCCCAAAATTGAAAATGTAAAGATGAGCAAAGTCTGTCAGGCTTCTTATATAACTTATGTTGTAAAGGAGCCTAAAATATCAGCCAGAAACTACCTCTTGATTTAGAGAATATGGAGCTGAAAGTAAGAAATGAAAGACTTTAATACAACTGTGAACCTCAGGGCAGCCAAATAGAACTAAGCCTGAAGAAATTGATGTAGTTTCCGTAATATCTATGGCCTGGGTATTTAAATGTTTGATATTGGATTAATTGATAGCTCAGTATCAATGGTAAGTTGATTTAAGTGTCCCTGTGGTATTTAGCATCTGTGTCTGGAAAAGGTTTCTGTCCTGAGGAAAATATTCTGTAAAAATACCATTCAGTGGTAGAAACATTGAAATATTTGATTTTGATAATAGCAAAAAAGTTTAAAAAATAATATTTTCAAAAATCTAAAATATCATGCCAAGAAATATAAACTAAAAATAAAGGAAAACCAAGTTCAGATGAAGACTGTTTTAAAACTACTTTGGTTTTCTTGGAAATTTTCATTTGAATGAGCCTGTACTTTCTGAGAAAAAAAATATTCTTCCCAACTTTCTTTTCCCCCAAAATAATTAGCATTCAGCTAGTCAGATTCTTGTCTTCAGTATGATTGTGAAAAGATTTTAGAAAACTGACAGAGCTAAGGTAGCTGCTGGGTTGAATAATCAGCCATAAATAACAGTGAAATTGTACACAGGAAATTCAGTGACTGTTTTCTTCTCACCGACACAACTATAATTGGCAAAACAAAATTAATGCAAAAGAGAGCATCTGTTTTGCTTTAAGACAGTCTCTTTCCTGGTGTGGTTTTCCAAGATTTTTGCTGGCTCATAAGACTATAGGATCAGGCCCAAAAGATTGGTATGTAGTGTAGCTTTGTGTTTGTGTAGTGGTAAATATCTAGTTGGAGCCTGCTCTTCAAGCAGGGTTTCATCTTTTCTATTTCTTCTTTTCCTTCTTTTCCTTGTTTCTTTCCTGCTTTTTGCCTGTGTTATATGGTTAATATGATAGAGGAATTTAAACAATAAAACAAAGGTTCTCAACTGTATCTCTTTCTGAGAAGAGCTTGAAAATTTCAGGTGAATCAGCAAGAGATATTTAATTAGTTCCTCATTTTATTCAACTGGAATATCATATGGCCTACTTAATGTGATGTCAGTGGATTTTCATAAATATTCCTGTCCAAAATTGAGAGTTCAGAAGCTCTACCACCCTTGTCAGAAACTTTTTTCTGGTTATTCCATTTTCTTCTCAGTTAATTCTCTAGACAGAAGCATCTGAATCTTTAGCACTCAGTAATAATTCAAACATAATTCCCCTTTGCTTTGATGCTTTGCAGAAGTTTCTTGGAGCTTAATACAGGTTTTCCCTGTTCTTGCAGTCATTTCCAATATTCCATAGTATCAATTTTTTAATTGTTAGTTTATCTTGAGTTTTGCTTGTTCCCCACCGCCTTAAAAAGGTTAAGATTTTCAACATTCTTTAGGTTCAGAAAGGAATTTTCTAACTAATTCTACCAAGCGTGATAAATTTCTGCAGTTGTTTTCTCAGTTCTCATCACCTTGAAAAACACATTTGATGAGCAGCAGTGATAGAGACAAGTCCTAGGACAGCGGGCAAATATGATATTAGAGAGAAAATATGATCTGCCTTTAAGTTCAAAATATTGAGTTTAAATGTTGTTCCCATAATTTTAAATGACCCAAAAGACTAATGGAAACCAGTCAGAAAAGAAGAGGCATTACAAAGAGGAAAAAAAAGACAGAGTGAAAAGAAGGGCTCTGGGTGCTGGTTCTTTCTGATGAAATTCCTTGAAATTATGTGACATTTATCCTTCATTGCTTTGATTGCTCTTAGTCATTTCAGATGAGCCTAAACATCTCTTATATAATAATTTAGGCAGTACAAATATAATGCAGGTATGCATACAAAACCAAAATTTGGGCTTTTGCCTTACACCCTTGTTATGGAGATTCCTGTTGGTATGGGAGTGTTTTACTTCTACAAGCAAATTCAGAAGCTTTAGAATAATTCTAGGAATTTCCTGACATATTATTACCGCAAAATGACGGAAAATGTGGAAATAAAGAATGCATTTGCAGATATTTTTCCAGTAAACAAATTATGTTTCTTCATGTATTGTAGCTGATTCACGTCTTATAATTTTTTTCCAAAGTTCTTATGTATGATCCTTTACTATGAGTAGAACATAGGTTTTAATCAGGTTTTTGAGCTATTAGGAGAAATGTAATAGAGGAAAAGAGTCTTGAACAGTCGTAAAAGTTTCAGAAAGGGATTCTGCAGTCATATTCCTTTCCCTTAGAGAAGTTTATTTAGTTAAAAATAGTCTTAATACAGCTGCTTATTTCACCTTGGAGACAGAAAACTGTAATGGTTGCTTCATAGCTAACCCACTTTGAATCAATGTATTTAAAGAGGTGAAAACCACCAGCGGATGAGGGATGCAGTGTTGAGAAAAAGGTGGCTGTGGATGAGAGCCTTATCAATAAGTTACTTGTGGAAGGGAGAAAGTAATTGATGATTTGCACCTATCTGCTTAGCTTGTTTCCTCTTTACCTTCTGGGTTTCTCCCTCCTTTATTTCACTGAATGTTATTTGTGGATAAAATTTAAATTAGGAGATGTTAATGGTTGTTGCCGAGAAGAATGGCTGTGTGGAGGAAAGCAAAGAATCTCTTGCAGGGATAATAAAAAGGTAAGCTGTTCTAATTTGAGAAAACAATAATTGGCAAACAGGCTGGTGTTTGGTAGCACTGTTTTCAGAAAGACCCTTTCAGAAATGTTTCACTGCAAAGGTTATGAAAATAGGTGAAGAGCCACACAGTCCAGGCCTGCACCCTCTTCTGTATCTCAATCTGTCAGGTCTCAGAGAGTTTCACAGATCTGCCCATAAGAGCCATAGAGTACAAAGTGAAGACAGTGAAGTCTGTCCTTGTATTCTTCTAAGTGTAGACCTTTTACCTAGAGCACTGGTAGATGCCTGCTTTTGCTAAATTATCAAAATTTGTGATGGTAACCAAAGTTAAAAATTATTATCAGAAGAGCAAACATACAAGGAGACAGGTGTGAAGAGAGCAGTTTAGAGAAGCTTGAGCACTTAATGGCATTTAATATTCTTTGATGTACCATTTTCTTGCTATCCATTTTCCCCTCTTACCCAAAATATAGAAGAAGCCTGGAATTCACTACACTAATCATCATAACGTACTTAATGTGATTCATTCCTGTTTACATTTGTATTACATCCAGAATCGTCCTTGTTATTTTTAAACATAAATATTCTTCAAAGAAATCTGTCCCATCACAGTGAGTGACTGGCTGGGGTTAATGGCCCTTGGCACAGCTCCTCCTAGTTGGTCATTAGTCTGCAGGAAATGCCCAGTGCCTTAATTGTTATTGCTTAATTAGCAACTTCTTCTATTGAAGCAAGTGCCATATGACCTGAAATAGCAATGCACACAGCAACAGTCATTTTCTCTGAAGGTTTGATCTATGCCATAGGCAGATCTTGTGCAAGTGAAACAAAGCATGGGAAGTGCATATATATAAAAAAACCATGGATTATGCCACTGAAATAGCATTCTGCTGGTACGATGATTGACAACTGTGTTTTCTTAGATTTCTGGGATGGCACTAGTTTAAATCGGTGACTAACCGGAAGCCTAACATTTAAAATGAGAAAGTCTATGTTTGCCTTATTCCTCACACAATTTAGTGTTCCACATTTCTAATCAATGCTGCGATTATATTTTCAGTCTGTCAGTGGTTAGCCATGGTTTTAATCACTGCAGAGTCTGTGCGAGTGCACAAAAACAAACCCAGAGCACATTCCTACACCATTAACGTGCATTTTTGCTTAGTTCCTGGGTCATGAGAATCTGTTCTCTGCACTGTTGGCCATTCACTTCTCCTCTCTGTTGTGCTTTGTTTTCTTTTCCCATCCTTTGCCTACTTTCAAATTACATATTTTAATTGCAATCCCTTATAACAGTAATTAACTCTTCTAAGTGCATGTACTGTACTTACCCTGCACAGGGGTGTTACATACTCCTGGAGTTCCAGGAGTTACACGCTCCTGGAATATTGTGCAGAGAGTCAACACAGCACAGTCATAAGGGAACTTTTAGAATATGAAAGTAGACTTGCATCCTTCCAATGGACTTTACCAAAAAAATAGAGAAATTATTTATTTGTTGAATGTAGAATACAAATACGAATGGTTTGTTATAATGATTTCTTAAGGTTGTATGATTGTCTCAGATTTCATTTTCTAAAATTTGATATTCCTTGCGTGTAAAATCTCAACTCATCTGATGCTTTTCCATGTGAAACAGTAGGGAACATTATACAAGTATAACTTTGACTATTTTGGCTTTTGTCTGAAACTATTCATAGTAAATGTTCATCATCGGTATACCTCAGACTGTTGAAGTCAATGGAAATAGGTCCAGTGACTTACAAGGGCTCAGATTTGTAGAGATAATTTTGCAAATATAATAGTTATGGACTCTCTTTTCAAAAAGAAAATTAGATTGCTTAGGTTACAAGCTGGAGAAACTCCATAAATGTGGATGGTTCAGCATATGCAGAGTTTGAGTCCTGTTTCTGTAATAATTTTTCACACATTTTTTTGAGCCATCAAATGGCAGCCCAGCTGTTCTACTTTGCTCTGTAATACCACTGAAAGTCCAACTGTCCTAATCTACAGACACCAGTGCCAATGCCTATCTGCCTGTAGAAGCTGAAAAAAAAGGGGACGGAACAAATAGAAATCTTAACAAACTCATTTTAACTGCACTACTGGATTTTGTGAGGTTCTGCAAATTTTAAATGCATGTAGATATTATGCATTTTTGCAGCTTTAGTTCAGCATGATAGTAACAGAAAAATTGTGGCTCCTAAAGTGGAAGCAAGTGTTGCCCTAAGAATGGAGCCATTTAGTAGCTGTGCATAATTTATTTTAATTCAAACTGTGGACAAGATTTTCAGCTAAGTTGAACTAGCGTACTTTTGTTGCTAATTGGCCTTCAAAATCTGTTTTGCTTTGACTTATCTATTTATTTACATGTTTAAAAAAAGAAAGTTCAGCTTCCTTTAATTAAAGAACTATCAAAAATACTCAATATAAATGTTACTAAAAACTGTCTGAGCCTATTCTTAAGTCTACATAAAACTTGTGGTGACTTAAAAAGAAAGCTAGCAAAATCAAATTCATCTCAGAGCTGAGGAGACAGATACCTAGGTTTGGTCCAAACCAACAAACATTAGAGAAACTTATAAAAGAATAAAACCCTGTAGCATTTTTAGGAGAATACGTTACGGAAATGCTTTCATAATTTACCATATTCTATGAATGCCATGAGAGTAATTGTTTCCTTTAAGTACTTGGCAAACAGTGCTAGTATCCATTCAAAAGAGTAATTTTCCACTCAGAGAATTTCGTCTTGTAAGCACTCATGGAAAGAACAGCCAGCAATACAATGCCTTCTCTGCAATTCTCCCTGACTAAATTCATGTAGTCAAGACAGGAGCTTGAAATGCAGAAGAAATGAACAGCTGGTATTAAAACCACAATTAGAAGCAGAAAGATCATCTTGTCAGTAGAGCAGAAGTTTATGGTTATTATGTGCTTGTACTTGTTAATTTCCTGGTTTGTGTCTCTACACAAAACTCTTTTGTAGTTTGAGGCAAAGTTCTACAATCTTAAAGTTAAATAAATTTGCAACCTTAAATGGGATTCATATGATAGACAAAATCACCTCTTCTCCAATCTCTGTGTGAACTGCTGTTCTGTCTTTTCTGCAGCTCAATAAATTGTGCTGTAGGGACTGGACGAGCCTTGTTAGTTAAATAGGTCCCCTGGCCTCAGTGACACAACCTGCAGGATTTCAGGTCTTATAAAGCAAATAAATACATTACCCATAAGATAGTTAAGTGATATATATGTGCATAAATATGCACTTAATTAGTGAGTAATATGGGCCTATTTAGTGAGGGAATACAGATGCAGCTGAGCAAACAGATAATGGTTTACTCAAGTCTGTTTGCAGCTGTGGTGAATTGTCTCCTAATTGTGTTGTTTCAGCTTGTTGCTTGCCTGTACAGCGTATTGAAGAGAATCTTATTTCTGCTCTAGAAGTTGATAAATTTTCAGTGCTGTACTGGTTCTTTGTTCTCTCAGGTATCAAAAATTTAAATTCACAGAATGTGAATGTTGTTAAAATATATATTTGTAAATCTTAGTCTTGGTATTGCAGTAGAATTTAGATGTCACCTTGATGCCGTCTTGGTTTGAGGTTTGTAGAAGTCAAAAGCTTATCCTAACAGCATTTCTCTTACGTGTGAATTCGGTATTTAGTTTATATCTCTATGTTTACAATATATCTGAAGTTCAGTGAAATGGCATTTAAGGAGCTCTGCATGATTTTGCAGAGCAGTTTAAACTTTTTCATCAGAACATATATGCTTTCCTTTCTGAAGACGCACGAACTGCAACAAGGTTCTACATAATTTTTGATATTTTCAATATACTGTGTAAATGAATTGATAGAAATGAGGTTGTCATCATAAAAAATGGAAAAAAATTTCCCATGTCCAGGTATGCTATTTCTACAGCTGGGGTTTTTTTCATAGTCAGAAATGTGTATAATTCTTGGTTTTAAACATGCTACCAGATAGGGCAGAGCTCAGAGGGTGAAAAAAGCTACTGTCCAATTGTGTTAAAATTACCAGTATGAACTCTAAATAAGCAAAGACTTGTACAAGCACAGAATGTAGCTGATCAATACAGTATTTCATCAATACTTTTGTCTGTAGCTACACAGCTTACAATTTGCAGAAAGCTAGTTTAAAATTCAATTTTAGTTGTGGTTGCCTTTTTTTGCAAAACAAAACAGGCACAGAAAAATTCTGCATTTCTGATCAGGCAACCATTCTTTATGCATCCATCCTTCAAGGAGAATATTAAGGATGAATGGTGTATTTTCTGCTTTGCATTTGTTGCTTCTGTCAGATCAGCCTTGCTTCTCATTCAGATTAACTTCACACAAAGCATCTGTCAGTTATTCTCTTTCACTTCATCAGTGTTGTGATATTTCTTGAAGTTATAACAACTTCTGCAATTTAGTCTGCTTTTTAGGAAACCATATACTTGAATGGCACTTGAAAGTAGAGATATTTTTTTCTTGGCTCTTTCTAAATTCTTCTTGTTCCATTGCAACATTGCATACTAGGGCAATACTGTGAAGCTGATACATGGATGGAAAAAGTAAGTGTTTTCCTATCTGAAAAATGTTTCTATAATCATAAAGTAATATTAAATTTACAAAAGTTCTTACCCAAAATATCTGAAACAACATCTGGCCGTAACACCGGGGAAGAACTGAGACAGAAATTTATTTTCTGTATTTTCCTACAAATCAAATGCAAATAAATTTGCCAGCAAACAAACAGAAAAATAAAAGCATAAGATAAAAACCATGGCTTAAGTTCAGACACATAAAATATAGAAATGGCACAAGCCTTTTTTCCATCCATTGGTTAGGTTTTTGGAAGTGGATCCAAAGAGTGTAGGCATGCATTTTGCTGCCTGATGCAGATGAATTGTCAAAGTGCAATGTGGCAGTTTAATTGATTAGAGATCTAACAAATCTTTCTATAAACACAGGCACAAGACATTCTTGAAAATGCTTTTCCAAAAATGCGTGACTGATATTCAAAGATTAAGAAACTACTTACCATTTTTATAAGACTTCTAGAATATCAAGTGAAAACATATAAAATTATTATTTTTCTTTTTTTCATCAGTGGGACTTAATTTTTGAAGATAACAGCTGGACCAGACTAATTCCTAATGTACCAGATAGAGTGGTAACTAACCCTATAACTTTGTAGACATTAAATAATGTGTATAATTGGATCATAAATTCGTGCCTACCTTATTTGGAAAAATTAGCAGAGCTATAATGACTTACAAAAATGTGAACAACTCTTATGTATAAACTAAATAAAGATATATATAATAGGTACCACTTTACTGCACACTTTATATTATTTAATGGATCCTTGGTGTTACTTTGTATGACAAATAGTAAAGCAGGACTTTCCACTGTTCTGAATCCACTGCACTTGCACCTCTTGCTATCTTCTTAGTTGCCATTTAAATAGCGTGGAGTGCATTAAAAACCACATGTCACAAATTCTAAAAATGTTCAGTATTATGGTTTTTGCAATTGCATATCTAATTGAATACTTTACACTACTGTAGATGAACAGTTCTACTGCTTAATTGGAATTTTTTTCCTCCCCTGTAGTTCGTAAGCTATGTTTAAGTTTTAATTAATTACCCTGTGATCCCTTGTCTCATTCTTGCTGTAGACATAGAACAGAGATAAGTGTTGCAAATGCAAGTCCACGTCTGTTATTCAGTTTTTATTGCTAAATTTTGAAGCTCATTCTTCTTTTATTTGCAGTGATGGTATAAATACCCCCAAACAAACAAACAAACAAACAAACAAACAAAGAAAAAACTACAAACCCCTGCTGTACTTAATGGTTGAGTTAACGCAATGTCCAAAGAGATTTATGAACTTACTTAAACCACGTTGAAGTCAGGAAATTGTTGAAGGTTTGCATTTTGCTTTTCTGGTTTCTCACTGAATACTGCTTTCACCCAGAGAGAAAAACGAGGCATAGTTATTTTAATTGGTTTCTAAGTCTTTAAAACTGGTGAATGCCACCATCGTATATTGACAAATGGATGAAAGGTTTAAGGGGAAAAAAAAATCCTGATGATGCATCCTTCTTTCCTGCTGTGTTTTACCAAGGTAAAGCTTTAGCCACTTGATATCTATGCACAAGCTGCTCTTGGAAACAGAGCAGTAGGAACATCACAATTGTCAAATGATGTGAGGCAAGGTGAAGTGGATGTCATTTCTGCACTTTATGTCATGGCATCTTAACAGATCCCCAGTGGCTTGCTGCAAACATTAAATTGGTCAGAAGGTTTTTGGTTCTACTGTAGAAGAAGAAAGACTTGAAAGAAATTAATTTGTGACTGTCATGCTGACTGGTATTACGGCATGTAATAAAATAGACTATTTTTATTACATCCTGGGATGATGTAGACTATTAAATAAAAATGTTAACATCTTCTAGCAATGAGAGCTGAAACATGTACAAATAAATGTTAGATCTTGATCATGGAGACGCTTGGCTATTAAGGCTGTCTATAGCTTTATGTCTAAATCACTGAGGATTGTAAGGGGCTGTGAATCATTGCTTTTAAGACACTTTCAGTTGTCAGGTATGGATTTACTCAGGAAACTTTTAACTTCTGAAATGTACATTCGAGAATTGTATGGATTATTCTTGAAGAAAATGTATTTTTGCTAGCTAACATTAAAAGTGAAAAAGGCACAATTGGGAAGGTGAAACAGATAGTATTATCATGAGATGATGAACCTAACTCTTGATTTCAGTTTTACAGCTCATGATATTATCTATTGAAAGCCTCATAAAGTTGAGAAAATTAAATTTTAGCAGACAATATTAATTATTTAGCAATAGCATATATAAGACCAAAGTCTATCTGATGTTAATCCAGTGGTAAATCTGATGTAAGTAATCACATTTTGTTCACTACAAATCAAATTATGAACATTTTTAACTGAGTAAGTGGTATGAATTTCTAATAGAACTAATGTTCTGATAGTACTTGCTGAAGGTTTCCAAAAAAATAAATATCTTCCCCATGGAATAATCAAAAAATATAGAAGGATCCTCATTCTGATCTCAAAATAATTTTGAAGTACCTTGTATACTTAAAAAGCAATAAATCTTATACCCCTGTGCTACCCAGTATAATACAAATTAAAACGAATGCATCCTTAACTCATATAAATTGCCATGGCTATATTGATTTTAGTGAAGCAATACAATATTAAATCAGATGTGGCCTTTAAACACAAGAAAATCTCAACTGTTTCATACAGTTATTGTGCTAGTTTAAAATAAGCAATGAAATACTGTCCTTAACAGTGATACAATTTATTTTAAATGAGTTCTGATAAATGCCATATCTACAGGAAGATAGAGTTTTGCCCAGATGCGTTATTTTAGTTGTCACGTGTGTCATAGAATCGTAGAATATCTTAAGCTGGAGGAGACTCACCAGGATCAGAATCCAACTCCTGGCCTTGCACAGAACACCCCAAGAGCCACACCACATGCCTGAGAGCACTGGCCAAATACTTCTTGGGCTCTGTCAGGCTTGGTGCTCTGACCACTGCCCTGGGGAGCCTGTTCCGGTCCCAAACACCCTCTGGGGGAAGGACCTTTTCCTGATATCCAACCTAAACCTCCCCTGACACAACTCCAGGCCATTCCCTTGGGTCCTGTCACTGCTCACCAGAGAGAAGAGATCAGTGCCTGCCCCTCCTCTTCCCCTCACGAGGAAGTTGTAACTGCAGTGAGGTCTCCCCTCAGTCTCCTCTTCTCCAGCCTGAACAGACCAAGTGACTCCTCATGCAGTTTCCCCTCAAGGCCCTTCACCACCTCCATGGCCCTCCTTTGGATGCTCTCCAAGAGCTTTATATCTTCTTTTTATGGTGGCACGCAGTACTGTAGGTGAGATCTCTTTTAAAAATTCATAGAGTTATGGAACGGTTTGGGTCAGAAGAGACTTTAAAGATCACCCAGGTCCAACATCCCTGCCGTGGGCAGGGACACCTTCCACTCAACCGGCTTGGTCAGAGCCCCATCCAGCCTGGCCTAGAACACTTCCAGGGATGGGGCAGCCACGGCTTATCTGGGAAACCGGTTCCAGTGCCTCACCGCCCTCATGGTAAAGAATTTCTTCCTGATATCTATTCTAAACCTACTCTCTCAGTTTAAAGCCACTCCTCCTTGTAGAATGTTCCTCTCCAGCCCTCTTGTAGTCCCCCTTTGGGTATGGGAAGGCCTCAATGAGATCGCCTCGGACTCTTCTCCTCTCCAGGATGAACGATCCCACTTCTCTCAGCCTTTCAGTATCTTCAAAATTTCTTTAAGTGTTTGTCTGGCTTGACTATCTGGTTATAATTTTTTGTGAATTGCAGAGCTGCCTTCAACTGAACACAAATATTTCAGTGAGCCAATATATTCATGCTGGCAGAAACCTTGCATGGGAAGGAGCCAAAACCAGAAATGTCCAAGCCTGTTAATTTTTAAAGTCATTCATGAAAATTCTATTTAATAACGGGACATATAACATATGTAACAGGTAGATCATCACCATCTCTTCTTCCTTTTTGTTCCATATTTACAATGCCTTCACCATTGCAGATATAATAGGTTTGACTTCATGCATTATCAATTTAGTAATAAAATCAAGACCCAAATAAACACACAGAACAGATTGAAATGTTTAAAAATGCTAAACAAACATCATAGATTTGTTGTCATAGGCAAAATGGTCTGAATATTTACACAGCTTATGAAATGTGGTCATTTCTTCTGTGTATGTAAAGATACATAAAAAATAAAATATAATAATTTATTGTATAATTAAGAAATATAAATGAAATTGTGATATAACCTGTACTTTTAGGGGGACACTGTGAAGAGTGAAATAGACTTTTTATGGCTTTAGCAGAACCTTGAAAATATCAACACAGGCTGCAGGGGTGCAAAGTTTTTGAGGAGATATACTTTTGAGAAAGACTCGATATTATAAGTGAGATACTGTGTTTGAATAGCTGGAATAAAATTTTTCAATTGTTGAAGATATATGGAAAGTCTCAGTTCTACTGTTTGACTAATCAAAGTTTTGGAGGCTGGAAGATTAAAGAGTAACTGGCAAGCTAAAGTATTCTCTGGCATATGGGGACTCAAGAATGGTGTATAAAAAGTTTTGTTTTGGGTATTTGCAATTGTTTGATGATGGTCAGACCTAGGGAAAAAAGAGTTAAATTAGAGCATTACCAGATTGTTTCTCTGATATGTTAGTGATGTAGCTGAAAGAGGTCTGATTTTTGTTTATCTTACTAGCCAAGCCTGACCATTCACAGAAAAAGACTGAGAATACAGGCTATTAGGCATGGTAAATTACCTAAGGCAGACCTGTAATCACTTGGCTAAGAAAAGCTATAGATGAGCTTTATCAGATTTTAGCCATTAGAGATAATTCCATGTCACAAGCTACCATGGAAGAATATTCCTGACCTAGAAATCTATGAAAGAAGATTTAAATTAAGGCTGTGGTACACCTCAGTAGAAAATGAGGACCCAAATTTATGCATTTCAATCACATTTCTTCACTGGTATGAAACCTGGGAATGCAGAAGTGGCAATAGAAGCAGAAATAAATGCAGTCCTACTGAGCTTGAAATTATTCAAGGGTGGCAAGTTTGTCAGTTTTACAGCACACCTTCCAGAAGTGTTTACAATGCTAATAGAGTTATATAAAGAGAAACTTGTGATTTTAAAGGCTGCTGAGTCACATTTTGCCCTCAGTGAAGTGGAGCAATCAGCTGCTGATACAGACACATTGCACAGAGTAATGTGAAATCAAAAATCAGTTGGACACATCCACCAGTGTCCAAGCAGAAAGGCTGTTGATCAACATATGGAACAGCTGTTAGGAAGGGAATGCTTTATGTCTCAGAAAAATCTGGCAGTTGTTCCTCCTGGTAAACTTGCTTTTCACAAGTGAGTGTGAGGAGAGTTGCATTAGAATCTATTAGCGTGGGTTTTTAGAAAATCATGGGATGGAATAAAAATAAACCCCTTAACTTCTGCTGCGTACTAGCAGTGTTCCAAAGTGACACTGGGGTCAAATAAGAGATTCTCTATAAAAAAAGGAAAGCTGAAAGCATGACGACTGATAGACATATGACATGACCAGAGTTACTCAGTAAAAACAATTGAAAGTAGTTTTGTTTTTTTCCTTGCTAAATTGTCAGAGTTCTGTTCATTCTTCAAGAAAAGAAAAGGAATCAATTATCTAATTTTTAAAATTTGATCTGTTTAGGAAAGTCACTGAAATAACTTAAGCACTGGATCAGGAAATAGAAGGCTTGATCTATTGGAAATACTCTGTCGTAAGAAGCTATTCTAAAATACTCCACCCTTTCATAAATTAGTGTTAGAAATAAAAGCACTTTATGATCTCCTTTTTTTTGTGAAAAAATAGTGCAACACGTTTTCTTGTGGTGTATAAATGCATATATTATGCTGTAACTGGATTTATACATTCTTACTCTGGGCACCATAAAATCGGCCTGGTCTCTTGGAGAATAGTTGAAATGTTTGTATGAAGCAAACCTGACATTTATAAAAGTTGGAACTTTTGATATTCAAATAGGAATTTAATTATGAAGTATGAAACCAACTCAACAATTAAACCAGGAAGACAAAGCAGAAAACAAAGCACATAATAGATGTTGAAATAGGAAGGTCATGCCTTGTTTTGCAAATACAGGCCAGTTGAAGTCATAAGATCCCCTTCACTACTTATGCCTGGTATTATCATATAATGTAATATAGCAGAATCCAATAGATATGTGTTTTATTATCTAAGCATTAATCTTAAAAAAGTTAGTAATACTATTTTGTATTACTAACTGTTGTATTTTATTGTCACAGAAGGGGTTGGGCTGCTAGGTTTTTGAAAAGAGCTAAAATAACAATGCTGACACCTGTCAGTGCAGTCTGGCAAATTTTCTGATGTTATCTAGGCTGTTCCCAACTGTACTTCAGCAGCACAGACAGCAATCTGAGTTATGCAGGCAAATCTTCTTGTAGTCTTTCATTAGTCTTTGATTTCTGTGTTTTATTTGTGTACTTCCTGTGGGGGCACAGTTGTATTGTGATGATTTAAGCAAAAATAGTGTCTTTTGTGTATGCTGAATATAAATCCAGAAGAAATGTAGGCAGGTGAATGCCTACATCTTAATTATTCTTCAGCTAAATGTCTCCATTTCCTTTATCAAGCACAAAGTGCACCAATTTTTAATTCTCTTTTTCTTGTGAGAATGTTGATGTGTGAATGACTCAGGATTCCCAAACTGTAGAAACTTGAACAGAAAAAACCAAAAAAATCCTATATTTTAGTTACCAATTTTATTTGTGGAATTTTGTAGTAACTGGCTAAATGATATTTCTTTGTCCTCTTATATTTTATTGTCCTTTTTCCATTCTTTTACTAGTCAAAATATCTATAGTGTATGCCATCCATGAAAAAAGAAAGCTTTAGCTCATTTTTGAGAGCACTTTCACAGGCAAAAAACACAAACAGGAAAGAATTTTATCTTCGGATAACATTAGAATATAGCAGCAATGACTTGGCAGAGTTTTTAATTTTAAAAGATCACCTACTTTATATAAATGGTGATATAAGAGGCAAAACCAGTGTATAGTGAGTAGCCTGCAAAATGAAAAATTGTATTTAAGAAGATATATGAAAGTATACACCAGTTCATCAACGTTTTTTGTTGATCTTGATTCTTCTCTCCTCAAAACATTTGGATAATATTACAGCATGGAAGCCTGGAAAAAGATAAAGTTTCCTCATAAGTAAATGGAAGAGACCACACTTTGCAACTCTGGCATACACACTTCAAAGTCCCTCAAGTATGAAGGAAATTTGGAAGATACTGTATAGGAACATTTTCAACAGGTCTTTAGGGAAGCAAGTGCTATTTATTTGGAAAATGCTTGTAACTAATTGGATTGATAAATAGCCATGGCCAAAAGTAAACCCTTGTACAGCTTAAGGTAGCATTTGTACAAGTTTGGTGTCATTTCATTGAATTGAAAGGAGCAGAGCTTGTCAAATACTTTTTAACAAGGCAGTTTTTCATTAATAAGGTCAGTGGGTTAAGTGGAAGTGGATGTTAAAGATGTGTGTTAAAATTCAAGGATTTGTTTTCAAGAAACCAGGCTAGAAAAAGTTTAATTTGTTTGCACAGGTAAAAATGAAATATTTAAACTATCTTTCTAATTGTGTGGATTTATATTACCTTATTTTTTCCTTTATTTCTTAGAAAGTGATAATTATAAAAAGCCTTTTAAGGGTGATGGTCTGAGTTAGTATATTTCCTTAGATATTTGTGAGCCCTGATAACTTTTAGCCATTAACAGCAAGTGAACATTTTCTCCACACTTTACAGTATTTCCTTTGTATTCACTACACTTTTGTTTGTTTGTTTTGGGTTTTTCTTTTAATTCTATGCTGAGATTCTCAAAATAACCACCACTGAACTGTTCTCAGTTCAGAAATTAACATAATGGCCTGCACAGGATTCCTTTCTGTGCGATGCATCTCAATAGGGAGCTGTGAACTTCCTCTGCATCACAGGAAGCTCTGTCTGGCATCTTCTTTTTCCTTTATCAGCTTTAGCTTTTCCTTATGATATGCAGTGGCACACTTTAAGGAGTCATTTCCATTGCTGTCAGTGCTTCTAGTTTTATGTTCCAATCCAGGTGCAACCCCCTCTAAGGTCAGTGAAAAATGCCCTTTTAATTCAGTGGTCTTTATATGAGATTACTTATGTCTTGAAATGTATTTTTGTAAAATAATCCCTAAAATTTCTTTGTTTATAAGTGTTTTCAGTGATCTTTATTCTCCTTTGTAATGGCAGTAAGTGGCAACTATTTTGGTTTTAAGCCAGCAGAAGAGATCTGGATCCTGTACTTCTGTATAACCAGAAGTAAAAATCATGTTGGAAGTAATCAGGAAAGAACAATGAGAGTCCACAGTTCATTCATGAGTTTGAACGGACGAAATAGAAACTTTTTGTTGTTTTTAAATATGTGGTTTGAGGTGTGTATTTTAAAAGAAAAAAAGATAGAAAAGTGCAGGAAAACTCTCCTTGCTTCCAGGTCTTTATGTATAAGCTTAAGCAGCCATCTGAATGCTAAATGATCCACTGCAGTTTATAGAATGTCTATATTCAGAGCACTGTGAGCAGTAGATAATGCTAATCATATTTCAAAGTAATTACTTGTTATTAAAAATCTATCATTAAGACCAAAAAAATATTAATAGATTAGTAAGTTCAAAAAGAAAACAGCTTTTTTCTTTGCTTTATTATTGGTAAGTTTTTCATAGTACTTTATGTAACAGAATAAGAGAGATTTCATACACATATAGATAGATAAATAGATATATTTAAAGGAACGCTGTGCAGTGTGAGCTTCATTGACAATGCAGTGGTGTATGTCCTTTCACATCTTACAAAATGCCATCACCTCAGCTAAGCTTTGCTAATCTTCTGTGTATTCCTGGAACTTTAGCTACAGCTGTAGCTAGATCAGACTTGAATGGAAGCAGAAGTGAAACTTCTGAGATTCGTGAGGGACTTCAGCTTTTATCATTCGTAATTAGAAGTTGATGGGAGCCAGCAGCAGAGCTTTATAAAACAGCAAATGCTTCTGGGACTCAGCAGGTTTTGTGGCTGTGGAAAACACTGTTTCACGGGAACAATGATTAGCCTCCTCTCTGAATTAATTACACCCCAAATTCAGTCACCTGACAGACACAGGAAAGGCAAGAACCTCAAACCTATTACCAGTGCCTTGTCTTGTTCTTGACATAACTACTTTTCTCACTGTTCACCGGGGTGATCATAGACTGAAGCTCTTTTTAATGGTCATTGTGCTTATTCTTAAATTAATTCAAAATCTCTTTTCATCTCTCAGTATGTTTTCATGGTGGTAAAGGTTCTGTAATAATTATTATCTTTTTTGTAATGTTAGCGAACAAAATCACAAAGAAACAAAAAGAGAGAGATTTAAGGAAAGCAATCTAGAAGTGGCTGGCACCATCAAAATTGTTTATCTTTGGATAGGGTTAGGTATTTTTGGAAAGTACTAAACTTTCACTTCATTTTGATTATATGACAACTTTGTGTCAATCCACATCCTCTGAAATTAGACTTAACAATCTATAATACTATTCAAATAAGTAATTTGAACTAACCCTACCATTCATATTCACATAAATCTGTTAAAAATTTGGCAAGAAACTAGTTGAAACTACAGGTTTTCCTTGTTTTCTTTTCAGCATGGGGAAATGATCTTACCCTTTTGGTCTTAGTTTCTTCATTTGTAAAGTGGGCCAGATATGTGGATGGATTGCTGCTTGTTTTTGCTCCTGAAAGATATTTAGATGCCCAACTCATAATCCTAAGCAAAAGTTTTTTCACTTATGGAAAATTATAAAGGCCCTTCTGTTATGATGAAAAAGACAATAAAGCAACTGTTCTAGTTAGGAGCTGCAAACAATCAGGAAAATATTTGCCTGCAAACATTTGAAACTCCAGCTTTGACCTGATGCAAAAAAGCAAATTTTCCTTTGTACTTCTTCTAAAGGATTGTTGTTTTTATTTTGCAGAAGCTGTGTCTCAAGCTAGAGGCCAGAAACCTTATTTATTTCTCTACCATTTTTGTTCTGAAACCATAAATACATTGAAAAGAGCGTAAAAGCTTTTGCTAATACTTTTCAGATGTTCACAGAACAAAATTAGCCTTTGACATTATACTTAGGCTAAAAAATGAAAGGCGTTTAATCTTTGTTGTTTAGAGTGCAGATGGTTGAAAAATTGTATTAATAACAAAAAAAGTATTTTACTGTTTGTACTGCTGCCAGTGTGGATATGACAAATAAAACTTAGAGAATTCAGATTTAGAGAAACAATACGTGACTTGAAGTATTAGGTAATCCACGGCTGAATACACAGAGTGGTTTTAGAAGACCATGAAATTTAGTATACTTGCTCAAGCTGTAAATCCTATTGTCTTCCAAATGCCTAATGTGTCTACTTTTAACATTTTAAATGCAAAAATACTCCCATAAAGCAAAAAGGCCACTTTTGAAAGATGCAGATGGTGGTGAAAAAGTCCCCTCATCCTTCTCTTCTCTTCGGTGTTGACCATTTCATTCCTTGAAGACAATACCGGATTTTTTTTTTGTTTTGTTTTTTCTTTCTAATCTATCCTTTTAAAAACGACAATAAATTTGTAGTGAGGCTGGAATTACTGCAGTTATTCTGCCTCCACCAGTGATTGCAGTTTCTCTGGATGCACATCAGTGCAAACATAGTTAGAATGACGGCTATCAAACTTTTTTCACTTGCTCTGGGGTATATTCCTGGCCTTTTTGGTGCTTTTTACAATCACAGGCATTATGTATGAATTGCAGAATTCAAACCTTTGGACATGTGAGTCTCCCTTAGCTCAGCTAATAGGGGAGTTGCCTTTTGTAAATAGGAAGTTATTTTGCAAGGCAGTGGCAGATGAACAGCACACAATAGCACCATTCCTATGGATCAGATAAGGAAAACATACATGATGTCCTGAAATGGTGTAAGTTCACAGAGCTTCATCCACTGCAGAGGAGCTGACCTGACTAATACTGGACTGTAGCAGGCTTGGGGGAATTCAGAGATGCAGCCACAAGCGAGTCCAGAGAGAGAATGAATCTTTATTATTGTTACAACACCATAACATAAGTGAAAAATACCAGATACGAGATTATTTACAAAAAACCTATCTTACTATTTACATAGTTTGCATAGCAAAGTAGAAGTTTCCCACAGAAATGAAGGAGAAAAAATCCTCTGCCCAGGAGCTTTTTAGTATCCACACTGGACCTCCCGTGGATGTCATACATTGATGATTAGTGGCCAACAGTGTAGAATGGGATGCATAGGGAGGTATATGATGATAATAGATAAGGCAGATGTCAGAGGTAAATGTAGTAAACAGATTACTTTTTAAAAAGTGTAATTTTCAAAGTACAGCTTTGGGACTTGTACTAAATTTAATGGTATTTGAGATAACTTAAATCTACAATGAAAGAGAAAAAGGAAAAAGCAGAATCACTGAGAAGAACAGCAGAAAGATGGCAACTAATGAGCTTGATTCTGCTAAGGGACTGAAAGATTTATTTGTCTTGTTACTGATAGAAAACACAGAAGATATCATCTCAGAGACAGGTACATTTTCCTGAGGGAAAGAAGAATGTTTTAAGACTTCACTGTTGTGCTGGAAAAGACAATAAAGAAGCTACTCCAGTGAAAATCTGCAAAGTATTAGACCCAGGTGAATTTGATTGCTGAGCTCTGAAGAAAATAGCAAGAAAAATAGTTAAAATAACAAGTGCATATTTTTGATTCTTAAACTCAGAACTTATGGAGATCATCAACTTTACTTTTCAACATTACTCAGGATAGCATCAATAAAATGGATATCAAAGCAAATAGGTAATGACAATTTAAATAGCAACATATTCAAAACTTTCACTGGTAACAACAGCTGGCTAACTTGCTTCTCTATAGAGTCCCAAAGTATAATATCCACTTAGGATGGCTGAGAAGCTGAGATCTGTAATTTTTCTCTTCCTACTCTGTTTTGCAGTGTAATGCAGGCCTGTCAGTACCAGATTGAGTACACCACAAAAGTTATTAAAACGTCAGCTGTAGTCTGGTACCTATTTAAAGTAATATAAAACTTCAAAATCTGAACACCCTAGGTGTGTAACTATTTTCACACATCATTTAGCAAAACGCTGAAATACACGTTTGTGCAAACCTGCTGCAGAGATTGAATTGCAACCTAAGTACTGAGAACAGTAGGAAATCTTGCTCTCTAGATACAGAATTTAGACCTAACTTTGGCAAAATATGTAAAGCTTTGACTGCAGATGATGAATTCCTTTTGTCTGAACTTATAATTAGGAGTAAAATTCTTGGTTCAAAGCTTATAAAAATGCCGTAAGACACAAACATTGCCAGCACTAAATACATAGATAAAAACTTTCAATATTCACATCTTTATTTGAGAAATAAATAGATTTTGGTATATGATGTATATGAATTCTTGTAGCTGCCATGCACAGAAACTGTGGCTTCTTGAAGTACAATCTGTAGGAAAAATGTGAGCCCTTCAGTGTAAAGTTTGGATTGTGCAGACAGGAATAGTTCTAGCAATATTTGCTAGTTCTATCACTTGTACTGTGAACATTAACAAAGAGTTGGTTTGCCTGTAAGGTGAGCTTCTGTTTTTCCATGGAAAGCTAGAAAATAGTTTTTACAGGATGAAGTAAAGCACTAAAATATGGATATGAAAGCTAAATAGGTGGTTCAGTCACATCTATAATTTTGATCAAAGCACTGTATTTTAGAAAATCTATAGAAATCTGTAGACCAAGTGAAATCCATACTGTGCTACTTATGTATTGTTAAATTATTTTAAGGATCCGGAGTCAACCAAAAATTACAGTGTAATTACTTTGTGCAAAAATAATTATCCCAATTACTGCATGCAATATAGTGATTATTGTCTGAACAGGATTCAGTGTACTTTTAGATAGCTAAACAGTCTTTTTCAGCTGGTTAAGCTGCCTGTGTTACTAACTTTTCTAGAGAGATTTCTTGGAATGTAATGGCCTGAACTTTTGGGAATGATTGTCTTCCATCTAGCACACCTGTTGTCAGTTCACCTCATCCAGAAGCTACACACTCATCCAGCCACTCACTCACTTTCCACCAGCAGGAAAGGGACACTAGAGGAAAAGCAAAAGATAAAAGATAAAAACTTTTATCTTTTATCAAGATAAAAGGGTCAAGAGAAGTGCAGTTTAATAAGTGAAGAAAAGGTGGGAAAAAAACCAAGTAATGCAGAGGCAGCCACTTTGTCATTAAGGAGACTGATGCCCAGCCAGACTCCAAACAATGGCTACATTTGAAGACAAAACCTCCCAGTTTATTGCTGAGTATGGTCTTATGTGGTACAGAGCACCATTTTGGCCAGCTCAGGTCAGCTGTCCTGACTGTGTCCGGTCCCAGCTTCTTGTCCACTCCCACCCTTCTCACTGGGCGGCAGAATAAGGACCAGAGAAAGACTTGCTGCTGTTTTAGTCGCAGATTCAAACCACAGCACCATATGGGCTGTTGCAAAGAAAGTTAACTTCATCTCAGCCAGACCTAACACATAACTGTGGTCATTCTTTGGTAGGTAACGTACGTGTTTATTTTTGCAAATATTCAATGCCGTTGCATGGTGTAAAATATGTACTTTAACTGCTACAAACTGAAATCTCTCAATGCAGATTAAAATACTTCTGAAATAAATAGTAAAATATACTCTCTTTATTGCTGCTTTGTTCTTAGCTTCTTTATCAGGTGCATGACCATCCTGCAGAAGTATTTGAAACATTCCTTTTGAAAATGGTCTATTCTTTACATTTCAGCTCGTTCAGGACCTTGATGCCCATGCAGTAGATGAGTGAGCATGGTGTGATGAACTGCACCTTGATATTTAACAGAATACTGGCCAGAAGCAATCTAACCTCTGTTGGAGGTTTCCTTCAAGGATGTTCCTAAAGGCATACGATGTTTTCAAAGACTGCGAGAGGGGGATTTTAGAGCCACATTTTAAATTTGCAATAAAAAAGAGCCAAGTCTAGCTTGCCAGCCTAACTTCAGTTTCTGGAAGGCTTTGGAACAAATAATCAAGAAAATTATTTGTTAGCAGTAGCAAGGCAAGAAAGAGATGAGTATCAGTAGGTCAGCAACAAATTACATTAAAACAATTCCTCAACAATTGTTAGAGATTGTCAAGAAGCAGCAGATGTCATGTAATCCTAAACAAATCTTTAGACACTGTCTAACATATCTTTAGGCACTGTCTAGCATGATATTCTCTTAAGCAAGCTAGGGAATCTTGGGCTAGATTAAGTTTCTAAATTAGTAGAAAATTGCATGCAAAGTTGTCTGGATAACTGTGCGAGTTGCCAGTAATTGCCTGTCTAAGTGAAAGGACAAACCAGCCACAAGGTGTTCCGCCTGGAATCAATTCCTTGTTATTTTCCTTTAATCAGCGTGGATGGTAGAGCATAGACCAAGTTTATTAAATCTGCGATAATGCAGAGCTGGGGAAGAGAAACCACATACTCAAGAGCAAGCTTTGAATTCAAAATCAGCTTTGACAAATTAGAGAAAAGGACCAAAAGACATGTTAAAATAGAAGCAAGTGGAAGGTGCTAGGCGTAGGAAGAAATTATGGACGGCAAAAATATGGTGTAGAAAAAACTTGGTGAAATACTGTTTCTTTGGAAAAGAATCTGTGAGTCTGCATGTATCACATTCTGTACAGGGGTTAGCAAAGCCATGAAGTTGTAAAAAAATCTAGGGAACATTTTATCTCTTGTAAATGGAAATACAGCTTGTACGACATGGTGAAGTAATTATCCAATTCTGCACAGGGCAGTACTCAAGGCTGGAATTCTGCATTCAATTTTAACCATTGTATGTCAGCAACAAAACAAACCTGTAAACTAAAAATCTAACCAGTTTGGGCTATGTACCTTACAAAAGAAGTGACTAAGTGAGGACTTGATGGCAAAGATCAGGTTGTGAAAGGTGGTATAAAAAGGAAATAAATAATCTAGTTTTTTATCAGTGGTGGATAGGAGCAGGAATAATGGGGTTAAATTGCAGCAATTAAGTTTAAACACTAGGAAGATCCTTTTTAATGATGCCAATAGTGAAACACTGAAATAGATGTAATGGAACTGGGGGATAGGAAGACATTAGATAAATATTATAAGGACTGACATAGATAGAGTTTATCCTACTTTAAGACAGAAAAACATGCTAGATGGTTCTGGTTTTTATCACAGTTAATTGCATTGATACATCCCTGGTAAAATATTCTGCTTAAAAGCTGGTGGCCACAGAATTAAATATTCCAATACACTAAAGGCCAAAGACAAAAAGTGCTAGTAGCTGTAATAATTTGGTATGTGATTATTTGGTTTTAATATGAAATATTTTTGCCTTTAGGTTAGAAATAATGATTTATTTTTTTCTGGTTCCTTACTCCCAGTAGTCAGGTTGTGGGAAAATCCTACTTGTTTCTACATTGAGTAACCACAGAGGGTGAGGTCTTCAACAGGAGTTTGTTACTGGAAGAAAGGAATGGACAGGACAAAGCATGGTGGTGGTAGAAAAAGTGAAGCCATGGCACTGTTTTTCTAGAACTATTAGAAAACAGGAAAATAATTCAGTAACACAAACATTATTTCAGTTTGCTTGGTTTGGAATTTACAGGGTCATGAATAGCCCAAGAAATGACAGAATTAAGTCTGGAACAACATAAATCTTTGGTGAAACTTTGCTGCTTCTTGTGTCTGTGTGTTTTAGATCCAGTAGTGTAGAGGCAAATGAGGAAGTCTAAGGGAATTTGTATTTACCTCTTTCCTGAAGTGGCTTGATGTTTTGGCACGTAATGTTATTGCAATGAATAATATGTGGTGCTTTTGTTGTTCTGGTTGCTTTTTGAAGACCCTGTAGTTTGGACCCAACTGAACTGAATATTTCTCTTCCTTATTTCTCTCCTGAGAAAGTTTTGCTGCATATATAACAACATTTCTTCTCTATTACGCTTGATAAGAAGAGATTTTTTAACTTTCCTCTTGGTGGAAAAAAAAGTAAGTCTTCTTTATTTTCTTCTGTTTGACATTTTGTTCTTCATATTAAATCTACAATTCTTTCTACAGGAGACATAAAGCTAAAAGGAAAAGGGAAAGTCTGCAATAAATTAAATTTGCACTTGGGAGGCATTTCCTAAAGACAAGTACATGTATCTGGGGTGCAGAAGATTCTGATCTATTTCTTGCACACTTACTAATAGTAGGAGAACTGCTTTTTGTTGTGATAAGAATTGCAAAAATAGTAATTCAAATAGTACTATTGCTAAAAACAAAAGGTAGTTGAAATGGAGGAACAACCAGGAGCCTTAGAATAAACAAACATTTGGAGCGTGGTGCTTATAAGGTCCAGGTTCAATTCCCATATGGGCCATTCATTTAATGATCTTTGTGAGTCTCTTCTAGCTCAGAATATTCTGTGATTCTGTGATTTTAGACAATAAACAACTTCCATGGGAACTTTCCCTCCTTATTCTCCTCACTGAATAAAATAAGGAGGTCACAAATTCTCATCACATTCTGCACAGCATATTTTCACCTACTTAACAAAACAGTTTTAGAATTAAATCCACCACGTAAAAGATAGCAACAACTTTCACAGATATTATAGTCTAAAGAAGCAGCAATAAACACAATTCAAAGAATTCTCCTGTTTCAGTAAAAAACTGTATGTCTTGTATGATTCCTACCTTATCTGTCCTAGAATTTTGTCTGGACATCACCTACCTGTATTATATGTCTAAGCCTAACCTTCTCTATCATGGTTTTTATTCTTCATTTTTCATTAATCAAATTGAAATTCCCCTATTGTGTTTTCTCCTGCTCAGCTACGAGCGGAAGAAGCCCTAGATGCACAAATTCACCTCAACTGAATGCCTCTCACACAAGTCTCAAGCACCACTTCTACTTGCACAGAAATATTAACTACCAGATTTTCTGTCTGCTGCATGGAGACATTTATAAGCATAAACTGCTGAGGTCCTTTCATTAAACACGCTGTAGAACCATAAAGAGGTTTTATTGCTTAACGAAGTGTGAATACTTCCTTAGTGAAGTAAAAAGATTTCTGCCTTCAAAGTTACAAGCTCAGTGCTCAAAGCCCAAGTGTATAGAATCACCTGAAAATGGAGAGACATTTTTAGGGATCAAGCTTCAAAAATTAAAAAAAAAAGTAGAAGTAGAATGAGTGAAAATTAACTCTAAGAAGAACCAGTTTAGGAGGGGTTTTGCCCCAAAAAAAACAAATTAGGAAGTTTACCTGTAAAATAGAGTTTTAGAACAAGATTAAATGCTTTGGTTTAACACCACATTGGAGTCACAGGTGTAGCTGCCTGTAGAGACCAAGATCCATTTTTTCTCTTGATATTTGTTTACTAGTAGCCTTGTGAACTGTCATTGCCATCTTTTTCATAACGTCAGAGCTATGTGATTATTTTCTGTGAGGAGTGATGCTCATGTCCTAAGAGATGAAAATGCATTCTCAGAGTCTGATTTTTCAAGGTACTGTGTAACTCGTGCATGGGGTTTTTCTGAGGGCTGTGTGGTTTGGGGTTTTTTCCATACATATGAAGAATGAGTGTGCTGGAGTTCCAGAGTCTACTAAAGTATATTTTGGATCTCTGCAGCACAATAAATGATATCACATATAAGTTGATACTCACATCATCTCTTCTAGAGAGGGTCCTGTTCAGCAAGGTAATGTGCCCTGTTTTACCCAACAGTTCACCCATTTCTGTTGTTCAGTTTCTTTACAAATATTTTGCCTTCCATTCAAATCACCCTTATATTGGCCCTGTAATGTTTTGTTCACAAACCAATACACAACAGTGACAGAATTTGTTGATACTGCGCTGGAAATCAAATTTGGGTATATGAGTTTGCAAATTTCTTAGTGAAAACCTGTGTACTTGCCTAAGCTGCTGATCTTACATCAGCCTTGACTCGCATGAACAACATCTCTCCAAGTCAGTGGGAGATGCTGGTAGCAACTGAGGACAATGATACACACTTATTTGCTTTCCATGGCAGAGAAGGCTCCCAGAAGGAATTCTTTTGTTTGAGGTATTGCTAGTGAGACTCTCTATAACTTAAGACTGTTCAGCCAAATGCTTTCTGAACAATTGCATATGGGGTGCTATTTCACACTGATTAATGAGTGTAATTTTTTTTTTATCCCTTGATATCAAGCTCAACTAGTCTTAGTCTAGCCGTGACTGGTGGACTGACCTCCAGCTTCCTCTTGCAGCTATCAATAATTCCCCGTGCATTGCACTAGAAGCACAATGGGCAAAGACTTCAAATGGTACAATCACAGTCATGTCCATAGTTTGCCCTGAATATATTTAAACTATTCTTTGAAGGTGAAAAAGGCAATTATCTTTATATTTTTTTTCCTACCTAAGCATGGAATTGCAACTCGTTTTTTTAATAAAATACATAAAAATAAACCCAAGCACAAGACAACCAACCTTAATATAGTTTATTTCACGTGACCATTAGAATTGCTGAGAGAGATACACAGAAACAGATCTGAAATGTCAGTACTGTTGCCTTTAAATGGCCCCAATAAATGTATTTGTTAAAGAAAAATCAACACAAAAAGAAAAAATAATCAGTGCTTATGAAGAGGCAAAAGAAAAAATGCAGCTCCAATGCTTTATAATTGTTCAGAAAATATTTGTGTAAGGAATGACTCCTGGAAATCCTCCCAAGGACAGTGAGATTCCTGTGCTAAGTAAGTTACACTAACTCTTACACACTTAGTTTTCCCAAAAGAAATCGCTATTCTTTTCCTTATTGTCCTTTTTTTTTTAACTCTTCTTCTCCCATTGTTGTTGTTATTGCTGTTCTTCTTCTTTAATGTGCATGTCATCCTTCTGTTTGCGAAGAAAACTACCAAATTTCAGGAGGGAACACCCAATATACATAAGCAAGTGATGTCACTTTTATATGTAAACTATATGTGCCAACTTCAGCCTTTTCAGCCCAATCCTGTAATCCCATTGCCTGTTGATGTGAAATTTCCAGTAGGACATTTATCTCACTTCAGAGAAGCACAGCTGCTGTTAGTGCTACAGAGTGAACTTCAGTTTTGCTTTGTACCACTGTTTCTTCCAGCACGTGTGAAACACTGCTCTTCAGTCCTGGAGAAACTGGGACTTAGAAGACATATGTTGTTCCTACACAAATCAAATCTGTGCTCCAGTCTTCATTGGATTTGGCTTACATTATTTGTTGTTTGTTACTATGTCTATTTTTCACAATAGCCTGACAAATAAGAAATAAATAACCAACACTTGTATGAGGTCTTTTATTTCTAAATGCCTTTGTCTTCTTCTTAAACTCAAAAGTGTATGTAGTTGAATGATGCAACTCTAGGAGAAGAATTCCAATTTTAAATGAGTTTAGAGGGGTTTCAACCAGAGATTTGAACTTGTGTTATAACTGACTTAAACCAGTCTGCATATATTTGAAGTAGCTCTCTTGTCTCAGTGGAGATTTATGTAACCATATCTTCCATCAGAATCTGCACTTTCCCATTGCATACTCACGCAAATCAATTTAGATGAAAAATTTATTTGACCTATTTTTACTGTCTCCAGTCACATCTAAATATGTATCTGAGTATGTGTGTATGTAGGCATCCACAAATAAAACATATGAAGATGGTTTCCCTGTGATAGTATCGACATCTTCTGTGTTGCTTTTGTTTCGTCTTCTAAAATACCAGTTAGCACAAAGAGCCTTGACCTAATTTATAATGTGCAGCTTGGTGAAGCAACTACACACTAGAGATGGCACTAAGCTCATTTTAACTACAACATAAACCCAGATCTTGAAAGCTTTGTGGTAACTTCCATTGCACTAAAAGCTATTGATTAGAAATGCTTCCCTGGCAGAGAGAGGGGACTGGTAAACTCATTTTGTTCCCGTGATTCACCGTGAGATCTCAATGGGAGTTGCAGATGACAAGTAGCAGCACAGCAGGTAAACTATGAGAACCATGGAGCAATCCAGGTCTTAGCCCAGCTATATAAATTAATGAAAACATTTCTGCCCACCCGAATGGATTCTAAACAGGATCCCATTGCATATGATAAGAACTATTCCTGCCTAGTTTTTCTGTTCCACTTATTTTTGACTAGTACTTTACATGTTTTGAGTATTTAAATTTTACACTTCTCATCAGACTACATGTTACTGAGGACAGGAAAAGCACGTAATGTAGGACATTATATAGATGACCTGTCCTTTTTACGTCATTTGATTGTAGTATTTGTTAGGGTACATCTTTTACGTGTCTTTTAAATCCATACCGATATCATTTGATGCAGGATGTAAGACAATAGTAACATCAGTGTTGCGTAAGGGTTGTGCCAATGATCTAACCAGAAGGTGGTGTATTTTTTGTCCTGAAAACAGTGGCAACTCACAGAAAATGCATATTGGATAAAAATTTATAGTTTTCAATATTGAATGTTGAAGCACATTCAAAGTGATAGAAGAAAAACACCTGAGACCTTTATATTCTAAAGTATTTTTGGAGACAAATGTGGTGTTGGGGAGGGCAAGTTGGTTTGTCTTAAAGGAAGTAAAATGAGGTGGCTGCTCTCCATGTATTATAAGCATGTTTTGGGAAATGTGCTTTGAATTTTTCTCTAAGAAGCAAATTATTTACAAGCATTAGATGTTCTTCACAATAGACACTTTTGGAATAAGTATGCATTTCATCAAGCAAGCACTGTTATAAGCTGCAAAAAGCAGAATAAGGAAATCGATCAAACACTTTTTAACCTGAGAAATAAAGAGGCTTTACAATTGAAAATAATTTAAATTATGTTGTTAGTGGTTTTTGTACAGTTTTTATAGTTTTGTTTTGGAGCAAGCTATAATTATAGAATCACAGTTCTTTGAACTATTTCCTTTAAACAAATTAACATACCAAAAAATCAAAATGCTATTAATTGATACTCCTTTCTCAAATTCAACACTTTCATATGCTTTAGTTTTTGTTTTGTTGAATTGTAAGGAGACTTTTCCTGCAGTTCAGCGTGATCTGTTTCTGTCCCTTGGCTTGATGTGGCATTCTGGAGTTTTGTGTTAGTGAAGTAAAATATTTTTCCTATGTTCAGTGTGAAGATTGTTTCTGTTTTGGTATGACTAGTTGGACCATAGCACATCATTTATTGTTCGCTCTGTTGTCCGCATTCATCACATTTATACACCCTTTACATTGCATAAGGCATTATTATTACATGAATGACTGTTCATATTCTGATGTCGTCTATGTATTCAGAATATACTCATAAAAATTTTACCTCCTTCAAATATGAGTTTCTCTCTTAGTATACAGAAAGATTCTTTGTTCTGAAAAATGTGATTAAAAAAATATGCAAGAGATGTTTGTGCTTTGTTTGGAAGGTTTGTTAACTTGATTAAGTACGTAAGTTATGTGATACAGGATCCTTGCTTTCATCATTATAATTCTGTGAATTGCCTAATGGCATAAATACTCTGCCAGAAAGAAATTTTAATTATGTTTTAGATGTAGGAGTTTTTCCACTTCGGGAACCTCAGAATTATTCCTCCTCTTCATGAATTAAAACTAGGAAGCAGATGATTTTTGTGTTCATTTCAATAATGGGCTAACAATCAAACAAGCTTTCTGTTATTTGACAGCATTTACCTTACAGAGAAGGACTTTTATTGTTGCAAAGTTTGCTTAATCCACTTATTACTAATATTTTGTTTTAAAGGTGTAAGGAATACCATTTTATATCATTCTTAAGAAGCAACATCAAAAGAATGCAATCTAAGAAATACATTCAGAACACATTTTAGTAGGTATATTTATTCATATTACTCAACCAGTAATATTTATGTTTCCCCTATAGCTCCTTCTATAGCTCTACATTTTGATGTTCTCATTAACTTCCTTCTAAGATCCTATTTGACTCAGTCCCATGAAAGGTCATCACAGTGTTCTCTACTGTCCCCTTCATATGTACTGCAGGGCAACACAGAGACAACTTTTCGTGAGGAAAAGTTTTTGTGAGAAGGTATTAAAATTGGCTCTGATAAAGTTTTATACCAGAAATGGTTCTTCACTAAAGAATCCTATATTTCTTTTCTTGATGCCATCTTTGTTGTCCTAACCAATTTTTCAGCTGTGAAGGAGCTAAAAATGGAAAAGATGCTTTCCCACATTTTCATTGGCAGCATGCTACTGTGCTATGATGTATTATGATACATGAATTACATTACAGCATGACTAAACAAAAAATAACTTCACGTGCCCTATACTGAAGAGAATGTGGGCTTAGGAAAAAATGTGAAGTGATTGTAGATGAGCATCAGGATATATATCTGAGCAATTTCTTTCAGAAAGGCACAAAGCTAATAAGGAAGACTTCAAGAGCTGTCAAAAATGACATTATAGTAGGTGTCTGCTATAGTCCACTTGGAAGAACAAGCAGATGAGGCCTATGGACAGATAGGAGGAGCTTCACACTCACAGGCTGTGGTCCTCATGGGGAAAGTCAGCCACCATGATGTCTGCTCAGGGGACAACATGGCAGGATATAAACAATCAAGGAGGCTTCTGGAGTGTATTGATGATAACTTCCACCTCCAAATAAGAGCAGAGCCAATGAGGAGAGGTAGGCTCCTGGACCACATACACTAAAAAGGAGGGGCTCATTCGGAATGTGAAGATCAGGGAAACCTTGTCTGCAGTGACCATGGTGGCGTTCAGGACTCTGAAGACACAGAGGAGAGTGAGAAGAAAGCTCACAACAGTTGCCTTCAGAAGAGCTGACCTTGGCCTCTTCAAAGATCTGCTCAGAAGAGTCCCATGGGATAAGGCCCTGCAGAAAACTGGCTCCAAGAAACCAGGTTAATATTTACGGATCACCTCCACAAAATAATAATAAAAACGCCTGCAATGGGTAGAAGCAAGGACAGGTAGGGCTGGGAGGAATACAGAAGCATTGTCTGAGGATTCAAGAGTGAAGTGAGGAAAGCCAAAGCCCAAATGGAACTTCATCTGTTCAGAGACATCAAAAACAACAAGAAGGACTACTGTAAGTACATTACTTACAAAAAGACCAAGGAAAATATGGACCCATTGGCCACAAGACAGGGGACATGGTGACACAGGACACAAAAAAGAATGAGGTCTTGAATGCCTTCTTTTGCTTCAGCCTTTAGTAGCAGAATTAACCTTCAGGAATCCAAGGTCCCTGAGGAAAAGGGGAGAGGGTGGACCAAGGTAGGTGTTCCCTAGGAACATCTGTGGAAAGGATCAGGTCAGAGAATACTTATGCAAACTGTCCATATGTAAGTCCGTGGCACCTGATGGGATACAACCATGCTGAGGAAACTGTCACCTGTCATTGTGAGGCCACTTGAGATAATCTTTGATGAATCATGGCAGCCAGGAGAAGTGGGAAGAGCTCAAAAGTCATTTCCATCTTCAAGAAGTGTAAGAAGAAGGACCAGGGAACTAGAGGCTGACAAGACTCAGTGTTCCCTAGGAAGAAGATGGAGCAGCTAATCCTGGAAACCATTAAGGATGAGAAAATCATCAGGAGTTGTCAACATGGCTTCACCAAGGGTAAGTCATGCTTGACCAACTTCACAAACTTCAATGATGAGTTGACTGACGTGGTAGATGAGAGCAGACCACTGAATGTTGTCTACCTGGACTTCAGTAGACTTTGACACTGTATCCCATAAGATCCCATTGGAACAGTACAGCTCACCCAGAGACATGGTGGAGTTTACAACACGATATATTCCAGAGCTGTCTGAGCACAGCCCTGGGCTATCAGGGTGACCCTGTGTACACAGGGAGGTTGGACCACATGACCTCCAAAGGCCTTTTCTACCTTAATCATTGTGTGATTCTGTGATTCTGTGCTACTGATTAACTCTTAGGAAGAGAAGAACTAGCTGTCTTGGGTTAATTTCTATAAACTCCAAATATGGGACTACTTTGAAATATTTACTTCCATCTACTACCCCCAGAAATTTTATTTGTGCAGTTTTGAGATGGGAACAGTCATAAATGGTAAATCTGTGTAGCTCACCCTAACACCATGGGTTTGCAAAAGCATGTCAGGTACAGTTTCTCCTTCTCAGAGCCACCTTTTTCACCTATACTAAACTAATGTCTGCACATTTGTTACATCTCTTAGGAGTGTTATAAAAGTTACAATATATACCCTCATGCCAAGAAAAGAACTTTTTAACCAATTCATATCAGAGTGATTAATGAAAACCAAGAACAGCTCTAAAGCACCTCACTGATTGCAATGTATACTCTGGACACATGGAAGCTCAATCCAGGCATTCACATGGCCCCCCCAAAAAAAAAGATTCTTTTGCAGTTTCTGTAAAATCTGTGGAGGAAAGAAAAGATGTATCAGTTCTTACTTTAGCTAAGGATGACCAGATTTTAAATGAAGAAACGTTGATTTTTTTTTAATTGTAAAATTTCTTGTAATTAGATTAATTGTCATTATCTATAACAACTAATTAATCAAAATAACATTCAGCATTAGCATTGAAATGATTGTAGACTAGTAAAGGAGAAAATTAAGTTCATTTTTAAAAAAAATTTAAAAATATCTATTTTGTTCATTTGCAGTCACAGATAGCTATGATTAAATTTTAATTTGATGTCAAATTAAGGACTCAGTTACAGTATGCTGACTTCCAGAGTACAGCTCTACTCACTTCAGAGGAAATTCCCATTTAAATGAGGAGAAGCTTTGTTCTATACCATTCTAATGCGTTCCAAAGGCAGCTTCAGCTGAGTTCACATCCACAAAATGAATCTCAGTAGCAGCCAAGAAAATTTCATGGTGGCTAGCTAAAGAACTATACAACAAAATGATTTAGAATATTGGTACTCTATTTTTAGTTGTGTACAGTGTGTCTTCTACATTTTTAGCTGCTAACTCTCAAGAACACTTCATACCAAATCGTCTTCAGCCGCCTGTGTCAAAGTCATGGCATCAGGATAGCACATAACCATTCCTGTCTTTTTTTTTTATAAAGACAGCATGTGAATACAAAAATATGGCTGGCTTTGCATGCAGTCCTGTTAATTTTGGTGTTGTACCAGTCTGGGGAGGCACAAATATCCAGCTACAGAGTCAGGGCCTGAGAGAATATCTCAGTTAGGCAAAATGTGCAGTCATATGTCTTCACTCTTTAGTAAGTGCTATAAAGGGGAAATGCTATATTTGCACAGTCGAGATTGTGTAAGTGTAGATAGCTGCCGGTACACTGTACTATACAAAAGCAGTAGAAAAGTTTTAGGAAGCATTGTGTAAAAATAATATCCCTTTCATGGACAAAACCCATGACCTCTCCTCCTTTGAGTGTCCTGCTCATGTTATCCACTGTATCATCACCTCCGTAAAGCTGCCATCCAGTTGGAAAATTACTTCTGCCATTCAATCACTGCACAGCATTTTTGCTCACTGTCAGCTCAGCTAATCCTATTCTATTAATGGGTCTAAGAGACCAGTTTTGCTGAAAGGATGATTGGAGAGGGATTTGATTTCTTCTGATAGTAACTGGGGCTTGATTTTGCAGCCTCTTGGATAGCCATACACTGTACACAAAGCACAGTGCAACAAGGAAATGCTGGGCATTTTTCTACTCTCACATCCATCAAAACAGGCACAAGTAATCCTGAAAAATCTTTATTCCTCATTTCAAAACTGTTTATTACAGAAGGTGTTGAAATAGTTACATTATGAATTTCTCAAATTAATTTCAAAACAGGTACACTTAAAATAGAAATACCTGTGTCACCCCACATCGCTTTCATAGAACATAATCTGCATTTGGCATTGCTCTCTGCCAGCCAGAAGAGTTAATTCTGTATGAAAGGTTTTGATAGGAATAGCCTGAAAATATATTTTCATGCCATGTACCCAGCAGAGCGAAACTGAGGAAAATTCAAAGGAATAAAAATGATGCCAGGAAGCAAAAAGGAGTTGTAAAGTGAACCATATACAGTCAGTTTGTAGTTCTAGTCAGTCTATTCATTCTCCGTGATAGGAAATAAAACCTCTAGTGATTACAGGGAAGAGGTCCTAATGCATAAAGCAAGGTAAAGTGTGCAAATCCCAGAGATTTTCAGTGGATATGGAATTTTTCAAATCCAGAGAGGTAGTTCCCAAGGATAAATGGGAAAAGAGCAGCAGTTCCTAAAGAATATCTGGTTACTGAGTAAAATACATAGATTTACGGTGTGTTTCATTTCCTACTTCTACATGGAAATTAAACCACTGAGGAGGGAACATGGTTATTTGATTCACCCTTGCATATGCAAATGATTTATTTCTCTTTTCATTACCTCTATTAATGTTACTAAATTCAATTATTAAAAACAAATTGGTTCCTGGTTGCAGTTTCTACAGCCATGACACATGTCCAGGAATGCTTGTCCCAGTGACTGATGAAAATTTCTTTCAAGAATTGATGTATTGTAGGCAGGTCATAAGCACAGTAAATATGAGTAGCAAGATCCATTTTAGAGAAAAAAAAATAAATTTAATGAGGTGGGAAAATATGGCCAAAGTAAAATTGCTTGGGTTTGTAATGCAATTAAAAAGCAGTAATTTTTATATATGATGTCTCCCCTGAGACTGTTGAAGTCTGTATGGTAAAAACTGCTTACAGGAGACAACAAGTAACTTTCCAAAATTGTCAGTTCCAGGAAGCAGTTGAGAAGAAGGAGATGAAAGTGTCAAAGATGTGCTTATTTGTCAACTCCTGTGGCTCCAAGGTCACAAAATCCTATTCAGATGTGCAATATCTAAAAATATGTAACAATAAAATTATCATATATTAATAGCATTAAACTAAAGCAATGTTGAATGTGTTCGTGTTTGATAGACTTGTAGTGATAAGCATTAGAAAAGTGATAAATCTGCACAGGAATGAAATAGCACAGAAAAAATATTGCCTCAGAAAGAGTAGTGATTTAATTATGTCTTGATTTTGATTCTGTTTCTCATCTGTTTCTCAGATAACTGGAGAAGGTATTAAAAAATATAACAGGTGGTAGAAGTAAATTGCGGCTAGGGGTATTGTCCTGTTGTGAACCACAGAGAAAATAGGAATTTGTCTGAATGTGGTTTTTGTCACCCATTATATTTGAATTCTTCATGGGAAATGTTTCCCAGTGAAATCTTTTCATAAATGATGCAGAGATTGGTTCTGAGAAAACAATTTATTTGAACACTTTTGTGTTTAGCAGGGTGTCAAAGTATTTGCTGCTGTTTATGCTTGCTTTCTGTTCTCATTTAACTAGAGAAAATTCATAGATTCATAGGACTTCTGGCCAGAATGTACCACAATGAGAACACTAACCTGACCTCCTAAATGGCAAAAGGCAGAATCTCTTCCAGTGATTCCTATAATGCAGCCCTATGAAAAGCAATGATTGATATACAGTGTCTGTTAGAGAAAGGCTCTGCCTTAAGACTTCAGGGAAGAATTTTCTAGAACTGCCAATGCTTATTTTATCTTTATTGAATATTTTTGTCTTCTTTTCAGTGTGAACTTTTCTGACTTTTGATCGCAGTCTTTGTCTGGTTGAAAGGACTTCCAGCTATCAAGAACTTTTGATAGTTATAGACTGCGTTCAGACACCTCTTAATCTTACCTTGGATATATTCAACAGATTGAGCATATTAGGGCTTTCTTTGGTTGCTGAGTTTTCTTAGGGTTTGTAATGTAATGACATTAATGACTCAAGGGAAAGTTTTTTTTTTCCCTGAAACCTCTCTCATTTTTTATTTCCTTTTAAATACATGACCACTGGAACTAAACACAGTAACGGTTTTAGTTATGCCACAAAAAATAATGCCATTTTCTATTTCTGTTCATTATTTCTTCGCTTGTGCACTCAAAACTTGCACTGCCTCCCTCACTTGCTTTTTCACACTAGGAGCTCATCTACAGTATCTTAACTTTAATGATCTTGTCATTATTTCATTTTCAAAGCACTTGGGATACTGTCCAGAAAAGATGGCCTCACTTAGAATAAATTCATGGATGTTACTTGGATTTACAGAAGCGTACTGAATTTGTGCTGAAGGCTTTGTCTTGTAAAAAGCTGGTAAAAACATCTAATTGTGCCCTAATGATCCTCATTTGGCAGAAAGGCTTGTCCTTTTTTTCAGTCAAGGCAGGCCATTAGTGCTCCTGACAGGATCTTGCCTTTCTCCCAAGTCTTGAACAGGGCATTCCAGTAAAGGAAGGATCCTCAAAGAGATGTAGGTAGAGAATGAAACTAGAACAGGGCCAAATTCCTGTTATTCTGAAATTTCTCCTTTCTCCCCAAAAAATATCAATAAAGTCCCTGTCATATTTCTACCAACTGCACTGGAAAGTTCTTTGAATGGGTCTATCCAAAGCTATGTGGAGACTAGAAGGGGCTGTACATTGATTTCAGACCTAATGGAGCCATGTGGAAATGTAGGAACTCCCGAGCCCTCTGCCCTAGATTCTGGTAGATTTGTAGATTTTGTGTAAGAATCCTAACAGGATTGGGAAATGTTGTTTCCCTATTTACTCAGTACTCAAGAAAGCTGCAACAAAATCAGAGTCCTGTACTAGGTATCTTCATAATCCATTTCTAATTATTCATAATTACAGTCAATAATGGCAATCAATATGTGCAGTACATTTTTCAAAAGTACATTTCTAAAAAATGCAAATAATCCTAATGGAATTTGTCAGATGCACGGCACTTGAGAGGATCAATTCTCATGATCATGGATATTCAATGTATTGCTTTAGTTCATCATTATTGACTATATGACTGTTCATGCTTTATAACATACTTTATAACATACTTCATTTTTTCATATCCTTTCCAAATATTTTGTTTTGAACTCCATGTCAATAAAACCAATTTCTCTACCAAACTGAGAAATGGGTGGGACAGGCTAAATTGCACTATCCAAGAAATGCTGGAAGCAGTTCCACAGATAAAGCTGCCCCTTGAAATGATATTTCCGTGTACAGTATTTTTCAGTAGATAAATTTAGAGAGGCATAATTACGCATTATTCTTTGAGAAAACAAAATATTATATCTTAAACTTCTAGCCATCAATTCTGTTGCAAGACATCTTCATAATATAGCTTATTTCATGCTATTTCACCACTTGTCATACTTCTGAATCCCCTTTGAAATTTCATAAAATATGTCTATGGTATGTTATATCCTTCCTTGCTGGAATGTGATTGTGAACTAGAATTGTCATGAGAAAAAAAAAGATACTATAAAAATGCCTCTGCTAATATGCTGTTTCTCATAGTGTTGTTTCTGCTTTTGTAATTTCAAAATACTAATGTACTGTTTCTTCTGTTTGTCATGAAAGTACGGTTCTCACATAATTGTGTGGCTAAGGTGTAAATACTATAACAGATGAAAAAAATGTAGTAGCAGATATAACCACTAAACATAGAAAGAGTCTGGATTTTTGGTTTTTTTTTAAAGTCAAGGTTTCCGTGAAGAATCACCAAATATTAAAATGATTCTCAAATTAGTAAAAAAATACTGTAAAAATATGATTCCCATGTTCATATCACTAAATCACAGTGATATGCTAAAATAATTAGAATTGGTTGTGCTTTTACTGCAAAAAAAATACGGAGCAAAATCTGCTCTCAGTTCAACAGGGACAGCCTGAGAAAATTCATCTGGAGATAATAAGCCAGATTCACAGCCTGTGTGAGTTGTATAGCTCCTCTGATTTCAACTGTGTCACGCCAGATTTAAATCAACTCAGTATTTGGCTCTATATGCACAGTCAACAGATTACACACGTAGCACTGAGAACAGACTTTGGCTGGAGAAATTAGGTTGCAAACACAGAAAATAGTAGGGCAATTAATTTTGTTGGTGGTGAGCATGGGGGAAGGTCTTGGAAATAAGCATTTACAGTGGATAAGAACTCTCTAGTTCTTCAAGTGAGGAGCTCGGTGCAAAGTGAAAAGTAGAAGACTCCCCACATCTCTTTGAAGTCAGAATGCTGGAGAGAAAGTCACCTGTTTTCAGGGTGAAAAGTCATTGTTACCATCAGCTGGTGCAGGAAAGGAAAGAGCTGCTCTGTGCCACTGCCTGCAGCATTTGGAGCTGGTATTTTGGGTCCTGAAAACCTTGAGTTCCAGTGCTGTTAACAGAGCTACTCAGTAGTTTATAAGGTCCCATAGAGTGGATGCATATAACTGTGGGTAAATTCTGACTGTGTGTGGCTAAATCATCAGCAGTGACAGAAATGTGTAGTACAGCTCTACTGTCCTCCAGGTACAGAAATTTTACACCAGTGCAACTCTAATGACATAAATACAGTTACTCCTGATTTAAATGAGGAAAATTTTATTCCTTCTGAACTGCAACTTGATAGTATACATGGCTTTCAAAGAGTTTTCCTTTTTCCTTTTCTTTCTTTCTTCTTTTTTTTCCTTTTTTTTTTGTTTTGTTTGGAGAGTGGCTGGAGTAAGCAAAATGAATAAAAAGCAAGGCTAGAATTTGGGCCTTCTGGCTTCTTAGATTCTGCTTAGGCCATGCCAAGAAAATGGGAATCAGGAAAGCCAAGTGAAGTGTCGGTGATTTGGAAATATATCAGCCATCACAAACAAGCTACCTTAATTAAAGAAAAGTGCTCAATGCTAATCTAATCTAAAAGCCTTGTAAAGTACCATAAAGAAGCTGAACTAATTTTTTTCTTAGATTGCAAAACTGTTTAAGATGGTTTAACTTACCATGACAAAAACCTGTGGAGGAATGAATTTCCATTGCTGTTTACTAGTGCATAGGGGTTTGGCTATATACGCTGTTTAATTCACAGAGTAGGAATTTGACTTTTTCCATTTCATTTAATTCAAAATGTTTTGACAGCTTAACTTGCTATCACTTAAAAGTTTAATCAATCAGACATTTAGGGGAAGCTGCTCAGCTAGTATGAATCTTTCTGGTGAACGTCATCAAAAAAGGCATACCAATTATAGCTAAGAGGAGGATTCAGTATATAAAACAAAATATGCTAAACCCTGTAGCCAGATGAGTTTAACCATCTGATGCTGCCTATGATGTCATTTTCAGAACCTTTTTCTTTGACTCTGACATCATGAGGAACTGAATTGGCCTGTCAGCAAGTTCATATGCTAATTTAAAAAAAATCATGGTCACCAAAAGTGACACCATGACAATGTTGGTATTGCAATATACCAACTCTCTGATAACCAGAATTAGATGAAAGATCCTGCAGTTGTACTACAACTGAAATAACTAATTTATTTTTCATTGAGTTTGGGTGGTTTCTTTTTACTTAAAGAAAGGAAATTACTGTATGCAATTAAAGGTAGAAGGCTCTTCCAGAAAAGTTTTGCTAAGAGCCGCTATTTCTAATAGCCCGGACATCACTCCAATTTACATTGTGTATAGAACATAATATCTTTATCTTGTGAAACTGAGTGTTCTTAATTTTCTCAGTGAATTTTATTCTATTTCTTGATTTAGAGTGTGTGAATGGAAAAGGTGAATTATAATAACTGTATAACTAAAAACTGAGAAACTTAAACCCCTATTATTCATCATTTATAGCAGTTATTATTTTTGAATTGGTAAACCTTTCAAATTATTTGTTGGAATGCTGTCTAGTTTTGATGACCTTTTTCAGTGCTTTCTGGCACTGACTTATAAAGGCTTTTCACTATGACAAGTGACACATTCTGGGAGGAAATGACTGTGCTTAAAAATATCATTAAGCCCAGTCCTGTATAACTCATTTTCTTATTTTTTATTGGGTTACAATATATCAAAATTACTTTAGTTTCATGGTCACATGAGAAGGCATTATTCCTATGGGATGACTCCATGCGGAATAACCCATAATGGCAGAACTGGCCTTCAGTTTGCACTGGCTTCTGAGTGCTCCCTCCCCAGGAAGCGTTGGTGGAGGTGACATAAATTGCAGCAGGAGATCTCCCAGGCAGTCAGACTGCTGCGTTGTCGCCCTTCCCTGTCTCTTTGCTGGTTCCGTGCAGTCCATCTCCTTGACTTCTGTGATGGTTTTCCTTCGTTATTTTACCTTTCCCATTTTCTCTCTCCGGTCCTCTCCTCAGTCATGATCATAATGGGCAGCAGAGAAATACTCCCTCAAAATCACTTTCCCAGTGGAGTAGCTGAGGACTATAGACACTAACATTAGTATTAGGACACTGAGCCTGTTTCTCAGCTTTAAAATCTGTCCACTTCACTAACTGAGGCTCAATTCTTAGTCCCCTTTTCCTTTGTAAGCTTTGGGAGAACCTTGAGAACCTTCTTTCCTGTGCCCCATATTGATGTTGGATTGGGGATAAAAGGACAAATTGTTGCTTGTTCATAGCAGCCTTTCCTTAGGCAAAATTCCCTTTGATATAATCCAGGGGTGGAACCCATTTTGGCACTGCTGTGGCCTTTGCTGTCTGTATCAGGCAGAGAATTGATTGATTTTTTACAATGTGCAAGTTTCTGATGCTGACCAATTCTGTAGGACATGATCCAACAATTCTGACTTATTCCACCCATTTTAAGTGCCAGTTTTTCCCTGCTGTATTTGGAGATTTGACCCAATGACCCTCTGCCTCGCTAATGACTGCAGGATCAGCCATGCTGCCTGTGGTAACATCTTCACAGCATATTCAAGAATTTAATTTATCTGAACTTTAAAATCATCTACTTCATCATCCAGGAAAATTCAGAATGGGAAAGTAGAACCAAATGAACTTAGAATCTTTATCACAAATGAGTGGTGGCTTTAAAATATATAGTTACAAAAGTCTTACAAGAAGAGCCTCTGATTAATAACTAACAATAATAATAATTGCATGTACGAAGAGCTGCAGTAAATCCTGTACAATTTTTGCACTTTGGAAAGAGTATTGTTTTGTTTCATATCACGTAAATTCTGTTAAGTAGAGGAAACACTGCTTCCCTGGTGCTTTTGTTTTTCCCTCTGGATTGTAGCAATGGAGCACTTGCATGTTGTGTTTGATGCCTTGCATGATAAAGACATGCAATGGCAAGTTCCAGTCTGCATGCTGCTTAATGAATGTTTTCCTTTTCTCTCCTTCCCTGTTATGTGCTTACAGAAGACAACTATGTGGAAGGTGGGTGCTTTCTACCTTATTTTCCTAAGCTCTTGTTTTTCCCTTCTGTTCAGTGGGTTTTTTTTTCCTTCTGCTTTATGTTATAAAAGTACACATATCATTCAGTACGGTAAGTGGTATTTTTTCCCCCATAAAGGCATACAAGTTTATTAAATAAATGTGATTTATTTTTTCATACAGAACTCAAGCAAAACTCCTTGGCCTTATTGCTCTAATTCCAGAATATCCCCACTGAAACAAAAGGATTTGTACTCGTATGACTGATACCATATCCAAAATCTTTCTGGAGATTTGCAGGACTGATTTCTTCTCATGTTCTGTATGAAAAACACTTCAAGAAACTATTTGTCTCATCAATGTGGAGCCCAAGTCCTCCCAATAAGATAGTAATGCATGTTAAATTCACGTCTTTTAATTGCTTAGGAAAATGGAAAGCGCTTTTCTCTTTAATACCACAAACCTTGCTTACTGTAATATCCTTTACAGAACAAAGCTTTAAGAAAAAAGGTTTTCTGTCTAACTTTTTATCATAATAGACTTGCCTTTTGGACATTGTGATAGAAGCAGCATGTGATTTTAATAATCGTGTTGGTATGTAATTAAGTCCATTTAAAGAAAGTATGGCATAGGGCAGTGGAAATTAAGGCACAATGCCATCTATCCTGAATATTGGTAAGTAAGTCTATTAGCTGGTAAAACATGCAAATATATGATATTTTTAAAGTCTTTTTGCTTATAAGCCAAAAAGTGCAGGTGCTCTTTTATGTACAAATGTTTTTAAAAGTCTCTCTGGGGTGAATCTTTTCACACTGGATAAACTATTATCTATTTGAAAAAAATTAGTTCGCCTATCTAAACCGAAAAATTGCTTTCATTTTACTTCATTCCAGTATTTTTAAAAACCATTTTAAACATAAGGACTTTGTAAACTAACTCATATGCAAAGTGACTGCCCTGGAATGACTCTGATGTGGGGGTGCTTGTGTGAGCCACTCTGGGGCCTGAGTTCATTCAGATTTCAAGTCACCATGGGCCACTGCCTGCCTGTTCTGGGGTGATTTTCTCAAGAAGCCTTGAAGTGCTGGTGCTTCGTTTCTCTATGCTGCTGGATTCAGGGATGAAGACAGGTGCTCAGATTTAGAACATAGATGATGTTGTGCGATTTTATTAATATATACGTTATCCCAAGGAGAAAGAAAATTCATACAGTTCTGGTGCTTTACTTGTGTGCACTGTCATGCTCGTACACACCAATAAAATTTCATTTTCATTGTGAGATAAAAATGTATTCAACAACACTGGGATACAAATTCTCACTGAAAAACATAAAAGCCTAGAAATAACTACCTAATCTTGTATTTGATCTGTGCGTAAAACTCTTACTGGTGTCAACATGAGTCTCAAAATTTGAATTATGTTCAGTATAACTAGATAGGGAGGTTCAATTGCATTTCACATATTCATTTATGCACAGCAGTACAAGATAAAATCTGGATAACAGTTAATCCAGACTTTACCTGAATCTAATTCTTAAAACTGCAACCTTAAATTTATTCCAGCACAGGTCTGGATACTTATGCATACATTAAAGTTACAAGCATGAATATCTAAAGAATGGAAGCATAGAAAGGTATATTCAATGCACAACTCGAAAACTGAGCTAAAGTTTTTCATCTTTGATCTCTGTGATATCTGAGCATCTCTGTAAATTAGGCTACATAAGCAAACAGAAATATGTAGTATTCAATTTTGGTTATACTGCTGGTCAAAAAGGCTACTGTTTATTCATTTTACTGAAGTTGTACTAGATTTTTATACCTTCACTGCAGGTTTATCATGTTTAAATTTTGTTTTGGCCTGTACTCTGCATGGAACTCACACACCAAACTATGACAATATCCTATCTTCATATCCCCTTCCACTATCCCACCCCGTGCCCCTTAACTCTCTCCTCTCAGAGCCAAGTTCGGGAGAGAGTTGGAGTGGATCACACATGAGGGATTCCTTCTAAATCTTGAATTCCTAATTCACAAAGAAATTGAAGTAATGGTGCACAAATGAGTATTTTCTTTG
Source organism: Oriolus oriolus (assembly GCA_013400235.1). Classification (NCBI taxonomy): domain Eukaryota; kingdom Metazoa; phylum Chordata; class Aves; order Passeriformes; family Corvidae; genus Oriolus; species Oriolus oriolus. The sequence continues at coordinate 1,235,547 of VXBT01010021.1, read as the reverse complement.
TATGGGAGGCCTGTATGTGGCTACTCAAGGATAAAACACCCCAGGTCTATCCGTTGTGGTGTTCTGTATTTTAAGCAGACTTTCATTTTGCAAATCTAGCAGTGATTGCTACCATGGCAGATATAGCTGTATCATTTTAAAGCCCTCTGTGGAATGAACAGGTACAGTACTAGCAATTCTTCATTCTTCCATAGCCTTCATCCATAGATTGCAAAAATATAAAACAGGGTAAGTATCATTATGTGCCTTTAGCAAGGAAGTATTGGTGACCTTACTGATTGCAAATAAAGTAACACAAAGAGTCAAACAAAACACGGTGTCTTGAGGAGTAGGACTGAATTTTGTAATTGGTACATGTTTGGTTTGAGCAGTGTATGTCTTTTACATTCACTTAACTGCCTTTTTTCATTGAACAACACTCTAAGTGACTCTTAAAATTCAAGTATTTTTTATCATGTTTCCAAGAGGCACTTTTGCTATTTACATTTTTTTTTCTAAATTATGTAAGAGTCATCTATTTGCAACTGACCAATTTCACTTATCATTTTAACAAAAATAGTGGCTATCAAGCAGTGATAATCTGAAGATAGACTTCTTTTTAGGTTCATACAGCTATGAAGTTCATATGTAAATGTGAACTAGTAAGAGATCACCTTCTTTTCATTCCCCTGGGAGACAGGACAGTGATTTGTTTCATACCTTCTAAGATCTGAAAGATCTCACATAAAGTAGTGGCTGAAAAGTCACTGTTAAAGAAAAAGATGTTGTAATATTTGACTGATTTCACTTTTCCTCTGTCAAATACAGTTAGGGTCAAGTCAAAAGTCTGAGATTTCTTGCTAGAGTTGCCAACACCAAAAGTTAAAGCTCAAAAGACGAATTAATCAATCACAAGAGGAGACTGATACTTCCAAAAGGCCGCTTATCAGGAGATCCAAGCAAGGACACCCTGCACAAAACAATGAATTAAAAAAATATGAACTGGTCTTTATACTCTCTGTATTGAGCAAGCCTCTCTTGCAGCAGCACTTACAGAGAAAGAACACCCATGAAAACATTTCTATTCTCTTTCACAAGCTGCAAACTGCCAGTACAGCTGTGTGATATTTCCCAAGCAATGCTGATGCAGGCATCCCTTCAGGATCACAGTCGGCTTTCGTTTACATTGCTGTGAGCCCCAGGTAATCCCACCAGCTGCAGAGCACTGTATTTGGAAACAGAATTTATTGCACAAGAGATGAGGCGCATCAGGCCCTTCAGTTTAACTACACATCTAAAATGGGTGACATTAAAAAGCAATAATTCAACAAAACCATTGTTAGTCTGCTTGGAACATCACTTGAGATTTGGAACTGATAAGAGATGAATCCTTTCAGACTGATTGCAGTCGGGAGTATCTTCTTTGAACTACCCCCAAGTAGTGTGAGTCATTTGTGCACCTAATTTTCTTTGTGAATTAGAAATCACAGAAACTGTCTCTCTCTCTAGGAAGTCTGCTTTCCAATAAAGAGAAGGATATTTGATTTCTCACCTTCTTTGTGTGAATTAATTTCAATTAATTGCAATTAAGAAAATAATGTATGGCTTTTTAAGAAGGGAAGCACGTTTAAAAAATGAACAATTAATAACTTCTGAAATGGATCCTAAAATAGCTAATTTCAACGAGAATAAGCCTTTTTTTTTAAATCAGACATAAAAAAGTGAAAAACCTTCATATATCTAGAAAAATATTCTCCCTGCATCACATTATACTCAGTGATATTTAAGTATCATTTTATTATCATGAATTAAAAACCTGAATATTTTTCCTTAAAGAGTAACAAACTTTGTCTCTGGATGAGTGATTATCATTATGGACATCTGCTTTGAAATGTCACTAGACCTATTCTGGTATGATGGGATTTCATCTCACAAAACAAGTATAAAGCAAAATCTATTTCTCACAGATTTATGAGGTAGTTGCAGAAGCTGTCACTTAAATTTTCTTTATTACTATGTATTTTATATTGCATATGTAATAATTTGCCTTCTCTGGAACAAATTCATTCTACTGTCACATTTCACACAAATAAGGAGACATCCTTTGCATTATCATTTCAATGTGATGAAGAAATTTTATTTAATTACCTGAAATGCTCATTTTTATGAGGGGAAAAAGATCAGACCCAGCCCATTTTTCAGGTTTAAACTTCTCCAGGGTTTAAACGTCATTTCACACGTAGAGGACAGGAAGTCCTCCCAGCAAAGTGTTCAAAGCAATATAATCAAAATATGATAAAGACAGATGGATTATTAAAGGAATTGGTTGGATTTGAAAGCATTTTATTTTCTGTCATTGCAAATACTGCACAGAAAAAAAATACACAATAAAACAGCACCCAGTGTTTGAATTGCAGTTCTGTTACTCGTAGCCCAAAGCATTCCAACCAGTGGTTGAAAAATGCTCTTTGATTTCCCTCTGTGATACAGACATCTCATAGGAAACAGATGCCTGTCACAAAACATTTTTGTCAGTGTGACAACACCACCTTCCCGTGCTCCCTTGTTCATTGCTGACTGTGCTCTTGTTTCCCTTCAAGGTCTGGCGCACCTGATGATGGGCGACCAAGGTATGGGCTCTGTTCCTTTTCCACTCTGCTTTCATTGTTTCTTCTTGTTCTGTAGCTGCTTTGAATCCATCACTGCAACCGATGGGCAAATGCTTGAAAGCTGTCTTTGGCTGCAAAGAAACACATGGTTTTAGTCACATCTTTTTCTTATTTCATTTTTTGGGTTTTTTTTGTTTGCTCTGTAAGCTTTTGTCCTTCCTGCCTCCTCAACTCCCCCTCTTGCAATACAATAACTAAAAAGAGGTGAGAGAAATAAGAAAAGTTATTAAGAAAATTTCATGTATTTATCAGAAAATACAGTTATGGGTGATTCTATAAAAGATAAACAAAGTGCAAGACCTCTCTTTAGATAGCTCCTGAAAGAAGATACTCCTCTTGTCACATTGTACACGTTGAAGAGCCCATTTGCATTAATGCATGGCTGATTGGAATTGTGCAGAAAGCACCTGCTCCTGGCTTCTGGAATGCTGAGAGTACAATTTTGCTACCTAACAAAACCAGTGATTTTTTTCTTCCTAACCATTGTCCATGTTACCTTTGTGACAGTCTTTCTTATCTAAGCATGGGTTATTTCTGTGTTTCTCTGCATGTACATGATTGGAAGAAATAAACTAAATCCCTAATATTACACTGATTGCATCTCCATTTGTCTTCAGACACTTACCTTATACTTTGTCTCTTCATGTTCAGATACTATTGCATTTACATGTACTCATGACTCTTACTGCTGTTTCTCTCCTCTTCTTTATTCTCTTTTTGTCTGGAAATGCTTTCTTCATGGAACCATTTCACCAAATCCATAGGTAAAAGTAAAGGTATTACATGATTTTCTTTATTTTTTAATGCCATCAGTATACTTTAATGTATGTATAAATAATGCAAGTAAATGTAAAATTTTTGCACTGATAACATGAGGTAGGTATACTCTTACAGTAAATATTTCATGGATATCGAGGTAAGGAGAATTATCCTAAAGTACAGGCTGACCATTTTCAAAGTTTTTCTCCTGGTTTTGTGAGAGATATAAAGCTTTGGCAGTGATAAAAGAGGCTACATTTATAGGAAGTGTTCAGGATGAAATAACAGCCACATTTTGAGGTATGCCTTTTTCTGTTCTCAAAGTTGTAGTCTAAACCACCAGACACAGGAAAATAAAGCGTGATGTTGCTCAGTAGAGACTCTCTGGAGATAATCTGTCCAGGGTCAGTCCACAGCTTGATGTAAGTTTTAAATGGGAATAGCACTAACTTTAGCAAGTCTTTGCCCTGAGAGTTTCCTTATGTATTAATCACTTTGAGCATATCTGAGATAAGAGTTGGACAAAGGAATGAGGAAGAATAAAAGCCAAAGAGAAGTGTGGGGTTTCTTTCAGGTTTTTTTTATTCTTTTTGTTTCTTTATGTAAAGAATGCCAACCATGTTTACTTCCTTGCTCCCAGAGGAAACAGTGCAGTAGGGGCAAGATTTTCTCTGTATAAATAAACACCAGATTTTGCTACAAGGACACTTGTTCACAGGCATTGTGTAAATATATTTTTTAATAAGAAGAAACTGTTCATTAAAAGCCATTTAATCTCTGTTAATTAAATGGCTTTTAATGTGATGAATAATACAGTTCTGTTCATCTTAAGCATTTGTCAGGGGGTGCGTATTCTTTGTATATATCAGAAATCAAATCTGCATGGTCATAGTTAGTTTCAAATAGTTAAACTAACTAGTTAAATTAGAAACAAACTTCCAGGTTTGTTGGTGTCTTGGCTGATTTAGTGTTTCCATACCTAGAAAGTTCATGTGATGCAAAGACTGTAAATACAAATCTGTAGTGTCTCATTCCTCTTCATATCAGACCCCCTGGAAAGACTCTGTACCTGTATATGGGATAACATTTAAAGGGTTGTGTGTGTCCGGGAACTCTACATCTTCTTGCTTAGCAAAAGGTTTTAAGCAAGTATGAAAATCAATCTGCTGATTTCTTTGTTTTATAGAATCATTTTATTTTGTTTGCTGTATCCTTTTGTTTTTCTTAATCGTACCTAGTATGTATGACTTCTTTATTACTCATTATTACTATCTTATTCCTAATCAGTATATATCCTGGCTGCAGTTACCTTAAAATGACATTGTATATTAAGTGAACCTTGACGTTATAGATAATTTTTATTAATAATGCCAAATTATTTTTCCAGATTGTTCTGTACACAGAATAAATGAGGTAGTATGTATGACACCAAAGGGCTTTTTTGCATGAAAGGATTAAAATATAAATATTATGAATATTTATTATTAATGGTAGCTGATCTGGAGAGCAGATTTTTAGCAAAACGGAAACTTTTCAAGTATTGTGCAACATTTAGACATTTATATTTTTATTTTTAATGGTTTAACAACTATATTCATCAAAAAAATTGTTTATGTTAGCTACATTTGATGTTCAATAATGTGCCACGTAACATAATTTAAACACCAGTCACCAGTCATCTAATCATTTGACTACATTTTTCTTTTCATATTTTTATTTGTATTAGATTTATCCAATTAATATAGAAATAATAATTCCTGTGTTTTGAGAATCACAATATTTCTGCACATATAATGGTGTATATTTGTTCAGATGGATGGAAAGGGTTTATATGTGTACCAATTCCAGTTGCTCGTAACAGAAAATATCCCTCAATATTGAACCATATCCTCAACCAGCAAAAAGCAGCCTCATTTTGTTGACTATCCTGAAACTTTATTGATATCAGCTATTGAAACATGTGGCCTTGAAACAGCTGTGATAACACACATTCGTAACACATGACAATATGAAAAATTAGGAGGGTGATGGAAACGAATGAAGGGAAAAAAGAGGAAACACTTTCATTATAAGTTCCATTCCTTGAGAGGTATGCAACGTCAGTAACTGCAAAATTCTGGGTGATTACATCATGAATTGATCTTATTTTGGAAATATAAGCAATAAAATGCTTTTAAGAAGTTTTACAATGTAATTTGTCCTGAGGAGTATAAAATGCTGAAGTATCACCATCTCCTTTAATTGTGTAGATATTCTTTGGAGTACTGGAAAAGGAAAAAAATATCAGCGTATCTTCAGAATTAGGGCAGCTTGTTACAGGGTAGGGGCCTGGTGCTGACAGAGGAAGGAGAGTTGAGACAGCCTCTCCAACTGGGCAAGCAATACTAAATCCAGTACCATCTCATGACACCCCTGGTGTTTGTCATTTAGTTGTAAATCTAAATTGGGATGCTCTGGATAATCTTCCCACAAATTATTCCTTGTAGATGCTATGCCTAATTCTAGGAAGAGCTGCAGTCTTTTACTTACACTGGCACTCATTTATTTTCTGATAAGCATCATATATTCGGAAATGCTTAGGAGTTCCTTTTTCATGCCCTGGAAATAACCTGCCTGTATAGAACTTTAGCAGCAGGGTTGTCACAGCTCTGATGATGAAAAGACATAGGCAAGATAAGGTTTGTAAATCGCGTCCATGTTTTTATTAGACCATTTGAAAATGCTACTCAGAACATTTTTTTTAATTCAAAGCAAACCTTAAATCTGCTGTTCATAGCAGGCAGATTTGTTTTCCCCAAACAAATTTGTGCCCAAACAAATTTTGTCTGCTTTCTCCAGCTGTTGGAGGTGGTCAAAAAAACCACCACTTCCACCTGTAGGCTTTACCTCATCAAAGCCATTCAGGATTATTTTGTGATGAATAGTAATGCAACTAATGGCAACTAATGTAAAACACTCAGTTTCTTTATTAAAAAAACCCCATCCCCTCCTTTTCATATTCTTTTGGTGAGCAATGAAAGGAATTTATAATTCAGAAACTACAGCAGTGACATGCATTACTTCATTTTTCATACTGCAGTTCTCTAAAGCCCATACATATTTTTACCTATAGTTTATTTCTATGTAATTATCATACTTTTGACTACATATATTACTAATTCTATACCTAAATACTATGTTCATACTGCTGTTCTATTATTTCAGAAATTATGTGCAGCTTTAAATTGTACATGAGTCACTCAAGTTTGTAACAAACTATTAAATGTTAGCTAGCTGAGCAATAAGTGTTTCTACCAAGAGATTGATAGTACAACTGCAATTTATTGTATTAGATTGCAGGCTTTTGATGTGCTGCTATTTGCTATACTGTGTATAAATGCTGAAGAAAGACTTCAGAATGGCAATTTATGTATGTGTCAACTTTCTTGACAAAGGAGGGCAAGTTTTTTATTGCGCAAGCTATCGTACAATATCTGTAACACCAAAGTGACGCCACTAATTATCAATTATCAATCACACATTTCATTTGACAACTGGAAAAATAGAGCTCTGAAAAATAAAAGCAATTTAAATAAATCCTCAAACTGTCATGAGCATAAAAGTGGTATGTTACAGCTAAGTAATTATGTAGTGCTTGTGTCATGCAACACAAATCTTACCTTGTGCCAGTAACCAACCCTAACATCAAACTGTGTGGAGCTCAGTCATTAACCTTCCTGTGACCACAAGTTTGTCTCACTGCAATTACTTTCATTTTTGCTCTGGTTTCGAAGAACCAAAATGGTCTTGGCTTCCTGCACTCTCTGATCTTTCGCGAATCGTTGAAATGCCTGTCCTCTCTTCATCTGCTTTTGTGTGTGTTGCTTCAAAGTGAGCCTGAGAGAAACCCGTGCCCCAGCCTTCCCTGACCCGAGCTCCCAACAGTCCAGAAGCTTTTAAATGCTTTGGTACAGCCTTGGGCTCTAGCACGGTTCCTTATTTTTGGCTCAGTGCCCTGTTGATGTGGATTCAGTTTCACACCTTCTCAACTGCAGCTGGCTTTTGCCTGGGAAGCGCAAAACATGGATGGAGGGCATTCTTGACTCTCTGGACTTGTTCACACAGTTGTATATCCTACAACATCCTAGGTGATGGCAGAGGATTGGAAAGACTCCCTGCTAGAACTGAAGTGAGGTAATTTAGGGGTTTGACACACAATGGGGTTGCCAGGGCTGGGTAACTGAAATTGTTTCTAGGTGACGTTACAGGATAAGAATGGATAACTTGAGCTTCCCCACTCAATCCCATAGTTTCTTCTATGGATAAAAAGGAACAAACCAACAAGGTTTAAAAGTTTATCCTCCATTTAACAGGTCCCAAACATTTTGAAAGTCTTGGAAAATTTACAAAATTATGAGCATAAGACTTTAAATATATTCTCTATAAAATTACTATTATTTTTAATGAGCATTACCTTTTTTTAATAAATTAATGAGCTTTAGATATAAAGTTCTTCTACGTACTCCAAAGAGCAGTAGCTACACATCATATCTCTTTTACAATGACTTTTTTTTTTCTAAAGAACCTCATAAGTATAGTTAAATAGAGGCTGCTGTTCACCAAAACTATTATAATTAAGTTTTTGTGTGTAACCCTTGCCCCCATGCCTACAAATACATATTCCAATAAATATTTATACTATCCTTATATTTTTATGGTCAATATGTTCGAATTTTGGTTGAATATCATAATGAACCATACACTAGATATTTATTGTGATGCTTTGAAACAAGTAATTTCCTCGCAGTTCAGTGGGTGATACCTGCAACCCTGGAATAGTGACATTTGAAGCTGCAGATTCAAATTTATGTTGAAATGTTATCAATTAACCATCCCTAAGGAGAAAAAAAATGCCACAGAACATGACTGCTGAAGAAGTTTTTTGTCTGAAGCACATGGCTCAGAAGAAACCAATCAACATCAGGAACAGAAATGCAAATTCTTCCTTGAGATACACATACTCAAAATTCTATCTGAGATGGCTGATTCCTCACCAGCAGTGTGAAAAGAAATTGTAAGGACCTGACACAAATATCAAGAAATCTTTCTGAAGAAAGGGGAACACACTTATTTTTAAAACAGTCACCATATGGTAATATCCAATCCATACCATGAGTTCTAGTTCTTACCACCATGAAAATAAAGCATTTACCGTGTTCTGAATCATTCTGATGTCACTCAAAATTATGATGTAACATGTGTGTGTTTTTCATAGACTTCCTATGGATTTAGAAATGTGAAACAATGAAGGATTTAATGTAAAAAAATGTTATATTTGCAAATGTGTAGATTTCTGCTGGGTCCAGTAAACATTGTGGTAGGAGATAGTACTTATCTAAGATTTTGGCCTCCTCAACACAAGGCTCCACTTTGAGCGCAGGTTTATCCAGAAGATGGGTATGCTGACAGAGAGCCTTTCAAAATAATATTAAAGCTCTTTCAAGATGAAGGATGTGTATTTCAGGCCAAAAGGTATGAGGGGATTTATTGAGGATGGAAAACAGTTAAGCTGTCGCTCTGAAGAGGTAAAAAAAGGTACAGCAGGTAAGCAATAAAGAAATAGGAAAACTTAGCATTTCTTCCTTAAAGCAAACTTTTCTTTTAATGTATATATAAATCTACAAAGAAAGAGAATTTAAAGCTACAGTTGTCTGTATCTTTTTGCACAGTGAAATTCCATGAGAGTTTTACACATATTTCATAGACATTTCCAATGAAACAGGTATTTGGGAGAGATGTATTCCTTGGATATTGGAATATCCTTGAACCTCCTTGTGAGCCAAATACATCAGGAGAGTGACACTAAAGATTTTAGTTTCACCCTAAGATTGCACTGTATATTCTGAGGATAAAATTCAGTCCTTGAAATCTACAAGAGCAACTAAACATATGAGCCCAAGAGAATCTAATTTCTATTATTTCAATGAAAATCAAAAGTAATTGGAAATTATTGTACATCTCACTCAGAACAGAAGTCTCAGCCGATTTTAACATTAATCCAATCAATCACGCTCAGCGGAGTTTCACCAGCTGAGTGGAAAGAAATTAGAGCCCCAGGAAGAAGTATTTTCAAACATCTCTAAGATTTGTCTACATGCAGGATTACAAAATTCTGGACTAAACTTTGTCACAGTTTCTAAAGAAAAAAATCTAATGAAAGTGAAGAACTCTCAAGAAGACTATGAGAGTTCTAAAACTGTACTGGTATAATTGAAAATGGGGACTATGCCCTCTAAATGCACATCATAATGATACAAGAAAGACTCCCTGGAAAGGAGTTGAAAAAAAATATTTAAATAGTCAGGTCAGAATCAATTGTTCTTGTAGAAATAAAAATGCTGCATACAAATTTTTTAACCTACTCTTTACGGGAATTTTCTTTGGCAGCAATAACATGCTAAAGTACTTAGAAACAACAGAAATTTGAATTAACCAGTTGTCTTTAAACTCTTTTAATTAAACAATGTAGTTTGCGCTGATACTAATAATATACCTCTTTCCTGATTTTCAAAGCCTTTTGTAACCCTGATGTTCTTAATTGCTTGAAGGTAGCTTTCTATATGTGCTTCAGGTCCACCTAGAGCAATTAAGCAGAACAGTGAAATTGTGCAATGAACTGAGAAGTTGAGGAGCACAAAGGAGGACTCTCATAGGAAATGAGTGTGGAGCATGGAACTCGGACTTTGCTATGAAATTCTGCCTTCATCATTCTTTTAATGGTTTTCATAGATGCCAACCTGTTATCCAGATAAGTGTTTTTCCAGACTTGGGAGGAAACAAAACTGACTGTATCTTTTTATTGAATTAATTTATTCTAGTGAAAGGAGTCCTTTCTTCCTCATTAAAGCTATATTCAGGGTAAGGGTTTTTTTCTGTTGGCATCCACTTGCAACAATTTTCTGATCTGCACTGCATTTCATTTAAAGGCAGTTTTTGTAATTTGCTGCTATGACTTAGAGGTTTTGGTACACTTTTTTGCCCACTCAAAGTAGACATTTATTCTTTGAAGAAAGGAAGCATCTGGACTGATTCACTGGCAGCTAATAAAGCTGTATAGAAGCAACCTTGGATAACAAGAGGCTACCACAGAACACCTGGCACTGTTGGCATAACAGCATTGACTTCAGTAGCTTCTCTTTATTGGGGGCGGGAGGAAATAAAAGCAGCTGGGTCTAATTCCTTTCATCTGCCTTTGCATATTCTTCAGACAGAGGGGAGTCTCCCTGGAAAGCAAAATTCAGCATTAAGTGAGTATAAGTCTGGAAAATTTTCACTGGAGTTACCCTCAGCTAGAATTCCATATCATGAGCCATGGTTATTCCATTTTCAGGAGTATCCACCCAAAGGAAAGGAAGCTAAATATCTTTCTGTGATCATTAATACTCTGCTTCTGAAGCATCTTTTAGCTGAAAGAAAATGGAGAGGTTCCTGATGACAGCTACATTGGTACATATGTGATCCCACTCCCAACTAACAGTAACATTTCTCTCTAGGACTGGAAGTCAGGAAGAATTTACGTGATTTCCTACTTCATCGAACCTGAGTGTGTTTTTTAGGAAGAACCTAAGTTATATCAAAAAGGTGCCCGATAAGTGCTTTTGATCTCAGAAAAAGGGCATTGCAGACATTTTGCTGGTAATACAAGCTGGTCTTTTGATTTTCTCAGTTAATGGCTTTGCTCAAGCACTTGCTTTTACCAGGTACTTACGAGGTACATTTAGTATTTCCCCAAGTCCATAAGAATTTTTTTTAAAAACTCCACCAAAGTCATTTACAGGCAAATCACCACTGCAAACTATGTTTGCAAGTTGTGATTTTACTACTGTGCAAAACAAAGCATAAATTAGTTTTAAAGCCAAATGCCTGTTTGACAATGGTATTTGCACTCTGAATGGATGCTTATTTAAATGGATGTTTGATAACTGCAGCTACTGACTAGTTGTTATGTAGTTTTCAATTTTAGGAGAGTCATTTGGCTGTAGCTATGTTGAACTGTAACACTAGTATATGTTTACATCATCACAAAGGTGATGGGAGATTTCAAAAAGTTCTATTTTACTTTAACCTTCTTTTACCTGAACACCCCTACATCATTGTGGTACAAGTAGTGATCTGGTGCTTTCATTTCATCCAAATGCTTGTGCAAACCATGAATTTTGCAGGAATCCCTCTAAGTTCTTACATCATTATGCACCTTCAAACACAGAAAATGCAGCTGTGGCTGTGTCAGTCATGCACTGATATTTTTTAATGTCCTTGACGGAATTTTGTGTCTATACATCTCTGCAGTGAATTATTCAAATAAGAATACTGTCCATGACTGTGACTGTATTATAATATTGGAAGAAATTTTATATTTCAGAAAAGAACAATGTAAAAGCATCTAAGTGCAAGATCAGACCAACAAAGTTAGACTTGGAAATTAGTAATTTTGTAAGATTCTTGTGCAACACATTTATCTGTATAGAACTGTTATATGTATCCAGAAATCCTATATGAGACAGGAAAATATCTATGGCAAATCTATGTTCTGAACATTATATTAAGCTATCTGAGTCCCACTGTTATTCTACTGCTACATACTTCCCCAGAGCAAAGAAGGGGCTCTTCTGGCTACTGTGAAGAGGATAAATCCCTGTATTCCTTTTGAAAGTATTGGAAAGCACTGAATACATGGAGTAAAACACAGTAAGTCATTCACAATTCTAAAGGACAAATTCCTCAACAATTTTTATTAGTGTATACACATTTGCCATACATACATGGAGCAGCATTCAGGATGTAGTCACATAAGCAGGTAAATAGAACCTGCTGTACTTCGTCAGTTTACCTCTCAGAAATGGCTCTATCTCAGGTTTTATAATGCTTTATATAATGACAAATACGTAATAAAAATTACTCATGTGTCATTATGTGTCATTTATTCTCTCTTCCAGAAAAACACGTGTATTTGGTATTTATCTAGTGTTCTAAAATAGCTGACAGAGTTACACCTTGCTAACAAGACTATTCATTTTGGTTGTCCCTGAAATGAATAGGCTTGTTAAAGAAACAGGTTTTTGAGAGCTCTGCATTTATTGAGCTGTTATAAAAGCAAAATGAAAGTTTAATTAATATTTTCCTTTTCAAAACACCTAAAAGATCTGTATATCAGCTCTACAGCTTTTAAAAAGTACATATAACTCTCAGAAATGTACATATATCTAGGTCATGCTAATTATCCACCTTGGGAGGCAAGAATGTGCCTATACTCCTCTACCTAGTTGGCATACTCTTGAGACCCAAGTCAGAAGAGCGGGCTTCAGAAAGCCTAAAAATACATTTGCTAGGTTCTTAGCCATTAAACTGCTTAAAGAGGAGGTCTCTCATGTACTAGCTGACAGCCCGTAATTTGTATTATGCAGGAAATGAGACTAGATAATGAAAAACAACCTTTCTGGCCTTGAAGCCTATGAATCACACAGAACAGAAAAATTACTGTGGTAACATGTGAGAAAATTGTCAGACATTAAAAGAGCCACACCACTTTTGCTTTATTAGTGACACTTTTATCATGTTTCCTGTGTAGATGGAATTATGTATCAATGAGCTCCCCCAAGTCAAGCCTTTACAGACTTAACTGGAAAAACCATTCAAAGCATTCCTTTAAGCCAGGATGTAACATGAAAACAGAAACACCTTCATGGGAAAACCTCAAACATACATGGAAGTGTGAATCAAGGGGAGATTAGTCTCCCCCAAACTTCAACATTTTGCTGTGGTTATTTATTTTGGATACTTTAAATTGAATACTGCAGTTAATCTCATTTTCAGGAGTGTTATGCCATTCAGTATTTTTATTTTATGCAGGTTCTCGTAACACATTTACAACAGGTTATGGAGGTCTTCAAGTTACACTGTAATAAGTGAGCTTACCATGTCATACAGTGACTGCTACATCAGGTAAACCCTGGGCAAAATATTGCTGTGATTTATTTGTGCAGCAAAAGTGGAGCTGTCCATTTCTGCCTTTTTATACAGGGAAAAACGCTTATACAAAGCTGACAAATTAAATGAGGAATAGAAATTGTGATCTAATCTAGAAAATGTTATAAACTAGAGGGTAACACAGTCACATAAGAGTGGTCTGAATTAGAGAGAAGAAAGATTCAAACTTATAAGACCCAGAGTCTTTTAATTTAAAGACTGAACCCAGTGGTCTAATATTTAGTTTCTCTTTGAACCTCACTATTCTAATTTATATTCACTGGGAGTTAAGTAGTCCTCTTTAGTTGCAATATGCTCACACAAAAGGAGAGGATGGAATCATAGGCTACTTTACTGAAGGACTTATTATTCTACATCAGAATTATCTTTATTCATGAAGACTTCAAATACTTTCTTAATGCTCAGTTTTACTGTAGCCAGGAAAAGATCCAGTTATTTGCTAAAATTCAAGAAGACAAATGAGACTATGTAGTTTCTCCCAGAACATATGAAAAAAATTAAGGGGTTATTTAATTCAGCGAAGTTAGAATATTTCTAGTTTAAAAGAATTCCAAACCTGTCCCTGATAATGCATGTTAACTCCTAGAGAGGAGGAGAAAAAAAGGCAATTTTTGAGGTATATCTTCTGTGCCTCATTACTGGTGTTCAGTTACACACCTCGTAGACTTAACAACCTCTGGATTATTAACATCTTATTGTTTGATAATTTATTAATACAATGGGTCAAATATATGTACAAGCAGCTGAATTTGTGTCATTGGGGATGCAAAAGCATATTCACTTGGATAGGGAAAACAGAATCTCCTACAATTTTTTCCTTATTATTTTAGGCATTAATTATTAATGTATAATATGGAAGCATCTCTATGTGTAGTTAAGAGGAGGCCTCTCTTTTGGCACATCTGTCCTTGTTTTCTAATCTACCTCTATGTCCCTAATGAAGCTGGTGCTTGTACAGCTGTCAGTGCACTTACTCTGTTGGGAAAAGCCATAGGGTAATGGGAAACTGGACGCTCACCTAAGGAAAAGCTGAGTGCTCTTTTTCCGTGTCTTTGGATTGTGTTCAAGCCGTACTGATGTCTTACAGAGGAACAGGCTTTAAATACGTGGCAAATCTGTGCCCCTGGTTCATCCTGCACTGCTGCACGGTGAGTGTGGGCACTTGAGAAATTCTCAGAGCAGCTTCCTTCTTGGTCTCAATGTCATGCCTCAGAACTGGCAGCATCTGGTATTCTCAGAGACTTAATTTCTGAGGAGTGTTTGAGAACAGGGCTTATTAAAATGTCACTACAAGGATGCTATCGTATGTTTGAAGGCTGATACAGAGGAATTGACAGCAAAAAGCAAAAGAAAATGTAAAAAAGCCAACAAAAAACAACCCTAAACCCTCCAGCAGCTATAATTATGTCATTTTGTGCAATATATGTTGGATTATAATATTCAAATTCACATAAATGAGTACATGGGAGAAAAGCAATGCACAATCTCTTTTTCCTTTATATTTACAATATATTTTATATTTTTTCTTATCTTGTGTTGCGTCTGTTTACAAGAGAGATTGTTTAGCAGGAGAACTGATGAAGCCCTGATGTGTTCATGGTTGCACAATGTCTATCATTATGGTTGAAGGGCTGAGGAAAACCTAACTGGCAGTTAAAGCATGAACTTTCTGTACCTCAAAATATGGTTCTCAATTCCTATTTCGCCCATGGTGCATCTGCTGACGTTTTCAAAAGATGTTTGAGTATCAGTGAAGTGTGGTCATGACTGTTCATGTGGCCAGGCATGTTTGAAAAAACAGCTTTCCAGTACTCCAGAACGTGTCTGATTCAAAATCTAGATTAATTTGGTTTTAGTAACTCTACGTGAAATGCCTCTGACTTCTTCGGTGTTTGAGCTTATTGTAGTGGGTTTGTTTGTAAATAGGCACTAAGAATGAAACCAAGCAGTCATTAGTGCCAGTCCGGGATGGTTTGGGAAGAGAAATTTATCACCAGTAACACAGAGCAAGAAAGAAAGAGGAGAAACTTTAAATGTTGTTGATAGGTGTGTATTTTTACATAAATTAGAATTATTTCTTTCTTTATTTCAGCTTTTCTTAGAAGCTATGCAAGTTGCATTTGGGCTGTTTATCCTTCTGCTTTGTTTTGGTTTTGGGGTTGTTTTTTGGGTTTTGTTGTTGTTTGTTGTTCTGGGGTTTTTTAAACTGAGTAATAAACAGGGTTTCTGTGGTCTAAGAACAAAGCTGCTGCATGTGTGGAGACCAATGAAATACTAATTGGATTACAGGTGCACTTAATTATCGTGCACTGAAGGTGTTCAGTTTTTCTGTGATCAAGGCAGTAGTGTGAATATGGACTGAAAGAAAGGGTTTTTTTTTCTTATGCTAAGTGGAAAGCTCAGAGAATACAAAAAGGGTGAGTAGAGCTGAAAAGAACTTTACTGAAACTTTATGCATCTCTTGTCTCTCCTCTTTCCTGAAGGACAGCGTTTTTCCTTATAGTGTGAACATTTAGCTTTCTTTTGTGAAGCTCTTTGCTAATTAAATACCTGTAGCACCTCTGAGATGCTTGCAGCGTGGGAGGACAATGACTTCTGGCACAAGGTAGTCAGAGCAGCCTGTTCTGGATTATTGTATTCAAAACTTTTCCTTGAAAAACTAAGGCATTAAGTAAGAAACTACTTGGGGAAACTTCAGTGTCCTGACCTTTAAATCTGGTTCTAGACAGATTTGAAAATTACCTGTGTTTGTGAAGTCTCAAAGAAGGCAGGAATTTTCTGAAGTGCCATAGAAGTACAGGCATAAAAGATTTTACTGTTCCATTCTTTTCTCCTACTGATTGTGTCTCCCTGTTGCTAGGAGAAAGGTAAGGTAACTGCTCCCAAATTTTTAAAATACCATAGCTATTTCCTGCCAAGTGTTTTCTCCTAGGACCGACTGTTCCAATACTCAGGAGGCCCCAAACAAACCTTTAAAGCTAACCACTCATCCACTTTGTTACTTATATTCCAAGGGTCAGGAAAGGGAGAAGTTTAGAAGAATGGGAAGGTGAAAGAGCCATTGCTGTGGGAGTGGATCACAATTTAGAAATGGAAAGCCCAGACCTGGCAATCCTTGGTTGTAGCTTGGCTTGAGAGTCTAGAGAAAACTGCTTGAGAGACGTGGAAGATGCACCTTGTGCAAGCTCTCTGGTTGTTCATTTAGTTTTAAAAAGAAAAACCCTGCTTATGCATTTCTGTCACTTTTGATGTGTGATCAGAATTCAACAATGCTACATTTCTGTCAAAGGCACTTCAACTCCAACGCTTCCATATCTTCAATTTTCATAATTGATTTGATAACAAAATTACTTAATATTAAGTTCATGACAACAATTTTTGAGATAGAAAGGCTTCCTTCAACCATTCTCCTCTCCTCATTACTGTATTTTAATTCCTACCTCTGAAAGTAATATTAAATATTTAGGCTATAGACTTGATTTGATCATCACCTGTACATCAGCAAAGAATCTTTCCAGATACAGTGAATTAAAAAGAGCTGTATGTACTTTAGCATAGATGATTAAATACCAGTTGAGAAGAAGAATGTTATGAAGTAGATCTGCATCAAGAGGAAGGTTAATGAAGATAAACCACCAAGACCTTTAGGTCTTAAGCAGAGGTCTGTAATATTTGCCTAACCAGATAAGGTCCAGGGGCAAAACTAAGTAGCAGAGTGCCCTCACATGATCAAGGAGGTGAAAGTGGTGGCAAAAGAAGGAAGAAATAAGCAAGAAAAAAGGCATAAGACAGCAGAAAAAATTGCCTGTGAAATCAGTGGAGGCAGTCAAACCCAGTTTGACTTCATACCTTTTTTACCAATGACATGTAAATAGATCTTCTGTACATTTCCACTAAAATTTCTATTATGTTTTGTGTATCTGGGCCTTAAATAAAGGTAAATAGATCAAATAACCTCTGATTCTCCAGAACATAAACATTAAGTTAAAGCTTTTTAATAGTAGGAAAAGATACCTAACTTTTACATATGCTATTAGGTGTTCTAGATGCCTATTTCAAAACCACATTATTATTATAGTTTAAAAGACCTTAAAGCAAAAATGCTTCAAGTCTAATGTGAAATATAAATGTATAAGAAAATGGAGTGAAGAGAAGCAACTAGGTAGAATATATGTTGTTATTTAATAATGTGCTTGAATATGGTGCCCAAACATTTGTATTTCCCCTAAAGAAATGTGTTGATTTTTTTTTATATCTAAACATGGAAAAAGAAAAGAAACCCCAAAACTTTCACTATTTCTTAAATCTAGACATTTTATGAGGAAATAACATACGGACATTACATACACTCAATCATTACTTACATGCATTAAAATGTCAAATAATCCGAAACAAAAGTAGCACTTTTTCAGAACTCCTTTTTTTTTTAGAAATCCAGGAGCAATAGCTATATAAAGTGACTCTAGAGCATGCTGAAGGCATTTAAAATTTATCAGCAAACTCCCTTTAGTTATCAAGCTTGAGAACATTTATCCTATTCATTATTGACATCTCCCAGAATTCTTTCCGTGGTTTTGTGCAAATAGCTTGTCAGCTTTTGGCAAATAGAGGTGATTTTCAGTAACATTTTTCAGATACTTCAAATTGAATTATACATCCAGAGGCAGTCAATCTTTCTTACCATTAATTCTGCAGAAAAAAAAAAAATCTTTTGATATTGAAGGCCAGCTCTACAAAGGGGACCAAAGCCTTGCAGTGCTAACAGATCTTACAAAAGGGTTGGAGAAATCCTGCCCACCAGAATGCACAACACTTGCCTCAGCACACAGGCTTATTCTGCGTTAGAAGGGAAAATATGAAGTGCCTTTGGGTACTGTGGGAATTTTAGTACCGCGAAAGTGAAAACTGTGAGGTTGCTGAGTGAAGGTTGTGAGAGATAAACAGTGCTTATCAAAATCTACATTAGGATTTTGCTTACGTCTCAATTTTGGCGTTCCAACATGACAAAGTTAAGAAGGCACACCCAAGGCCACAGCCCTCTTGCATTTTTTTGGCAATTTGTGCCTTTTGTTTGTTACTTTGAATTCTATTACCTTAAACCATTTTATTTTAAAGTAGCTCAAAAAATATGAGTATCTAATTGTAATGAAGGTTATAGACTCAACCTGATTTAAGAACTCCATTAAAGTGTGAGATATATTACCATTTGATTAGTCTGTAAATACTGGACAAGGTCTTTATTAGGCCTTTGGCCTCCTTTTCTTGCCTATTGGGGGTCTGGAAAGAAGGTCTAAACAGATGAAGATTATAGCAATATGTGGAATCTTTGCATCATAGCTAATCCCAAAGCTGGGAATAGGGCTGAGCTGTAGCCTGGAGCCTTCCTTAAGCATGGAGAGCAGAGTCACTTCCATGCAACAGGTTGATCCACAACAGACAGCAGAATCACCAGGATGGTGCAATCTCACATACACAAATCTTTTATTTCTACTGACTGAGACAAACTCAGAAAAGATTTAAGGTTTTGATCAGCCTAGAATATGTGGGTCGTACAATGATTTCCTTTCCAGAACTCAGAGGCTCAGGACTCATCTGCTGTTATAAAAGTCAATCAAAGTGTGAAAGTTGAGGTGTGCTGAATGAGGTGCTATCCAATGCATTCAGCTTGGCATATCATCTTGTAATGAAAAGTCTGAGGTTCCCTTTCTGTCAAATGCAGCCTTCTGCAAATGTTAGAAGGTGAGTTTCTAGAATTACAGATCAACTTTCAATGATTTAATAACTTCCTTAAGTAAAGCAATTGTTAGTACACAAGGTAGGATTGAAGGAAAATGCCTTACAGTTCCACTGAGAATTTGCATTTGAATTATATTATCAAATGTCAGCTGACAACGACTTTTTTGTATGATAATTCTGCCTCTTATTATGAAATTACTTATGTCATCGTCTAGTTTTCAATTGTCTTAGAGAAAGAATGCACATATATCTGTGTGATGGTGGTCAACAGTTGGATGAAGATCTTAGAGGTCTTTTCCAACCTGAACAATTCAATTGTTTTTCAATGGGCTTTATGTTTCAAAATAAGGACAGAGATTGCAAAACCAATATTTTTTCCGCAATTTTACTTCTTTGGAATCTTCTGTGGAAGTTCTACTATTCTGTGTTTTCTTTGGAGGGATGGACAAAACAATTGATGCCCTATATCCATGTCTTACTGTTAGAAAGTAAGACTGCAGGAAATGCTCCCACTCTGATAAGTAAGGTTTCAACCTGCAAGCATGGCATAGAATGAAATTTCACAGGGTTATTAAATTTAATGCTTTATTAAATCTGCAGCCATACTTTTTTTGTAGCTACTGCTAGTTGGCAAGCAGGATGAGCCTAAAGTCCAGGAGGGTGAGGCTGGAAGTGCAGGAGAAGACGTGTCAGGCAGTAAGTCCACTGCAGTCAAGCAATGAAAGAGGCTGTCAAGGATGGACCTGTAATTTCAAAAGGCACCTTTCTGCTAAGGAGTCCTCAATGGGCAGAAGATGCTGGAGAGCGCTAGTGGTGAATTTCTCTGTGGTGAATTCCGAGCTGGCAGAGCAGTTTTGTGGCACAGATACGTGAGCGGCAGTGAGTTCACAGTGAGGAAAGTTTTTTTTCATAGCCCATCCCTTGGTAAAAACAACTAATTGCTCTAAATATGTAAGAGAGTAGACAGTGGTGTTATTTACTGTAAATGAATTGGATATAACTCTAGAAAAGCCAATATTCTGCCATGAAACAAGCTCCTAATTTGCTTATGTGGTAAATTGAGAGTGCTGCTCTTACGATTGAACTACTCTCAGGAAAATGGAGAAAGGCCCCACCCGCTCACCTTCATGCAGCCCATAGATATTATTGGCAGGCTGATGTTGTAGAAATTTGTTGTGTGTTCAGAATGATAGTAATGAAAAGGGTCATCAATATAGCTAATATTACTATTGATTCAATATTATTGTTTTTTTTTTTTTTACTTGCAATATTGCTTTGCCATGATCCATCTCTCTTGTATGGTGCATTCTTTGCTCTCCACTTGCAAGAAAGGAAAATACACATCCCTCAATCTATGCCTTGAAATAGTCAATAGCTGCTGAAGGAATGTTTTTAACTTCAGGCTTTAATGGAAGACTTTAAGACTTTGAGCTAAGGCAGATTATGTCATTAAAATACACTTTAATTTGTGGTACAATTTATAAAATTGTAGGAGGTTTAAATGTTTATGATAAATTGATATATTAGTATCAGTGTGAAAAAGCTATAGATTGAATAGTATAAAACTCAGTCACTAATTTTATGTTTATATAAATTCCTTTTTGAAGCTTTTAATTGAATTAATCAATTTAAAATTTGATTACTCAGACACATCAAAACTTTAAATATATTGACATTTTTTGTCTCTAAACTTTATGGAGTAACCTTAACTCTACTTTTAATCAGTAATTTGGCTGTGAAGTTGTTTGTTAATTAAGCTCTGTAAGGTCAATATCCTAGCCTTACTGAAGTCTATGGCAAAATTCCTCTTGATTGAAATGAGGTTGGCAGTTCAGCCTTATTATTTTTGATTATTTAAAGTCATATATCTTACAGACATTTAAAAAAATTATTCTAAATTTTCTTTATTTTTTTTTCATATGGGAAATATATAGCAAGGAAATTACTATTTATCACTCAAGTATTTGCACAAACATGCAGAAACTACTCCAGTCACAAAAATAGACCAGGTCATAAATTTATGGCAGAGAATAAATTAGCTGATATTGTGAAGATATCAAGTTCAGCAAGTATTATAAATAATTTCCTAATCAAAGGTGGTAGGCAGTTAGTGTTAATTATTGTATTAAAATTAGAACACAGATGAGGATACAATACCATATTATTTAAGATGCAGTTTTAATATGAACAATGCTAATAAAAATTTGCTTTCAGAGCTGGGAATATGCTGTTATTAAGATGAAATTGCTCACACTCATCTGACCCTTGATTCTGTTTTTCGTTTTGTTCTCTTACTGACAAAAGTTGTAGTCAATCAAACATGGCTCTGTTGTATGATGCAAGGAAAAGCACAGATGTGCTAAGTGGATGTTAAATATTATTTTGGTTTTGGTTGGTGTAAACTATAAACCTCTAACTATTACGCTTGATTTGAATAACCTTTGTTTTTAAAGAGACATCCTTTTTATAAGAAGAAATATGCGGTTTTGATGTCTGAATAGTTTGATCTTAAGGCATGGGAATAACAAAATAGGCTTTCGGGCTTGCAGCCTGAAGCCAAATTGCTATATTTGACATTTACCTGCTCCCCATTCAATTTTGCTCTGGGGGAGGACCAGCAACTCTTTGATTAATTTACAACTGCTTCAGTATGAAATCTTAGTCACAGCATGATGATGGTGGGTCATCAGCAGCACCCCTTTCAAGGTGCTGTCTTCGAAAGGCTGGAAGGCTCTGGATGTCCTTTACAGATTTTTTAATGTTATTTTTCTCTACATTCTGTTGAAGATTTTTTTCCATTGCTCATAATCTCATTGAAGAATGAGGTCTTAACCTCACATTTATAAAACTCTATGTTCATGTGAGCAATTGAAGAGCAAGAAAAGGGCAAAAGAGACAAGGTGTATATTTTATGAAAACTTATGCTGTATCATAAATTCTACTAGCAGCAAGGATCTAATTCAGCCACTGTCAGATTTCAGGCCACCTCAGAGGTACTCATGGAAAATGATGTAACTTCAAAGGTCCCATTACCCCATCAAGGGATTAATGGGAAACCGTGCTTCTTGAGGGAGGTTCTTCATTGTGGCAGAGTCATGTGAAGTGGGGCCAGGGAGCCTATTTGCCAACTGTGTGCAATGCAGGGCTTTCTTTCCTGCTGGGGTAAGTCCGAGAAAGCTGGTTAACTTGTGTTAACAGTCCCTTTTCGGTCATCATACTCTTGTGAAAAGGTGTAGGAAAGCTGGAAAAGTGCTGTCTTGTCCTTATGACACATGGCATAACATTCGTATCATTTTTTTCCTCCCTTGTGAATTCACTTGGAATTCAAAAAGCACTTCCATGAGAAGATGGTTTTGTAGATAATCCTGACTTTAGTTTCTGTCCTTATCAAGACTCTATTCTATACTTATTTGAAAAGCACATTTATGCCTTCCCTAGTCTAAGTGTTCTCAAAACCTTGGTTTTTTCTGAAGAGTATGAATTGTATTGGTGACACACAAAGACATTTGTTGAAGAGACGTGACTGTTAGTCATGCTAACCTACAAACAAATCCTTTGAAACCAAGCTGCATCTGGGTGTATATTTCTATTACTGACTCCAAGCCTGAGTTCATGAGCTTATACCCTAATAAGGGAAAAAAAGAAGAAAATGTTCATTTTATCGTGTAGTTTCATGAGAAGGTTACTTGTGAGTTTTCTTTACATTCACTAAGCCAATATCGTGCATGTTCTGACATCCTAAAGGTCATTTAAAACATCTTTCTCTAGATTTATACATGCTATATGAACAAAAAAAAAAAGAGAAAAGCAAACAAACATTAGGAAAAATAAGACCTCATCACAGTATTTGAAAGTTTATGATTCATTACAGTTTGCATGCTTTAGTTTAATTCCCTTCTAGATTTTTTTTTTGGTATGATTTTTCACAATAAGAATGACATTTGGGGAAAAAGAAAAAAAGAGTGATACTGTCCGCTGTGCAAGAAATCTATTTCAAGCCTTTTTTTCCTTTCTTCCCTCTGTGTGCTTCACAGAGATGAAAAAAATTTATTGATCTTAGCGAGAGATCAATAGGCAGAGCCATTCACAATTAGACGTTCTGCAGAATATAACTTGAATCAAATTAACCTGGAGCACCTGCTGCAGTTTTACCAGGTAACCTTGCTCTCAAGCAGGTTTTAAGTATAATAAATTATATTTTTGTGGTAAAAAGTGGTGCCTTGTGAATTGTTAAAGATATACTCACTAGGTTGCACTGTAATCCCCTTTGTAATCACCCATTAGTATATCTTTTATGCTTTGAGATTACAGGGTTTTATTTCAAAAAATAGTGGTCATACTGTTTTTATTACTTTTACTTCCAAAGGTCATGTTTCAGTTGTCAAAAATAAGCACAGATCTTGGTATTAATATTTTAAAACACAATGTCAGCAAGCCCATATTGTTACTCTCCCCATGGTAATTTAAGGTTGGGGAGCTTTACTGATTAAACCCTTCATTTTAATTTTCAACATTTGCATTTAAAAAGTCGCTCCTTTGACTGGTAATAAATGAGGCATTGGTTATATTTAATAACTCCTATGCATTGTGGTGTCACAGCAGACCCACAAGATCGTACATGCTGTCACATTTAGGATGATAGATTTTATAAAACTGTGTTGCATAAAGATGAACCCTTTTGTGCTACCTTGCAAGGTTGCCATGGTGACAGAGCACTGCTTCATGGGAATTCCACTTTTCTGGTAATGTTAGATACTGAACCCAATGCTACTTCTTTTGATTGTTCTTAAATCTCACTTTTAATATGATATCATTTTGTAGAGGCTTATAATTCATCTTTTATATCTTTATTTTCTCAGAAATATCTCCTATAATGCTGCCATAGGTGAAGTACTAAACCTTGACTTACCAAATGCTGAGCATAGTAGACACTAAGGATTTTGGGGTTTCCATGCCATTGCTCCATTTTATAAATATTTAGGATATGTTTTGCAATTCCACGCTTTCTCTGAACTATAAAAAGAAAGATCTCAGACCTCAAGCTGTGGAAATATTTCAATCATGGGAAAACATTACAGATAATATGCTGTAGACAGATAAATCCTATCTTTTTTTTTTGTTTTAATTATTTTGCTAGCAAAATGAATTTAAATCTCATATATACACGTGGAAAATAGTTACAAAATTGTTTTTAGGTCTGAAAATAAGGCCACCTTTTTTTGTGGAGTTATTGTGCATTTCTCTGTAATAAGTGATGTATTTTTATTATCCTGTATGAGTAAGAAGTCGTATGGGAACTTCAGTTGATCTGACATTCACAAGCCAATGATTTTCTTTACCTTTACAAATAAAAATGACTGACATGGAAATGCTTATTCCCTGCCCTAAGCCCCTATTTCTAAATGCTTGGCTGTGGATTGTTCGCTGTGCTGAATCAGCCAGAACTATAATGTTCTCAAGATACAGCCAACTCCTTGACATATGGCAGAAAATATATACATGGATTTAAGCCTTACCAGTTGGTACCCAGTTGGAGCTCCCTCGCTATGCTAATGAAATTCATGCAACAGGAATATTTTTCTGGTGGAAGGATCTCTTGCTGTTTTCAGATGAAAACAGATAAAATAAAGTGCTTTCGCTAGAAAAGTGTTAGAAATTGTTCTGCACGTTCACTTGCCCCATTCATATTGAATGTTCCCCCAGAGTGCTGCAGCATTTGTTCAGAGCACCTAGGAGAGAGCCTGGCAAACATCTCACAAATGACTGAGCCAACTGAGGGAAGAAGAGGTGAGAGCCTCTTCCTGCGTGGGGAAAAATGGCACTGTGCTCTCTGCTAATTAAACAGGCTTTCCTTTCCCTCTTGCTCCCATTTGAAGCAGTCTTGGAAGAGAGATTGAAAGAGAGATTGAAAAGGCCAGAAAAGGAAAGCCTCAGGCGGACTGAAATGAGGGAAGACCTCTTCTTCTCCCTTACTTGCAAAATTTTAAATCTCTTCCTTCTAATATTAATGTTTAAAACCATCTACAAACAGTCCTGCTGCCAGTAAACTTGCATGCTGTCTTCATTTTGCTAAACTTGGCAATGATAAGATTTACATGGACCTTTTGTGCTTGATGCCTTTGCCCCTAAAATTAAGTAGCTTTCCAAATGTTTGCATCATGTTGCTTACATGAAGAATTAAGAGCTGTTCAGCAGGCAGCTTGCTCAATATACTCTTTTTTTTGTGTGTGTAATCTTCTTATCACTGAGTAGAGTTTGTATATGAAGAGCAAGAACTCTTAAAAATATTTATTCGCTTGAGTGTGAAACTTCTGGTTTTTTATTTTTCTTAAAAGCTACTAGATGTCAGAATGTGTTCTGAGATCACCACAGATAATTTTCCTGTTCCACAAATAATAGGAATTCTTCCTAATAATTTTTTAAGAAGCAATTTTAAACTAAAAAATTAGAAGTATCTCTTATGGGATATATGAAACTAGAAATACTTTTGTTTTCAAATTTTGTAAATAACTTAAGCTTCAACATTTTTCTCCAGAGTATCACTGTCTTTAAAAATGTAATGTGATTTCAGTAAATTGTCCATAAAATTTTTAATTAATAGTAGATTCATTACTATAATTAAAATCACTTCATTCTCGACAGTACTTCCAGAGGGTAGGGAGACAAGCTGGTAAGGCAGGCTTCAAAAAACTCTACCTCTCATATTACTGTGCTTATTCTAAACAATCATGATAATTCCCCACTCTATGTAAATAACTATCTATAGAGAACCTCATGTCCTCAAATACCTGTTCATCAAGAGAGACCTTAGTCCTTCTGGCATCTCCTAAAGTATTGATAACATCTTTTTCTCTTAAAGAGAGAACGTTCCCCTGTTAAATGTGTTCAACATGTTCAACATGCACAATGCATGTGACTTTTTAAATCTGCTGCAGTAGATAAAAGATCTGAAGACTCAGATCCTGAGCCTTCTTCTCCATCATAATATAAATTCAGGCAATATATTGGATAACAAGACATCCATCATGATCAGAAATTATTCTGTTGCTATTAGCACCTCATTTCTGCCTGATAAAGAATGCTTTTATAGGGGAACATACAATACTGCAAACCAGAGAGAGAAGATAGAAATTCTTTTTAATAATCAGCAATTCTTACTGTCCTAAATTATTCCCAATTGATTGTTTGAACAGAAGCACCTTTTTTTCACATACATGAATAGTAGAAAGATCACTTTCACTTCAGCTACAAGCTGTACCCAGGAATCCTGCAGTATGATGACTGCAACTAAAGTGCAATGACCCCTAGTATGCAAAAGGTGAAATACTCTGATAACACTCACATTTGTGTATATGTACTGTGCTGACTCACTTCTTCTGTGCACCCTCCCTTTTGCATCCCTCCCTGTAATAGGGATGTCATACTCTGCAAAAAAGATTACTTTCTTCACCCTCTGCCTGATGAGGTGCACACCAATTTTTTTCAAAAAATTTACAATTTTTTTTTTTTTTTACGAGCTGATTTTTCACTTTGAACATGCTGACAGGTATCGTGTGGCAGGAATGTAGCAGGATGCTGATGGATATGTGTCATAAGCAACACTAAATTGTAGGACAATTTGAGTGCTCTTCAAGAACTCTGTACTACTGATGCATTTATTTATTCAAATACAATGCCTCAGTGTAGCTTTAGAGCCTCACCTGAGTAGCATTGTGGATGAAGCTTGTGTAGGGAGGGAAAAAGGCAAGAATCAAGAATCAGATTTGAAGAGTTTCTTCCATAAATTAATGTTCGCTTCATGCACGTGTCTGAGCAGGGATCAGTAGTAAAGCAAACCGGCACCTCCCAGGAGACAGAACTGTGTCCTCTCTCTCATATAACCTTAAAATAAGGCCTGAACAATCAAGCTGAGTTAGAGAGGAGATATATTTGTTTTATAGTAAATTTGTCTGAGATATATTTATTTTATAGTATATTCCTCGGTTTTGATTTCAAATTATGTTTGACATATATTGGTAAGTCACTGATAAGGTGCTCCGAAGAGTGATTCTATATCAATAAATACATTAGAAAAGCAAATAAAGTACTGCTAAAAGTATTTCTATTTTTTAATAGGAATGGATGCTTATACATTCTGTGCAAAAAGGACCCCAAAATAATAACCCTTTAAAATAGAGTCATCTTAATAGTCATTGAAAAAGCTTCATGAACCAGAATTTTAAGTTGATGGTTTCGGTTATTTCTTCAAAAATCTTTTAGTTATAGAAAACCTCTCCACCTTAACAGTGTATGCTAGTTAAGGATCTGATCTTTTTTTACGGTTGCCATGGTTAACATCTCTACTCCACACTGAAGACAGCCAGACTAAGGGTGAGCATTTTCAGCTTCTGCTGCCAATTGCATTATAAGGACTATCTTATTTTTGTTGTTGTATTTATTTATTTAAACGTAGCAGCTGGAGTGGAACCAAGGACCTCACAGGAGCACTCTCAGGTAGAAGTTTGCATAGACGAGACACAAATGTTTCTTTGGTTTCTGTCATCTAAGTGTGTTGGGTTTTTTTTTGGTTCCTTGTTAATAAGTGAACAAAGGTACCATGCTCCAGCTAGGCTGGAGAGAACTCTATAAACCTTACCACCTTGGGTTTTATTTAAATTAAGGAAGTTCCTTAAGTGGTTTTGGAGATCATAAGAAGCAAGCCAAGGAAAGCAACTGAAAGGTTGTTTACTAGGTAATATACTGACTTCAGAGGTACTTTTTTACCTTTAGGAATCAGCATATTCATAAGTCCATAACAGAGCAATAAATTAAAAATCTTTATATTTGCTTTAGGCCTTTGTGATCAAAATATAATTCCTCCTCTACAGGAAAATCTGGAGTTTAAAAACTTTTTTATTTTTTTTTAATCCCATAAAAACTGGGTTTCCAGAACTTTCTGTGAAGTGACGCATTTTGTCGATGTTGGCTATTACCGAAATAGTGTTGATGTGAGATTCATTGAATCATAATCAAAAAAGGATACGCGGCTACAAATCTGGATGCAATCTGGAGCCTTCTTGGGCCACATGCTCAGCCTGTGCATCACATGTGCCGCAGGGACTTACCTCATCACATTGCACTATAGAATTGGCTTCTACGTTTGCAAAATGCACCCTGGCCAGAGGAATTTGCTACTCCACTTCTAAATGCAGTATAATACCATGTGTGTTGGTATTTTCTAGAAGTATATGACATTTTTTTCTGGGAGGCTCTGATTACTTGGTTGAGCTTTAGTAATAAGTCGAGTATGCTGTAGAGAATCGCCTAAATATGGATAGGAAAGAAAGGGACTCTTGAGAAGTCACTGAAAGTGTATGCAAACCTTGCTCATTGGGGCTTCATTTAAGGGCTTCTGAGATCACAAACCAGAACATGCAGTGGGAAACAGAGAGTTATGTTCTAACCCAGTTTAACACTGACCCACATTCAGCGGCAGTGACAGATGAAAGGATAGATGATTCTTAAACTGTTTCATTAATTTAGCCTTTGAGGGAAGAAACACAACTTTCTAACCCTGTATTCTTTCCTCAAAAAATATTTATTCACTTTTTGTTACAACACTTTATCTGTGTTGTATTCTGAACTATTTCTATTGATTTTAATAATTAATACCATTTATAAAATTATATAACTATTTCAGCTCTCTACAAGTACCTAAAACAAGGTTGTAGTGAGGTGGGGTTTGGTCCCTTCTCCCAAGTAACAAGCAATAGAACAAGAGGAAATGGCCTCAAGTTGTGCCAGGGGAGTTTTAGATTGGATATGAGGGAAACTTTCTTCATGGAAAGGCTTGTGAAGCACTTGAATAGGCTGCATAGGGAGGGACTGAGTCACCATCCCTGAAGGCATTTAGGAGTTGTGTAGGTGGGGCACTTAGGGAAATGGTTTAGTGGTGGATTAACGGTTGGACTGGATGATCTTAAAAGTCTTTTCCAGCCTAAATGCTTCTGTGATTTGAAGAATTTTTGTACTTAATTATATAGCTATATATTTATTCCCATTTGATTACTATTCATAATAACCAGGAGAATGTAAACTTTATAAATACCCAATCTCTCTCTTTGTGAATTTGAGAAGATATATACCTTCTTTTTTATAGGGGAAAAAGTGTATGAACCTTCTGACAGTTATCTGTGAATGTGAGAGATGTTGTGAGAACAGTCTTATTTCCAAAAAAAGAAATCTTCTTTCTAGGCTCTAAATAGATGTGTGTGCTGTAATTATATTTAGGATACTGTTGGACTGAGTTTGTTTTGATAGAAAACAAAGACAAATGCAGTAGGTAAATGTGACCCTGCTTCTCATTTTATAACAATCAAGAATTTCCACATAACTACAACCAGTATTCAAGTGTCCTCTGACTGCTTGTAATTGCTGGTGCAGATGCATTGAACTTGTTTTCCAGTTGCTCTTTATTTCCCACCTTGGTCACACTGAGAATCAGAGCAAAGGCCTTCTCTTGCTCCCTCCCTCCATATCAAATCAAGTTCAAGCACACAAGGCCAGAATATTAATAAAAAAGCAGCCAGTTTTCCAAGATCTTTATGGCCCCAAATAATTAATCTAATGTATGTTATAATTATATCTAGCTACAGAAATAGAAAGTAATACAGTGCTATTTTTTCCTAGTGCTGAAAATGCATTGAGGTCACTACCCATTCTTTCAAGGAAAGGTCTATGTTACTTTTTCTCTATCTGGAACAGAGTTGTGATGATTTCATGGAATTATAGAATNAACCTGGTCCTGAACACTTCCAGGGATGGGACATCCACAGCTTCTCTGGGCAACCTGTGTCAGTGTCTCACCACCCTCACAGTAAAGAGTTTCTTCCTAGTTTGTAATCTAAGCCTTTTTTGCTTGGCATTTTCTTGGATTTCTTGGCAGGTATTTTAATTGATTCCTGTTAAAAAAAATATGTAATATGATCTTATGACTTGAAAAAATTGTGTTAGTATCATAGACATTTTACGTTATGTGCTAAGGTGTTGAACCAACTCGCCAACTCTTCCTGTTACCTGAGCCAACAGATGCTACAGACAGCTGCAAAGCTGCTTCTAATAAAAAGGATTTGAGCTGACCATGATATCTCAGTACATTTTTCAACTATTTCTAAAGCACTGTTTGCATTAGCATCTACCTTAGGGAAAAAATCATAGTGTTTACTTTATTTCTTAATATACATTTAGATTTTAAAAGATAATTTTTCATTTCTAGTCTAAGGAATAAATTACTATTTTGATGAAGCAATTCACAAATACTTTTATAGAACAGCTGGGATTTTTGGCATGTTCCCTGCTGACAGTTCTTAAGAAATGTGTACCACTACCCAAGATTTTACATCTTTTGAGGTCTTTTTAGGATCAGGCTGTTGCAGGCAGACAAGGTGTTGGTATGGATTTTCACCCAGTACTAAACTGTCTTCTTTCTTTCCCTGTGGCACATCAATATTACAATATTCTCTTTTTTTTTGTTAATAAATATATAGCCATCCTAATTTGAACATTTGCTAAGACAGCTCTATATATAGTGTTGTATGGTATTATTTCAAGTCATGCATATTTTATTTATATCTTTCCTAACTTGAAGATCCACAGCCATATGTTTCAGCCATATATCAGCAGGGCTGAGCATCTGCTCCCTACAAAGATGAAGTAGTTTCAGGGGAAGCTGAAAGTGATAAAACCCTTTTCAAATCCAAATTCACAGAATCACAGCACAGTTGGTGCTCAAAGGGATCTGTGGAGATCTAGTCCAACCCCTCCTGCCAAAGCAGGTTCACCTACAGCAGCTTGCTGGGATCACGCCCAGCCAGGTTTGGAATATCTGAAAAGAAGAAAACTTCACAACCTTTCTGGGCAGCTTGTTCCAGTGCTCTGCCACCCTCAAAGTAAAGACATTTTTTCCTCATAGTCAGATGGAACTTTCTGTGTTTCAGTTTGTGCCCATTGCCCTCTCTTCTGCCACTGGGCACCACTGAAAATACTCTGCCCCCATCTTATACACATCTACCCTTAAAAAATTTGTAAGAATTGATAAAGTCCTCTCTGTCTTCTCTTCTCCAACCTAAACAGACCCAGATCCTTCATCTTTTCTTCATAACAGAGACGCTCCAGTCCTCTTACCATTCTCATAGCCCTCCACTGGACCGTCCCCAGCAATTCCTTGTCCTTCTCAAACTGGAGAGCCCAGAACCAGACACAGCACTCCAGATGCAGCATCTTCAGCACGGAGTAGGGGCAGGATCACTTCCCTTGACCTGCTGGCCACACCCTTTCACATGCACAGAGTTTGTCCGTCTTATTTCCTTGCTTAAAGCTTCCATGTGAGCCAGCAGGATAGCAATGAGTCTCATCCCACATATGGTCTTACATTTTAAAAAGGCATTTTAGAAATAATGCAGTGGTCCAGGCATAAATAAGCTGCAGCTACAGGTTTGTCTTTCACACAGTCATTCAGATGTCACTTATTTTCTAAGTCATTTCAGGGCTATGTGGCTGAATCTTAATTGTAAAACTGTACCAAAAACATCAGCATGAGTTATTATCACAAAAAATATTACAAAAGCAAAAAGGTGGAGCTTATTTGAACCACATAAAGAAGCATTAGGTGCTCTCTTAGCCCCTCAACTTGCATACATAAGGATCCCAGACTAGGACTTGGCTAAAGAGGGGAGGAAGGAGTAGCTGTAACTGCCTCTAGTACACAGGTGTGTGGGAAAGTCCAACGCTGGACAGGAAGCTGAAATCCCACGCGGGATCACTCTAAGAATGGAATTGTTAAAAAAATTATTATTTGGGATGTCACAGTCCCTGTTGAACTGTTAGGACAGTGTGGTCAAGTACTCCCCCTCTGGATTTGCCATCCTGTGACAAAGATGGCTTTTGCAGATATAAACCAGGGAGTTTCTATCAAGTTTGGTTCTGTCTGAATGTAAACTTCTAGGATCGTATTTGAAAGTATGTATCTTTATTTTTATTTGCTTCAGTGATGTGTGGGAAATTACTGAAATCCTTAGATTTTTTTTACTAGTGTTAAAGGTGTACTCTGAAGAAAAGCCTGTACATCAGGGTTAATATTTACCTCATTTACTAAACTTTGTGGCCATTTGGGGCCACTCTCTTTCAGTAAAAGTATTGCCAGCTCAGCATCATTTTTTCATAGCCTGTTATAAATCTTTGATGTCCAGTTCTCGAGAGAGAGAAAGAATGGGAATAATTTAAAACTACATACTGTATTGTATTCTTCAAAAAGACTGGCTTCTGCAAAAGCAGAACTCCACCATCACAGGAGGTACGAGCCCCATGGTACAGATGGTATGTTAAAGGAAAAGTGCTCATTGTGTGAATCAGGTATTGTTGGGATTATACAGTTAAAGAGCTTTTTATTTTTAGGCCTTTAGAAGACTGGGGAAGCTCTCCTAATGCATTCCAAAATGTGAATTTAGCCACCTTCTGAAATTTCTCCAGGTTCATTCCTAGCACATTTTCCTTCAAATGAACCTACCTGTATATTAAATACACAAAGACCTCTGTATTTGGGTGTTAGTTTTTTTGATATCCATTATCTAACCCCTTAGAAATGGTTCTAAGACCTGACTCTATGCTAAGAAAATAGAATTGAGTTTTGATTCTTGGTTAGACTGAAACTCAAGAGATTTCAAAATTATTTCTGGGCTCTTCATTTCAGTCCTTTGTCTTCTGAGGTCTGGGTTTGGGTCTTCCAGCTTTATTCATTAGAGTAGTGGGAGTTGAGATTGTTATACATCACATCTCCTTAAGGAAACTATTTCCTTAGCTTCATTTCCCACTTTTCTACAATATACATGTTTTGTGTTAAACAAACAAACAAACAAAACCAAAAACTGAAGCTATCTAGCTCCTTATTAGAAACATTTTTCTATATGGAATTTGTAATGTAAAGACAGTTGGCCACTACAGGACATTAAATACTTGGGATCACCACCAGTTAAAGCATCATTGATTGCAACTGAGATTACATGTATGCTCAAAATTAAGATATTGCTACTCCCTGTCACAAAAAGATTATTTTAATCCAGTGAGTCCAATGTCTTGGTGTAAAGTATAACCTTATAATTCAATAACAAAAGAACTATTAAAGGTCATATAAAATGCTGAAAGACAGATTTAATACTGGAACTGTTCATCAATTAATCTGTTCCCACCTCAATCCCTTTTCCCTTGAATATTCAGAGACATATCCAAATTGTTTTCATTGACAGTGTTAGTAAACTTGACTCGTGAGAGCTTTATAGAATTGTAATACTTTATTCTTCACTGGAAATATTGTGGGCATAAACAAATAGGGGATTTTTGGGAAGAGGTACAGAAAATAATTTATTTTCTTTAAGAGTCCTGCCTGTTTGTTTTAAGTGAGTTTCCCCTCTGATTTAAGGGCTTCTTAGGGAGACTATTTATTCCTTTCTAAAACTTACCTGATAAAGTGACTTTTAATAATTAATCTCCTTGCCTCACATAACTAAATGACCTATAATGTAAGAATTTAGACAGAAATTTGGTTTGCAAAGTTAGTTCAAGTAGCCATGACACAAAGCTCTTAAAGTCCTTCTGCTCACTGGTATTTCCAACAGAGGTCCGTGCCTAAATACCTCCTGAAGGTTTTAGCAAGGGATCATTTGACTCTGCTTACAAAATTGTGTAGTTCTACACTGTGAAAAAGATCAGAAACTTCCCAGCGATTATATCAGGATGGTAAGCAAAATATCACATAGAGATACTGGCACGGTTCCCAGGAACAACAGGCCCAGACTAAAAGAAAAAAACAAAAACCCCTGCTTTTCTGGAGAAAAGCTTAGCTAGTTTAGACACAAGGAATCACTGATGCAGATAGTTCCTTCCCATTCTTGACTAGATAATTCACTTTCATCTCAAGGAGCAGATGGGAGACAGATATATACCCTACGTGTAGCACAGTTCGGAAAGGTTTTAAAAAAATTATACTGGGGTGTTGTCAGCTACATTTTCCAAGACTAGAATTTCTGTTTCCCATGTATTTTACCTCTCATTCTGAGAATTTAATGTATGACCAAAAGTTGATACCTTTAATCCTCTTTTACGTCACATGCAGACTTTTCTGATAGCTTAAAATCTGTTTTCTCCAGGTTAGTAAATTTTGATGAACACTCTTGAGGTTGCATCATGCATATGCCAAGTAATTCTGAAAATCTTTAAAAAACCCCATGCTTTATGTGAACAATTTCACATTGACAATGAAGATGAAATTTTTATACCACTGCAGCAATTCCAAAGCACAAAATTTGTTCTGATCAATCATTAGCCAAGAGTTACAGCACATAACTCTGAGATATGAGAGTGAAGGAGAAATACTAAACACAAAAATTGTATACAACTGGGACAGAATTAGTATTGAATCTGGCACCCTACCAGTACTGGGCATAGCCTGCTAACAGCAAAATCTGTACATCATCTATTAAATTATTGCTGAATTGGAATTATTTATTGATGAAAACCGTTCATGTCTGCTTTCAAAAATCTTCAGAAGTTCTGAGTATAGAAAAAGACAATTGCTGAAGTCAGTGTTATCCTGTGTCTCTGCTGAGGTCAGGGAATAGCTGTAGGGTGTCAGATAGCAAAACCAGAGCACAGCAAAGGTTCTGCTCCCCATTTTTGAGATGAAAAATAGAAACTTCTTGTTTTTCTTCTCTTTAATGAAGTTAATTATTCAGTGCAGATGCTCTGGCCACCTCTTGAACACTAATATGTCTTCCTCCATCCCTGGAGATGCATTTTTACTACCTCAGAAATCTTCTGATTGTAAATTCCAGCTGCAGAAAATCCTCAGTATTTCCATACAAACTCATGAAATGCAGCTTTCCTGAAGAGCATACCACCTGCTAACCACTCAACAACTTTGTCTGTTACAATTTCGATAGGAATTGTCTTCATATTGTGTTTTTACAGTGACCAGAATAAATTGAAAATATGTTAAATTCCCATATTATAAAAATGAAAATTAGTTTATCAAACAGATTTTATTTCCAATACTCTCTGTATTTTTTTGTGTGCTTTCTCAAGCTTGTTTACAAAAGTGGTAGATCAATCTTATGTTTTAGGTAGATTGATGTGAGAAATGATTAAACAAATTACTCTCTCCATACTCTCTCCATTACAAGATATTTTCTGCGTCTTCTTTTTTTCATCCCTCAGACCATAATTTCAGCCTTTTAACTTTGGAGTAGAAAATAAATGTTATAAATTATGTTCTTCAGACAGGAAGGTGTGACAATCTATAACTGGTTTTGGGCTTTTATTAATGACCTCTTTCTTTAAACTCTGAGGACATGGTTCATTGAGAAAAGGCCAAATATTAGTCAAAGAGTGGGACTTCATGTTGCTTGAAAACGAAGATGAAATTGCGATCTTTTTCTGCAAACTGAGAAATAACTAAGAAACAAGAGGGGGAAAGAAGAATTATTTTTTTTTTTTGAAAACAGAAAAAATACTTGTTTTTGGGGAAAAAAAAAGGTTGCTTTGGTTCTTGAAAACGCTATAATATTTAGATTTAGAGAGGAGTATAAATACCATAAGGAAATGTAAACACTTCAGCTGCAGAGCAGGCTGGTACCTTTTTTTGATAATTACAGTTTCATCTGGAGTGGCTGGGTCTGCACCAATTCACTCCAGCAAACTGCCAAGTCATAAATATATTACAGCTTTGTTGGCTTCCATTACAACTTCACTGACCTTTATCTCAACAAAAACCTTTTCTTAACTAAGGCTTTTTCAACTTTTCAATTAGATATGTTTGTCAGTTTTCCCTTGATATGTATCTATGGCACTGCAAGCAGGTTTTTAATTTCTTTTAGAACAAAAGCAAAGTAAAACTCTCCCAGCTACACAAATGGAAATAAATATTCCATTTACAGAAATGTTAAATGGAGATGACTGGGCAGGAGGCTATCAACCTTCATAAAACGTGGTATTTCTCTCTTCCCTAAGTGAAAGTGAATGAGCCATAGTGGTCAATTATCTCTTCATAGCGACCAATTCATTGGTTGTTGACATTTAATTAGATGTACAAAAGAAAAACTGTAGTAAAAAGTTCACAAACATCAATAATTAGGTTCACTTCCTTCTAAAAACAAGACTTAATTGAATTTTGAATTAATATGGGATCTTCATGTAAATTTCTATCAGCAAGTTTCACTATTTCATAGCTACATTGCCCCTCTCACTAATAACCATTCTACAGCAGAAACTCTCAGGGATTTTTTTCTCCATCTCTCCTGCATTTCTTTTTAGACTAAAATTGCAAGTTAGAGAAAAAAACAGGATTTGAGTTCTATAAAACAGTGTAACTAAAACCTTTTCTTACAAAACATAGGAACTGGATCTCTATACAAACTGTTAGGTAGATATTAAACTACTCTTTTAAACAGATCAAGTTGGTTAATTTAAGTTTCAAACTGCAAATGAAAAGCACATATATCTGTTAAATCTCATGTCTTAATCAGTTTTAGTTGCTTTAAATCTTATGATTCATGTTTAGCAAGTTGCTTATTTATATTTTGTTGACTTCAGTTGATGATGGATTTGTTTATAACCTTTATGAAATCATGCCAAAATTTTATATGGAAACTTATTAACTTTACTGTTATAGTACTGGAACAATAACCATAGGTTAAAGGTCCTACTGAGACAGATAAAAACATATCAGACTGTCCTAACCTGATTCATTTTCATGCTAGATCCTCATTTCAAAAGAATTTTTTTTATCTATATATAATTATATATGTTGAAGTCCCTAAGACTTTAATTAGACATGTGGTAAACATATCAGAAATTAATTTAGTAATATTTTTATATTATGCCAAGGTTACCTGAAGTCCTGCAAGCAAAACTGGCTCACCTTTGCAAAGCTCAGTGCCCATTTTTCTTAAGAAAAATGTCATTTCAAGATGAGAGGAAATGTGGCTGGTACATTCAAAAAGGCATTTCCATTAGCACCCTCTGCACTCACTGACGGAGGGAGGAGTTCTGTTAAAGTGGGCCTTACTGCATCCTCCCACATAAAGCAGGTGAAGCACTGAAAGTATTTATAATTGTTATTTTTATCATTACTATTATTATTATGTGATTATGGCTATTGTAGTGCATCTTTTTTTGCTGTGTTAAAAGAAGTTTGCATCACTACCTAGCAAAACTGGCCTGAGCAAGGCACCCAGATTGAGTAGATAACAGTAAGTGCAGAGGGGTCACTTAGTAAAATCAGGAAAATAACATTTTCTTTTAAAGCACAATATTTTGATGCCAGTATTATTGCATAAGAAGTTCTATCTTGCAGGTTCAAACAGATACATTTATTATATTTCCACGTGCAGAATGTTAATTAATTTTCTTTAATGTTCTGAGCACCTGAGCCAATCTGCTCTACAGTCCCACTGGGAAAACAGCACATCTCGGAAGAGACAATGAAAGGACAAAAGCAACCTGTTCCTTTCCCCACTGATGTGGCATTGCAACATCAGGCTTTTTTCATGCTTTTTAAAAGAGTAGGATCTAAATGCCTGTAATCTTCTCCTTCTTCATGGGAGTCATTTCCACCTAGAATGTATCTAGATGCCATCTGAAAACTGGGTTGAAACTCTTCTTGAACTGAAACTTTGAAAATGCACAAATAAACTCTGTAATCGTTATAAACAGTTTTTCATAATGGGGTACTGAAATGGTCCTCAAAGTGTGTGCACTATGCCTCTTTCTTTAAATGCCATCCTTTTAGTCAGTATCATGATAACAATGTCACATGAATCAAAAATACAAATAAATGAAATAATTTCTTACAAGAGGAATAGAGATGCATGATAAAATGGATGTTCCCAAAGCAAACTCTAGGGAAGGACTGATGTGTTCCAGGGACAGACTTGCCAATCAATAGGGATGTGCACAGCAGAAATCTCAGTTGTATCATAAACAGTAAAAAATGACAGGGGATGTGGTTAATTATTATAATGGCTTAGTGACTTGAATACTCTGGGGATGTGATTTCTCAATTAAATACACTCCTCAGGTTGCTGCATTGTCACTTTGAAATGTCACCGGTTTTAATCCAAGTAGTAATTATTCCAGGATAATACTTTGATCAAAAAAGTCTGGAAGATAATGCCTGTACCCAGGAAGGTTCTTCCCTTTCCATAACCTGTCCAGTTGTCCATCA
Organism: Oriolus oriolus; assembly: GCA_013400235.1. Lineage (NCBI taxonomy): Eukaryota > Metazoa > Chordata > Aves > Passeriformes > Corvidae > Oriolus > Oriolus oriolus. Next base: position 1,197,126 of record VXBT01010021.1, on the reverse strand, counting down.
CATCTTTGGGAATTACTGTAACACTGTACTGTACCTGAGACAGGCAGTTGTAAAGTTTATCCTTCAGCAACCTTAAATGTTAAATTACCCATTCAAGAAAAAAGCTTTTATCCAATATTCAGAGTTTATATATATTTGACAGTCTTTTGTGAAATTAAATATAAAAATCCAAAGGATCACTTAAAAGTGTGTGTAAGGCAATACATTTCAAAATTGAAATATTTTTGTTAATTCATAAAATGCCAAAATTAATATTGATAAGCTTACATGGGAAATTTTTTTGAAAAAAGCAAAACTAAACACACCAGAAATACTGGAAATTTTAGTAGAAAAACTGTGTGTTTTTATCTTTAAATTATTATTTATATAAATATTCTGTACAGTCTGAAATGGAATATAGAATTTGAAAATAAATAGGAATTTTTAATGGGTATATTATCATTTTGAGCATTAGCTAATTTTAAAGCTGTATCTTGGAGCAAATATTATCATGAGCAGGTCTTTTTTGAAATTCTTTTCCATAATGTGTATCAAATAAGGACACATTATCACGTCAACTGAGGATAAAGCCAAATGAAACCAACATTTCCCAGAGGACAGAAATCTGATTGTGTTCATCTCTGGTGAGAAGATCTTGCGCTTTTTTTCATACACGTGACAATACACTCAGAACAACTTTGAGATTTCCACATAGAATATTAAGTGTCAGGTTGAAAACAACTTTTTTTCAAAGTCAAAACCTGTAACAAATGATTTTTCTAGAAAGAAATGAAAGATCATTTTAGGTAGAGCAAGGTATTTTGTAAAACACTATTTTTTAACTAGATGATGTTCATGGTAGAGGATATAATTTCTCACTAGTGATGTGTATTCCTTTCCAGTGCCATGGTCACTGGACCAATCTGCAAAGTGAAAATTATATTTTTGTCTTGTTAATTCATCTTACTAAGGAAATTAAAGGTTGATTATCTGTTATGCTTTTAAAGATTAAATAAACAAGTATCAATGCAGGTATCACCTGTCTCACCTGAAAGTATGTGACAAAATAGTACTCCAAAATATACTGGGTAAAAATGTCATTGAAATTTGCTTGGGAATTTTTGTACTCTGATCATCTGCTCTTGATCAGAACACAAAGTATTACAAACCAGCCCAAAGAAGTGATTCTGAGTCTGAAGAAATGATTCTGAGTCTAAAGAGGTGATTATCCCACTGTATTCAGTGTTGGTGCAGCCTCACCCACAGTGTTGTGGGCAGTTCTGGGCCCCACAATTTAAGAAGCATCTGGAGGTCCTTGAATGCTTCCAGAGGAGGTCAAGAAAGCCCATATAGGTTAATGGGCTCCAAGGAATGTCCTCTGGTCAGTGGTTAAGGACTTTGGACTTGTCCAGTTTGTAAAAAAAGGAGGCTGAGGGACAACCTCAGTGCTCTTGTCAGCTTCCTGGGGTGGGGAAGTGGAGAGGGAGGGGCTGAGCTCTTCTCCCTGGTATCCAGTGACAGGATGTGTGGGAATGGTTCAAAGCTGTGTCAGGGTAGGTTTAGAGTGGACATTTCTTTATGGAGAGGGTGGTCAAACATTGGAACAGGCTTTCTAGAGAGGTGCTCAATGCTCCAAGCCTGTCAGTGCTTAAGGAGCGTTTGTACTTTCATTAGGCTGTCATTGTACAGCAATGCAAATCAACATTTACGTGTTGAGGTAACAACATGTTAGGAAATGTTTTAACATCTGTAATCAGGTAAATTATTTTGTTGATTGAAAAAATGTTTTGTGTAGATTTAAGGTGAGTTCTGAGTACAAGGCAAGTAATGCATTAGCTTCACCTAATTGGGGAAACATGAACATGAGTTACATACATCTCATCAACAGTCAGTTTGCATCCGCTTCTGGAAAATTAAATCCTGTGATGTTTGCATCAGATTGCATCACTTAGTGGAGGTGAGATTATAGAGACTACACAGAAAAACTCCTGAAGCTATTGACAAAAAAGGTCATGATTGATTTTATGATTATCCTTGTGGTTGTACTATTTATTTTCTTCAATAATTTTGTGACTATAAGGAAACAGCTGTTGAAAAAGCAAGATAAAACATGAGAGATAGTTGCTGTCCTCTGTAGTTGATTTTATTTCATCAGAATGTACATCTTCAGCATAATATAGTGAGTAAATAGTATTTGTATTGAAAAAAGAGGACAACAATGTTGGCAAACACCATAGCAAATATACAATCGTCAATACTACCTTCTTCAACCCTGTTCCAAACCATGGTCTGATACTATGTGTCTTAATCTGGAGGCAAAATTTTAGATGCTTAGCAATCAGTCAATTCTCCTATTCTAGATGTCACACAGAATAACCAAGTCAAACAGAAGCTTAGTGGAAGAAAGAGTGGAAATGAGCAGCTCATTCAGACAGATTGAAACAAAATAAGTATTTTGCATGTGCCATGGAACTTTTAAAACTAATGCTGACATAGCCACAAACTGGGAAGTCTAATGCTGTAATAATACCTACCTGTATACCTGGAATAGTTTCTATCCTGGTACGGCCCTCAGATTATCATCCATTACTGATTCTTTGGGTAGGTTGTGATGAAGTTCCAACAAGAAGTCCAAGAATAATTAATAGAGACTTTAGGGCCTTCAGGCAACTGGTTAAGAAACTGGTTGAAAGTAGTACTTGCACTAGAGTGCAAGTAGCATTCCCCTCTATCCTTCCTTTTTGAAGGAGTGATGAGGGAAAAACCAGCAAGAGCCAGCAGATCAAGATGTGGCTCTGAGCCTGGTGTCACCAGCAGAATTTTGGGTGTTTTGACCATGGGTCAGTCTATACAAGAGCAAGTCTGCCCATGACAGACTGGCACACCTGTCCCAAAGGGAGAAAAGGAGCTTTGCAAAGGTATTAGCAGGGTTCATTGAAAGAGTTTTGAACTAAATTAGAAGGGGGAAAGGGTTAAAGCCAGGATCAATAGAGATAAGCATGGGGACAACATGCTTGGAGTGCTGGTATGCTATGGGAGTCCCTCAGTCTGCTGTCTCTATAAAGTGAGGGGATGGAAATCCACACATCAGCAAAGACACAAGGGTTATTGATGTGCTAGAAACCATGGACACACCTGAGAACAGTCATAGGGATTAAGGCTTCTCTCTCCTAAAAGGTGGTGGAATCAGTAGCCCCAGTGAAGTGCATCTCCACCAATGAGCACAGCGTGGGCAGAAAACAGGAGGAGCTGGAAGCCGCTGCACCATGGGAAAACTGAGACACAGGCTGGCATTGTGGAAACATGGTGGGATGAGTCACACAACTGGAGCTGCAATGGATGCTTATAAACTGTTCAGAAGGGATCAGCAGGGAAGGGGAGGCCATGGGGTAGCACTGAATGTTGGGCAGTGTCTCAATTGTTTCAAGATGTTTAATTACAGTGATGATAAGGTAGAGTGTTTATTGGTAAGAATCCAGTGGAAAGCCAGCAAGGCAGAGAATCCTGGTGGGAGTCTTGTTACAGAACACCCAGCAAGGCTCAAGAGGCAGATGAAATACTCTATTAGCAGCTGGGAGAAGTGTCACAATTCCTAGCCCATATTCTCCTGGGGGACTTCAGCTTAGCAGGAAATACAGTACAGCAGAAAGGAAACAGTCTATGAGGTTAGTTTTTTCCAGCCTAAACAATTCTATGTTTCTATGACAGTACTACCTCAACTCCTTAGCCTCTTGTTTTCTGTATTTCACTCCTTCTATGCTTTAATGAGGTGCTCAGGGTATTTCAGAAATCTGGTCTTTTTCTCTTGTTTTCAATCTTTTTGAGGGAGTGCACACTGCTGCGTGTTTGCAGCTTTTTGCAAGAAGTGACTTTAATTCCTCTCCAGCATTCAATACACACACTTGCTGAAGAAACCAGTGAGTTCTTTAGTTTGTTTTGCATTTTGAAAAGACAGTTCATGGATTGCATACTATGGAGAAAGGCATTTAAGGAATCACAGAAAATAAGCAGATTTTTCACGTGGTAACAGCACATCAGCTGGAAGCAAATATAGCTTTGTCATAATTGTTGGTTCCATTTATTCCTCTGAATGAAGCACTATCATTTAGGTGATGTTGACCAGCTAATGTTAATTGCTATAATTGATCAGGATGTTAAAAAAAAATTAAAAATGTCCTCTCCATGCATATATTCGGTGTATGCTTTTTACACAGTGTAATTACCATTAGTGGGTCCAAGCAGGTTCCTCAGATTATGTACAAATAAATTGTCTTAGAAAAATTTGCAAACAGATGAAATGTTTAACTAGGTGCAGACTGTTGGAAAAATCTCCAGTTGTAGCTGAACAAAGTCAGTTCTGAAGGTCCCAAATTAGTGGTTAGAAATCAGAGGCTGGGTCAGAACAACAGAGACCTTGACAAGCCCCTGCCTCTGTTCTCCTGGGAAAAGAGAATCTGTTTCAAAGCATAGAACATGTGCAAAGAGCCACAGCAGCAGACAGGTTTCTGTGCATCAGGTGAGGGGACAGAGTGGGCATGACAAGTGTCCTAGCACCGTTCCCAAGTGAGCATGCAGGTGCTGCCTCTCAGCTTTACAGCGCCAGGCGTCTGCGCTGGTTTCTGTGGTGCACTGACACACCTGAGGCTGGGTGTCTCTTACTTAAAGCCACCGCTGGCATATTTATATTGCTGTCCAGCTGCTGCTGCGATGGTCGTACAGCTGTGGAAAAGGAAAAGAGGAGAAAAAGATGCAGGAAAAGAGAGAGCAAGGGAGGGAAGGTAAGGGAGGGATGTATGTAAGGACAGGGAGAAGGAAAGCTTATTTCTCAATATCTTGATATCCATCTTACTGGTCTCCTCCTGGGAGACTGAAAACCAGCTAGAACAAGAACTTAGAGGACAGATGGCACAGCATAACTCTGCTGAAAATCTGTTCTTAATTCTCTGATTCAGCCTTTGCCCAATATGTGTTGTTCTGAGAAGTTGTAGACTGCAGTTTAACTTATAGTAATGACAATTATTGTGTCAGGAACATGCATTTCCAGAAGTTTTTTAAAGAAAAAGCACCCAGTGTGGATTTAAAGCTAAAGTTAAGATGGATCCCCTGAGTACTCATTCATATTTGGGGCCACAAATAACTATATTAACACACTGGATTTATAGTCAATTATCGTCATTGCTAAAAATCAGAGGATGATTGAGATTCATGTGAGGAAGCAAACAGGCCTCAAAACAGGTGTGATTTTTTTCATACCTAGGAGGAACTTTTTGTGATATTTGGATGAAAATCTCCATATTCCCCAAATGAGCTGAAGGTTTTTCCTGAAGGTTTTTCCTAAAAATATTCTTCAGAGTTGTTGTCTCCAGGTAAGGGAAAGGATGACCAGAAAAACAGACTAGCATTGAAAAAGTAAAAGGGGGTGATGTAAAGGTGTAAAGTTCAGAAGAAGAAAGATCTTTTTTAGGGCTGGCCAGAGGCATTAGGAATATGATATTCTGCCTCACTAAAATGACAGACTTTTCTTGTCTATCTTTACTCAAAACTGTGACTCCAGTTCATTCAGTTCAGTGGAAGACACAAAGTTGAGACCATAACAGGATGGTTTCTGTTAATGTGGCTGTCTTGATGTTATGCTTTTCATAATAGTTAAGAAGTAGAACAGCTTGTGTGGTAGCAAGCTCAAGTAAGTGCTGTAAACATGCTTTCTGTAATTGAATCTTATTAACTTTAGCTCATATTCAACATAATTAAGCAATTCTTTTTTGCAATGTTGTCATATCAGTCAAAATCATCTATTTTTAATGAGTGTCAAAGCAAAATGAATCTAAAACTGTGTTTATAATTTGGTTTTTTTGTTCTTGTTTCAAGTTTTTTCTCGCTTTTTTTAAAGAGGATTTACCTTGACTGGAAAATATTGGTTTGAAATAATGGTTTTGGTTTGGCATGAGTTTGAGTGACTTTTCTGACTATAAGGAAATTTGTAGTCACGTAACATGCACTAAAAGTTTTTGAAAGTGCTAGAAGTAATGGTTTTCTGAACTGAAGAAATCATGGTAGAATTCTTTCATAAAAAGTTCCAGATCAGGCTGCTTTTCTACAAAGTCAACATTTGCCTTTTACTCCCCCCATTTTCTGTCCTCCATCTCAGCCCTTTTTTAAAAATAAAAATCATTATAGCTGTTAAATCCATGGAAACAACTTGTATCACCATCCTTAAGAGTTCATTACTCTAAAGCTGGTAACTCTAGGGTCAGTTAAATGCCTCAGCTTTGCATTAAAGACATTAGGTGTGCAAAAGCCATCTATTTGTCAATATTTATTTGTCAGTAATTGAAATCTGGATGACAGCTTTTGAATGGGAACCAGTCTGAGAAAGAACAGTTTTGTTCACTATTAAGTAAATAATAATCACATTACAGCATTTTTCCATGATACCTGTGAACTCTGAACATAGGAGCCAGCTGAGATTTGGGGTAACTTTCTCATTGTGCCTCAGTAAAGCCAGGGACTTGAAAATCAACCTCCTCATGTAGAGTGTGGAATAAATCTTGCACGTGTCAGAGCTACTCTGCTTTACAGTCCTCTGGGAAGCCCAGAGCCTGCTTTTCACTGAAGAATTTACTGGGTGCATTTCAGTACTTCTGAAACAGAACATCATAAAATTTCACTTACAAATACATTTCATGCCTTAGCTATTCATTATTTATATGGAATTATATACATATATATTTATTTATTTAACTGTAAACTCTATTTTAAAAATCTACTTTGAGGTGGAGACTTGAACTTTGGTGTTTTGCCAATTCTAATCTCCACTTGTTTTTTTTCTTTCCCTTAAAGTAGTCCAGAAGGAGTTCAACTGAAAATGTGGTGCGAAATTTTAAATACCTACACAAATTATTGAGAATGACATTTTTGCCAGGGTTTCTAAGTGCAGAGAGCTTGGTGTGGGGGTGACCTGGAGCTCAAAAATTGCTGCCCTGAAACTTCTTTGACATGGTATCTGACCATATGGAAATGCTGGAATTTCCATATTGGAAAGGCATAAGTGGCAGGCAACTCTTCATTAATATGCCTACAGAGGAGCAGTGCATACTAAACATTCTAGATTGCTGACAGGGCTATATTAATACAAAAAAGAAGTCTCAAGTTAAGAGAGAGACTTCAGTTTTGTGTCTGAAATGGAGAAGGGTGTGAAATAGATCTTTACTTAGATAGCCAAAGAAGAAACAATTTTCACCTTTAAATGTATATTTAATCTTAATAAATGGACAGCCAGCGAATTTTAGATGGTCTGCTATACTTTAATTATGTACAGTGTTTAGAATGTGTAATTGAGCTCTTACCAGTATAGAAATGTATGTTCCCTTTTTTACAAGGCTGAGTCTTTTGAAAGGAATACGTAAAGACTTAAATTAGCAAAAAAAAAGAAGTTGCAAAAGTTTCTATGTGGAAAACTTTATCTCAAGAAATCCTTAGTAAATATCTTAACCTTTATTTTTTTTAATTAGGAGGGAAAAAAAGCCACAAAAATTCAAATATAGAGATGGAAGAAAAGAGTAGGCAACCTTGCTGTAAAATCAGCAGTTAATGTTGGCAGGAAGTTCTTGATTCTTTTTCCTTTTAATTATGGGATACATTTTCTCATTAGGCTTCTCTATTTAAAGCCAACTATAATTGGCTTACATATTAAAAATAACAGTGACAAATGCAGATTAGGATGCATGTTTGTATGGATGAGCACTTGAGAACTGAAGCTCTGGCAGAAAGTAACTCAAAGAAGAGAATAATTGAGCCCTCTTTGTTACAGGTGAGGATGAAAAACACTTCATTTCTTCTGAGAAAGAGTCTGCACAGAAAAAGCTCTCTCCAGCTAAGATATCTGGGTATTGGTGGGTGTCAGAGCACTATGGTGTGGAATAAAGCTGTTTCCTTGAGCTGCTTTACTACTGGAAATGGTCACTGAATTTTGGGCTTTGTTCTAAGGGGAGTTGTGGGAGGCCAATGTGACACAATTGTTACGTGTGCAAGAACTGGAGGTGTGCCCAGGACAAGACAGTCTGGGGAAATGCTGAAAGGTTCTAGAAGGCTTTTAAGGTGGTGTTGAGGAACACACCCAGTGCAGTGGGAACTGCAGGCTGGGCGCTGGGTGATGGGAACTGCTGGAGCCCCTAGCAAGGGGCCGTGGATTGGCGGCGACCCTTTGCCCAAGGGCACGAGGAGCTGTGACAGCAGCCAGGTGACAGGACACTCAGAGACAGCAGGAGCTGGTGGCTCTGCAGGAAGAGCCCTGACTATGGCTCACACACGCTGTGAGGGTACAAATATGCAGGCTGTCCCTGAAATGCTCCTCCTTGAGCTGTTTCTTTGTTCCTGTGCCATGATTAAACTGCTTTAAGGATCCAGACATGTAGTGACGCCTTTTCCCGGTCTTAAAATTAAGAGAGCTAAACACAGTTAAGAGGGAAAAAGGGTTTTACCTCGGTATTTAAGGATCCTTAGGTGAGCCAAAAATGCGCATCGAAATGCACCCCGAAATGCCCACCGGAAAAATGGCCACCCATGATGTGATAAGTGTACAATTATAGACCTTGCAAAAATTAGCATATCTATCAAAGATTCCCCAGTGAGGGACTCCAGCAAGACCCCTCATGAGGAATCCTCCTCCCTGGATGGGCCTATCTTTGTTTACAGAATGTGTTCTGGAGAGGACCTTGGTGTCTGGCGTTTCCAGAATGTTTGGTCTCTTGGCTTAATGGAATATTGGGTCTAAGGGAAGTTATCAAACTTAAAGAATCATAACTATGTGGGCTAAAAGCGCTAATACATAAAGGCTATATAAAAGAGTGTATAAAAGTGGTATAAAAGAAAAAGCAAAAAATCATCATGGCATCAGTTGGACTGGTATAGGAAACCTTGTCTAAATGTGAGATTAGGGATAGGGGGAACCAAGCAGGACACCTGGCGGTTCTCTGGAGCTGCCCATGGGGAAGAGGCTTTGGTCCCAGCAGTGAAAATCTCTGGTGGTGGGAGTGTGGCAGCCAGAGTGGCTCCTGAATGCTCAGACAGGAGTTTACGAAAATCTCACTCCTTTCAATGTGCATAAATATTAAATGTATAGAAATGTGTTGAATATCTCTGTAATTTGGTCCATCTTTGTTAAATATAGGTAGAGGTCAATGGGGGAGCAGAGACCTTTTATAATAAAAGGAGCTGTTTGCATTCAGCCTTGCAATAGCAGTCTGCTGGTATTGATTTGTTTATGTAAGTTACTATATTTGCATTGCTTTGCAGTGTTTATTCCAATGGTGTTCCCTTTGAGTGTGATGGATAGTACTAGCTGGAGTATTGTTGTAAAACCACTTATTCTCAGTTTATTTCTTCTGCAAAAATTGTTTTTCACTCATTCAACCACCCACATGGAATTCTTTGCCTAGGGAAATAATTCACTGTGATTACCAAGTTTTTCTTTAAAAAAAAAAAAAAAAGAGTAAATGAGAATATACAGACATTGCCTATATATCTCTTTACACAAAGACATACAAACTTCCAGATTTTCAGAAATGAGGAAAGATTTCAAGAAGCAGCCATTGTGTTTTCCGGGAACATCACTCACAAAGTCCAAGCACTTAGCAGCAATGTCTAGCTGGGCTCTTCTAATTCTCACACAGTCTGCAAACTCAATGTATAATTTGTATGCATAAAGAAACATCCTTAATCACAACAATCTAAATCAGCAGTGAGTCATAGTTAAAAGTATAATTGCAGTTTTGATTTTAGTATCAAAATATTCATAGTTTGTATTACGTGACAAATATCTGATGGCAGCTATTATGTTCATAAGTTCTGTCTGTGCAGAATAATGCTACATAGGTAGCTTTATTTTTTTGTCATTTTTAATCTAGGGAAAATAGGAGAATATTGATCATTTGGCCAATTGTATTGTTAAATTCGCATTTCAAATCAATAAAATAATGTGTGTATGCACATTTGCTTGTTTTTTAAATTGATTTGCTTTTAGAATAGCAGAATTGTGCTGCACTTTATAAACCTTTACACTGGCTGTATGTCAGATGAACATCAGTTGTTTTACAGAGCAGGTGAAGCAGTAGTGCAGGTACAGGAAGTAACAAAATCAGTGTAATGGGATGAGTGGTTGCAATGTTTTAATCCATAAAAAACACACCTATTGGACACTGCTACAGAGATATAGAATGTAAAACAAATATCAGCTTCAACTCCTTTGGGCCTAAGTGCATATTTATTAACCACAGAAATATACTTAGGTATTTTAAACCACGAATGACCTATTGCTGGCCACATTATGTGTTTAGTAACTGCACTGAGCTACAATTCAAAATAATTTCCTGATTGTTTGTGGGTGCCTCATCTGATATACCTTAACCCCACTTTTCAGGAACACACTGCAGGTCCCTGTAAAACCAACAGGGAATAAGGCAAGAAATGAGTAACTCTATATAGAGCTGTAAATTTTAACCCCAATGTTGATTTTTCAGTCGGTGCTCTGTGTGTGTTTGTAACTTTTACAAAAATTGAATTGGTTCCTGTATTCTTTTCTCCACTCCTTAGCCTTGGATTCTTTGAACATGGCCAGTACAGGGTTGTCCTAAAAGGTTTTAAACATATGAAAAGCTTGCAGAGGTGACTTCTAATCTGCTCCTACACTAGGTGATAGCAGGAAACATTACATTTTCAGGCAACCTCAATTAATGTGTAAAATTTCACACAATATATTGAAATAGACAGCCAGAAGGACAGAAGAAATGAATGAATGAATGAAAGGTGAATTATTCGGATTGCCAGGTCTCTAAATATGGAAAAATTCATGTAAGAAATGCAGTAAATCAAAGAGAAGAGGTAAGGAGTGGAACCAGAACTGTAAATTAAACATATCTGTCTGGCACCCACAGACTTCAGGTGTTATTTTCATTAATTGCACAACCTTGCATCCAACCATCAAAAACCCCCGAACTTCTATAATTGGTGATGCTCTGAAGGGCTCTGATGAACTGGGCCTAAGACTTGGTGCTGTGCTTTTGTATTTTGCCATGTACAGTGGAGTAACCAAATAATTGTTTCAATGTTACAGAACTAAGTGTGATTCATACCAAATGACTTGAAATCTTAAATACTTAATGGAAACCTGTGATTTATTAATCTGCAAATGCTTAGCTGTAGCTAACTAAAAAATTGCTGGTGAGAACAGAGCTGTACTCTTAACAGACAACCCTTAGAATGACCAGTTAAAAATTTCAAAGCCAAGAGGCTCAATTCAGCTGCACTTCATCTGCCAGGTTTGTTGACCAGTTTTGTCTTTTTAAAGTATGGGTCCCCTCATGTTCAGTTCTTTACAGAGAGCTATTTTTTTCCTTTTTCATTGAGTTTACTTGCATTTTCCAGAGAGGTTTCCATCCGACTGCATATTCAGTGGAATTAACTAGGTTTTTAGGACACTGGAAAACAAGCATCTGTAAAGAAGGTGTGAGTGGGTGTTTTTTGTTTTGTTTTGCTGTTAACTAGGATATGATTTGGCAGCCCAAAAATGAGATGTTAAGTCTGCTATAACAAGTAACATCCTAACCACACTGAATCCTTGAAATGTGTGACCTGGCCTACCCTCCAAGACCAGGGCAATGCATTGATCCCCAAGGTTCTCTGTCCCAAAGAAGACAGACTAGTCTGAAAAAGATGAGAAGAGAACCCAGCTTGATTAGGTTTGTTACAGGACTAATCACTGAGCAGTGGCAGGGATGCCAGAATTGGGAATGCCACAATCCATTATTCATAATACACATCCCTCTGCTTAATAAATCTTGAATACAAACATCACAAGCAAACCATGGTCTCTCCTTCAGCTGGCTGGCTTCCAGGGCCATTCTGTTGTACCTCAGAATGTGTATTTGTCAAGAGACTCATTTAAAGATTTTCTGATTAGTTTTACAGGAATGGGTATGTTCTATTGCTAGGTAGAAATTTTCTGATGATATACACACAGAAAATTTTAAACTAAACTGGTAAAACTTCTACAATTTCAGTGGGCTCCTGCCCTGTCAGACCAATGGAAGGATAAAAAGAGGCATATTTGTATCTGGGAAGTTCATAGTAAGCTGAAAGGTAAAATGCTTGGAGTTCTAATGTACCCTAATCAGAGAGTAAACCAAAAATTTGCATGAAGATGTTTTGAAATCCTCATTGCTAAAAAGCCACTTCTCCATGGAAGAAAAAAAATATATAAATCTGTGACTTTTTCTTCTTTTTTTTTTATACGAGGAGAGAACTGTAGGGTTTTTAAAGTCTGAGGAGCTGAGCTGTGATGAAAACTGCCATTAGCACTTTCACACCTGATTGCAAACCACTGCAGTCAATACTGTTCTACTGACAAAGCAGTGTCAGCCTGTCAGGTTAGGATTTAACTCTGGCCTTTCAAAGCTGCTGTCCTGGAAGTGTGGAGAAGTTAAATGAGAGCCACTGATTCTCTTTCGAGTTTCCTGGGTTTTTAATGACAGATTTCTCGTGCTTCTGTAGCTGGTGTTGCTTGAGTGCTTCATCTTTTGCCATGATTCCTGCAAGCTTGAACAATTTCTGTATTTATGGAGGTGGGTTGATTTCTGAATTTATCAGGTGCAGTCACAGCTGCCAAGAGGAATGCCAGCTTGAGGCTGCAAAGTTTTATCACTCTGACTCTGAATAAAATCCATATTAAGACTATCAACTAATTTGTAGCTGCTCTGGCAGGCAGCAATGACTATTTTGGACATTATTGATAGGAAGTAGATTGAAGAAACCAAACCTGAGCGAGATGGGAAAGCTTCACATTCCACTGATGTCTTGAGTCATGGTAAACTGCCAGTATTTGAATTAGAGCTCTTCTTTCAAATATATTAATCTCTGCTGCCAACAAAGGTAAAATTTTTTGGGTAAGATGTGCTTTCTTCTCTCCAATTTCCACTCTGTCTCACAGCTTTATCCCTTTATTCTGGGTAAGATTCTGTCCATCAGTCCCCTTTGCCCCATTCAAAAATCAATCTAATGAACTGCTAGATCAGGATTTCTCTGTCTCTGGTTACTCATGTAATTTCTCTAAGTGCTTTGATGAAGTGAAGTTCTGAATATTTTAGGAATCAGCTGCTTCTCAGTGGCAGCATTGCCCTCTGGTGGATGCATGACTCCAATGGGGGAAAACGGGAAGAGAAAGAAAAAGTTATGTGGATTGGCCCTTTTGTGTTTTTCTTCATTCTACCCAAATCTCTGTGAATTTAGAGTGTAGATAAAATATTAAAGCTACACTGCAGAATCTATTGCAAGAATCTTGGAAAACACAAGCTTACATGATCTTTCCACCAATTAATAATCATGTGAAATGTATGCCATTACTGGCCATGGCATTAAGTGGAGCCTTGTGGTAGATGGAAACACTTTTTGGAAGTGTAAGATATCTTTAATACACAAGGAGTGTGAGTACTATAAGCAAAGGTCTTAGACAGCATATAAATAATTTGAGAATGAGGGGAAAATGCTTTCCAAAAGACAGAAAAACTTCTTGCCGGCATCACTAAAATTAATTCTAAAATATCCTTAATTGAAACTTCCTATTTGTAGCTGAGCTAGAAACTTTAGATTCTGAGCCCAAGTAACACTCAAGGGACATAATGAAGTTGGTCACCAAAAGACATGAAAAATAACTCTAAATTATGGAAAATTAAAAAAAAAAATAGGACTGAAAGCTTTGGAAATGGGATGTAGTTCTTTATGCAACTCAGTAACTGAGCTACAGTTGATGATGATGATGATGGTAATAGTCTCTGATGGCTTCTTAAGTTTCTTGCATACATATCCCATTTAAATGAGACTCCAGACCTTTAGCTGGGGTTTTGAAAGAAGTAGAGAATGACTGAGAGGTCTTTGGAGCCCAACACCTATTTACAAACGTTCTGTTGATTTAAAGTTTATAATTTGTCATATACTTGGTGGTTTTAGTTTCCCTCTGGTGTTAATTTCAGTTACTTTCAACATGTATTTCTTCTTCCTGGCTGATATTAGAAGAATAGAATTGAATTCTGTTTTTTCATCAACTCCTAGGTTACTGGGCAATATTCTACTCTTAGTATTTTGTACTGAGAATAGTAACAAGAACTTAAATACCCAGCAATAAAAATAGCCTATTTAAAGATTCATCATTTGTGAGCCTTTGAGAAAACATTGTTTGCACATATGAGGGTCCTTTTAGTCTGTGGGCTTTCTTCAGACCACTTCTTTGGATCCCTCAATTTTATGTCAAGGGACTTTGTTGTTTATATTTTATAATTCCACAAAGGAATGATACATTAAAAGCCTAGTCATCATTATTTCATGTAAAAAATGAGGAGGATATTAAGATATATGAAGGTGTTAATTATTTAAAAGCTCTTTAATGGTCTTATTATATGCCTCTCCAGTGAAAACATGGGATATTTTCATTCTGGAAAGGACTGTGGAACGATTTTTAAGTACAAACAAAAATGAGAGTGCACAGACACCATAAATTATTTTCAACATCTTAGATGTTGTTTTCTTCTTTTACGTGCTAGAGGTTTAATGATGCAGATTTTAAATAATGGAAATGGGCAAAGTAAGCTTCAACAGGGAGACATTTGAACTAAAAGTTTTCAGATGGTCTTTTGATGCCCCTGCATAAACTCAAGCTACAACAAGTACAATTAACAGATAAAAGTAATCTTTTTTGCCTTTGCTGCTCTAATTCATTATTGTTTTAAAAAATGCAAATAATGAGAAGAAAGTGTATCAATAGCAAGCTTATTATTGAAAAAAAAATATTTCTGTATCAGGGATAAGTAACTAGAAACATACCAGTACCGGAGAATAAATTCTAGCTTTGATTGCTGTATTTCTAGCTAAAATATGAAAATCTCTTTATGAAAATCACAGTGTCTATGCTTTGGATGCTTTTAGATGGTTTAGATATTGAAAATGGTTACTATTTAAATGAGGAGCAGATTAAAGTCAGATAAATTCTTTTTAAATCTGAATGGGATGATTATTAGAAACGAAACTAAGTCTACTCTCATGTACCAGTTCTTGATTAAACAGTTGAAATATCAGATATCTAAGCCAAATTTGGATCCCAGCACAAGCTGAAATTCATATTGTTGCCTGATGTTGCCTGTAGTTATTCAAAGATAATTCTAAGCACATTAAATAATAGACTTACAGCCCTAATGACAGTATTCACTGTCTTCCATCACATGCTTTGTTCCCATTTGAATTTTTATTTTCTCCCTAATGATTATAGGATGTTTTCAGATTTCTTTACAAATACATTATCATTTTTCACCTAAGAGATGCACTTTTCATTTTGAGTGCTTGGTTCTAAGTTTTTTTTCCTATCTGTCTCTTTTATTAGCCATATTTGGAATAAAAAGCACAAAAGCATTATCTCCTTATTTCTCACAGAAGATTAATTGGAGTTGGGAGCAGTTGCTTGAAAGTAAATTTTCAATGAAGCTTGTTTTTCGAAACTGCTTGTATTCACAAACCATCTGCCAGTTCCTCCTTAATTTACCGAAGCTTCTAGGACAATCTTGGCCTTTTATGGAAACACAAGGCAAAACAATGCTGAAAGTTTTGATCTGAAAGCCTTCATGGTTCTCGCAATAATAAAAAAAAATTTGCAAAAATAGAACAGTGTTAAGGCAAAGTTTCTTTTCCAATTTGACTATTTTTTTCCAAGTCTATTTTAAATGGAAGTTTATCTACATATTTCCAATTAGAGGAAAATTCTACCATGAGTATATGGATTTTGGCCTGTGTCGTGCTTATTCTGTTTTATTTTTTGTTCTACCTACCGTTTTTTTCTGACCACTTGGCAGTTCAGTTTAGCCCTGAATATGGTTCCTGCTGGCTGGAAAGCAGAAAGGAAGTTATTTAGTAACATACAGCAGATTTTGGAAGAGCCTTCTTAGGTAATTGCAGTGGAGGTGATCCTTACATCACCTCTAGTATATGCCAAGTTAAGTGAACAGGATTCTGGAAAAAGATGCATCCATAATTACTGTGAAATAATTTAAGTAGGTTTTAATGACATCACTTTTTTTCAAAATGTTATATAAATAAATTAATAATATAAATTATTATGATTCTTCTTTCAGTATAAGAAAACTTTACCTCCTTTGGTCTATTCTGCCCATCCTCAACTTTCATGCCCCTTCAATCACTTCCAATCAGTACACTTCTTTATGAGCTGTTGTTTTCAATCTTGTAGAATACATCCCATGAGAGTACTTCTATCAATGCATTATCCTTCCTGGATTATCACTCTGTTCACTATTAATTCATGAGGCTGATTCACCCCCTTCCTTGTAGAGAAATATTAACATGTAATTAAGATACAAATCCAAATGTGAGAGCATAATAACAGGAAAGCCATCTGAGGGAAACAAAATCATAGCAGTGACATGTTCTAGAAGAGGGCTGCAGCTGAAGATTAATTGGTGAACACTCACAGTGACAGTAGATAACTCATGTGTTGCACTGACAGAGGGAATGAAAGAGCTGGAATCTGAAGAGTCTGACATAAATAGAGGAGATGGCTTTCTGCAGAGCAGTTCCTAAATCTGCTTACATTTAAAATATTTTTCATGTTGAAAATAGTGTGCTGAATGCTATGCAAAATCTGTGTAGTTCCTCTGTCATCAGGTCAGTTCACACTCTCTTGGCTCTTCTATGTCACTTATCAATCAGCAGCTGTGAATTCATACAAGAGCAAACTTTTAATAAGATCACACTATTGGAGCAGCAAATGGGTTAACGGCATTCTGAATTTGTGTTTGGCATTTGCTGCTCAAATCTTACAAGGTGTATAAACACACAGGGAGACACTTTATTGATCTGGAGTTATCTTCTGTTTTTATGTGCATGTGTGTGCATGTGCTTTGCAGTAAAACTTCAAATTCCTTAGGGCACGAACCAGGTTTAACAAAAGGGAAGTAGATTGCATTTTTTAATGCATCATTACACTGGTGAAAAACAGGTGAAGATTTTTAAGTGGGAATTTTGCAGGCGATGATTTGTGAAGAGAGGGACAAAGGTTAAAAAGAAATACTTTGAAGTCATGTGTCTGAAAATTACTTCATCTCTGTTAATGATTTTAATGCATTGCAAAGAGGTTCCATGCACTTGTGCCGAGAATACCACGGGATGAAGAGCACAATTCCAGTAACACCTTCAGAAAATGATATCAGTAAATGAAAATGCACATACAATTAGATACTAAAATATTCATAACATTTCAGCAATGGAAGTGTTATAAGAAGGTAAGAACAAAAGCAGATAATGAGGCATTAATAGCTAAATCTTACATAAACTACATTTGAATCAGACAGACACAAAATGCAGCTTGTATATTGAGTATGAATTCCAAGTGTCTAAAACTTCTCATAGAAAATATAAGTTGAGACTAAACTTCAAACTGAAAGGTATTAGGGGTTTGAGAAATTCAGAATGGAGTGGAGGGATTTTGCAGAATAGAGAGCTAAGAATATGAAGTACCAAAGCTGGGGCACCCATTTAAGAAGGTGCTGCACAAAGAAGAAAAGGCATCAAAGTTGCCTGTAAATAAGACACATGAGTAGTCTGTGTTTTAATCCTGGGTTGTTTTTTTTTTTTCTCCTTCCATGCAAAGATTAAGAGGTGTTTTATGGGAAGGAGTCTCTCTTTTCCCTGAAACTTCCCTGGCTAATGGCGGCTGATATTTATCACAGTGAGGTAGGTGGAATGTGAGTGATCAGTGTTTGGAATTGTATCTTCCAGCCAGTCTTCTCAAGAGTATATAACAGGAACATAATTGATCCCCCTTCCTTCCCCAGTCCCATTCTTCGCTCTCTGTGAAAGGAAAAACTTGGCTGACTCTGAAATCCACCTTGCAATGCCAGAGTGGTTGTATCACCACATGTGGTAGGCTGCTACAATGGTACAGTCATTCCAACCAAACCAAAATAACTGTATGAATGAATTACACAGGCTGCAAAGACAGCTAGGAGTTGTGAATTTGGGCATGAAGTTCAGGCAACCATTTGTAGCCTTATACAGTTCTATTTGATATGGCAGAGCTCAGCACTGAAAATCAGAATCATGAAGCCTTCATCCTTCAAGAAACACTCTGCAAATCTCTTTCAGGTGGTACAGATGTGGAAAAGTCCTTCACTCCATAATTTAAACCATTATCAAAATGGTACACTAGAAATCCTGCCCTGAATTTTCATTAGGAATATCCTTTAAAAGACTCAGTTTTGCAGTCCTTGGCTTTATATTTTGCATGTCCTGAACAGTGAAATAATACTGAGAGCTGTGTATTAAAGAGTGCATGTCATTCCTTCCCCGTCATCACATTCCAAATATGTTCCCAAGTAGCTGATGCAAAGTTAGACACAATGCCAGTTTGGACTGGAGATTGTATTTATCTTCTGATGGACTGTGTAATTATACCAAAAATAATTAGGATTGGCTTGAAAAATTGTCTATTGAGTTGGCCCTTTTCAGCCGTCCTTTTTACAATCATCCTGTCTGAACTAATAGAAAGTAAATAATGGTTAAAAGGTAATAAGAAGTAATGGACCTTAAACAGATTGACTGTTGATTGGGTACCACCAATTTGCAGCATTTGTGCTTCCTTCAGGGCCCTCGAGCTGTGCAGCTCCTTAGCAACAATGAGATCTGCTCTGAGATGTTCTCATACAGAAAAAGCTGCACTCGCCAGCACGCTATGGTGATAATAGAGCTGGCAAGAGCTGAAATTGCTGTGCAACAAATACCCTTACATTCTGCAAGATGTTACACTCTGCACTGTGCGTGGCAGCCACGATTACAAAACCTTGCCTTTCGAGAAAATATTTTCATACTTTAATTTGTTTTCCATGTGCAAAAGTTGTTGTGATGGGGGGGATGTGTATGTGTATGTTTATCTTGTGCTTACAGTGTCAGAGCACTAGTTTAAGTATTCTGGGGTGCTTATCTGCAATAATATGTAAAGCTATGTTTGGACAATCCAGATCTGGACTCCAGCTTCTTCAAAATATTTGTGTTGCACTTCTTTGCTACATGTTTGGATTTAGAGGAATCTTTTCTGCCATGCCTTATTTTTTCATGCATGAGAGAAGACAATATTATTTACATACATCACAGGATTGAGTTAGGGGAGACAAAGGAGGAAGTTTTAATTATTGCACTATTTTGTGAAGTGATTAGGTAGAGATGGTACTGTACCTTTCATGCAGTTGTAAAATAGGCAAATCTTGTCCTGTCTGGTCTGCTGGCTCTATTAGCATTATATCTTGTTCTAGTCATAGAGGGAAATGGCACCAAAAGGGCAACATTCCAGTCATCTGCTGAATTTCTTTCTGTTGGAAATGACTAAGAACCTAACTAACCTAACCTACCTTGTTGAAGTCTTTTTTCAACATAGAACATAAAAACCTCAATTATAAAAGTTAATTCCCCCTACAATGAACCTTACAGTAAATTTCTCACATCTAATTTAAATATTAAAATAATTTACAAATGTTATAGCTATTTATTTCCTGTAGTTGAAATTAATATTGGTTTTCAGTTTTGAGACAGGAATGTTTTAATGTCCTATTGTGGACAATGTCTTAGCATATTAACATAGAATATTATACTGGTTTTTGTCAGAATATTTCTGTCTTTTAAATAGTGCTTTCTGAATTCAGGTCTTGAACTGCTTTCAGGGCTCTACTGTTGTCACTGTTATGCTCAAGCAGGATCTGTTACTGTATCGATGTTATATTTTAGGTGGTATTTTTGTTTTGTTTTTTCTTTTTAAGTGTGACAGAAATGTCTCTTATTAAAAACTGCATACATACCTGGTCTTGACAGCATTTATCCCTTTTTTTACCTTGTTTGCCTTTTTTCTTAGCAAATGTGATTGCAACCCCCACAAATGAGCATATTACTTTTGTTTTCTCTTTGGTTCACCGGCCTGGGATGCAGTCATTTATTTGTCTGATAAATAGCATCGCCTAAATGGATGCCTCATCAAATCTCTGAGCTGTTAACACAGATGTAATATCAAACCATTCTGAATTCCAGCTCCTTGTAATTGCCTGCTTGTCCAAAAGTAATCTTGAAAAGAAGAATATTGAATTAATTTATGTGTCCATTAGCTAACTCTGGTTTTGAGCCTGGCAGTGTCAGGGAGCAGCATACAAAACACATGGAAAGCAAATTTTGTGCAGGCTGCTGCTCTTCCTTGACTTAGCTCCCTCAAGTGTGAGGGGGTTTCAGTACACAGAGAATGCAAAGTAGCCTCCACGAGGCAGTGATGGGGCTTTGCCTTAGGTGTGAGGGCAAATGCAAACCTTGAAATGACACAGTTTAAAGAAAATACTATATACAACTAACTGCCTTTGATCTGGCATTAACTTTGCTTGCTGTGGCTGCTGAGTTGGATGCAATTTAATCAAGGTTAGCAAAATTAAGTAGCCAAAGATGGCTTTAAAGAGAGGTGGTGATTTCTGGGTTTGGATATACCTGCCTCTGTGGAATGTGAGTGGGAGAGTGAAATCTGATCTTTGATTTCTATTGAGTGGCTTTGAAACAAGCACTGTGCAGATAAATTTGTTTGACACAGTCCTACTGTTAATCTACCCTTGTGTGAAACATGGTAGCTGCCTTTACAAAGTGTCAATTTTCCAAGTCTTTTGGAGATCTGTCTTAATATTAGTGTATTTTGACAGAAAGAGTAGCCCAAGTTTTTTGTTTTTTATGCCAGTTCTACAAAACCAAAATAATCTCTGACAATGAAGCTCTGATTGGATGTGTTCAAATTTCTGTTCTCCTGAAGAACTAAACTTGGTGTCTGTTTCATCTGCAATGAAAAGTGTGCCAGGGGCATGAAGTGTGGCAGGATCAGGTCTTCATAGGGTGCTCATTTTGGAGAATCTTGCACAGGTTTGAATTTATAAAGGCCTCATTCAAACAAATCTGGTTTTGGTTTAAAAAATGCCAAAATGCTGCTTTACTCAAGACCATTGCAACTTAATCTATGAGAGGGTTAAAATCGAAAAGCTTAGACATTACTTCTCCCCCCTCCTAGAGAATTTGTTATTTTGTTGTTTGCTCGTGAATTACATTTGAACTGTCTGCACTTTCTTTTTTGAGGCAACCTAAAGTATGTCTGTTGGAAGCTTTGAACTTGTAGTAGTGGAAACTTTTGGAGATCAATGTTATTTTGGAAAAAAACCCACAAAAACAAACCAAAAAACCCCAAACCAGACACACACAGACACAGAAAAAAACCTCCAAAACCAAAACAAAGAAATGAAAAACCAAACCTGAAAATTGCCTTCAGATCTTAGAAGTTAAACATTGTTATCATGGGTTGTAAGGTAAAAGTTTTGGGCAAATTATCCATAGTAACTTGTTTCATTTGGCAGTTTCTCTACCTGACTCCTCTTGTTTCCACAGTAGTCATAAAATATTTGGCTGAATATTGTAGTACTATCAACAAAGCCTTGGAGTAGATGTGTCTGCACTTCCCATTCCTCTCCTCAAGGTATAGCTCAATGTGTGGGAACTTCCAGTACTACCTGGTGATAAAACTTAAGGGATGACTAAGACAAAACACCAAGAAAATTAGTCTGTATTCACTCATTTTCCTGTGGCTCATTCCCAGTGCCTGAGAGGCAGCTTCATACCAGCTGTAACCAGTTCAGGAGTAGATACATTTCAGCTGGGGATATGCAAAATACTTTCTTTTAAAGTAATTGAAGTTTAAGGTACGTTATCTTTACCAGGTGTGAGTGGTTTTTAAGGAGGGTGTCAGAACCATAAATGGTTCTGGGTGTGGCTTTGGGTTAATTAAAGTGGCGTAACTGATATAAGAATCAATTTCCATATGGCCTCTGAGTCTCTTCTGCCTGGCGCTTATTCCTGGATGGTTCCAGAAGGAGCATTAGTACAGGTAAGCATGTAATAAGACTGCTCCAGAGTACTTTAAGTGTTCGTGGCTTGTAGCTTCCTGAGCGACAAGTGATATCTGATTTTGATTGCTGAGCTTTTATTCCATATAATTCTCTAATCCATCTTTGAAATAAGCAGCACTCACACCTTAACTGTGGACTGTGTGAAGAGTTAGCTCTTGCTTTGTCTTGCTTCTGCTTCATTCAAGGGCCCTGTGCATTTGCACTGGGGAAAGATTTTGAGCAGTGTGAGGTTGCTTAAACACCTTCCTATTTGGAATGTGACTTTAGGGTCTTGTGTCATGTCCTGCTGTAGTCAGCACTGTTTCACCTGAGCAGTCCTAATCTATTAAGTTCTTCCTCTTAAAAAAGACTTTTTGTGGTTTTGATTGTCCTTGTTACCCTCCTCATCTCTTATATGGATGGGTGGAAATACATATAAGCAACACAGAACTTGTGCAATGGCATTCTCTTGGTGTGAGGGGATTGAAAGCATGTTATGCTGACATGGAATTCAAAGAAGAAACTTGTTTTGCTCTGGTACCAGTGTGAAACTGAAGTGGTTTTTTGCCTATATCTTGAAAGCACTTAAAATCTAACCACTGGGGCTGGCCAGGGAGGAGGGATATAGCACACAGGTAAAAAAGTGAGAGCTCATCCCATTTGCACCACCCAACTGACATGGACACAGTTTTTTTAGGTTATTTTGGCAACTTTCCCTGTTGTCTAGAATATCAATATCAGACCAGTAGTAGATGCTTATTAGTTAGCCTTGTTTCAGTGAAATTTGGGAGCATCTGCTGGTAATACTCTTCAGGATATTATATCAAGAAGAAAGGAAAGGAATGCAAAACTGGGGAGAAGCCCTGAAGACTATTTGAAACCAAAAGGTATTGTGTGAAAACTGAAGGATTTGGAGGCTCTGGAACATTTTATGAGCAACTAGACTTGAAGGGGACATTTAAAACATAAGTTATTGAATCACTGTTGCGTTACAGCTCTATTGAATTATGTCAGAAATCCCTAGCAAAAATTCTTAAACTTAGTGAGATTTCTGTAACCCTGGTGGTTCCAGAACTGATGATAGACTGTGAATATTTTGTGTTAAATTTTAATAAACTGTAAATAAGAGGATTTTAATTTCAGTGCTGTATTTTATATGAAAGTTTGAGTCGGCATGTGGAAGAAAGTCAAACCCTAGGTCAGTGGTTTGGAAGTTATTTTAACAGATATGGGCTGCAAAAACAGCTCTTGATCTCCTAGTTTAAGCAAAAAAACGAATGGGGAATGGTGCTTTTTCTGTCCAGAGAACAAAAAATTAGGCTCCAGATTCATAAATGGGAGTGTGTTTGCTGTTGGTTTACATTTAGTAGACTTGTTTTGTGAATAAGATCAAACATAAATTTCTGAGGGAGCAAATGCAGAAATTTAAAAACACGGCTGTGTGGTCAGGCAAATCAAGCCATTCTTCAGTGGCACACTGGTGATGTATTGAGGGAAATACAGCTGCTCTTAATCCTGTGTTGTCAGTAGCTGGATTTCTGGCTAAAAGGTTTTCACTTCTATACAGATTGTTAGGTTTTATAAACACCTGGAGAATCAAATTCTGTTAATATGGTAGAAGCAGGGTTTTTTTCCTCATCCCTGGACTTATTCACATGTGACTGATCTGCTCTGCTCTCAGCATCAAGTGCAAATGGCATTTGTGGGTTCTTTGATTAGAAAAGGCTTTTTTAGCTCAAGTTGTAACGTTACACTGATAGTGCAACCTGTGCAACACAATTATGTTCGACTCAGCAAGCAAAACATTTGAGTCAGCAGATAAATGCAGTTTGCAGTGGCATAAACTGCCTGCTGTGTGTTTATAAATACGCATTTACAGTACACTTTCCAATTCTTATTTATGCTTTTTGAATGTATTAAAGTAGCATATTTATCTTGCAGATTAAACAGGAGCTTGTTATATATCAGCACAAAGTTATTTCCAGGAAAAGTAATGTATTTAAATATGAAAAATCAGTGATTACTGAAGTACTATTTCAAATTTTCTTTCAAATAGTTTTCACTTTTTGCTCTTATTGTTTGTAGATTTTTGTAGCTGAAGTGCTATATCTGCTGGTTTTTCTACTCTTCAATTTGGTGCTATTAATATAAAGTTGCATTATTCTTAGCATTTTGTAAATATAAAGACCCTCTGAAAGTTCTGATAATTTGTATGTTTAGGATTTACAGTACCAAACACAACAATAATATCACCTGTTTATATTGTAATCCACTGAGCAAATAATAGCAATCCAGCTTTTGTGTTCTTAGTGAGTGAAGCAGAAATAAAACAATTTTTGCTGGTGAGGATGAAAATGCATGATTGTGGCCATTTCCCTAACGCAGATTTGTAATATATGCAGGCATAAACAGGGTCCTAGTACTCTACAGAAGCTGGTTGAGTCCAGATGCCTCATTAATTGGGCCATGCCACTATTCCCAGGCAGTGTAGACAAATAAGGGGGGAGCTGGAGAGCAGAGGACGCAGACGTGATGACCTTGCGGGTGGAGCATACAGGTTCAGTGATCTAACTGCTTAAAGTGTCTGACAAACTTCAGAGTGACCCAGTGGACTGGATGCCCATTTGCTCCTGTGAAGCGTTAGAGGCAACCTTGGAGCAGAGTTTTCAGTTTAATTCAGAGGAATGTGTTTTGTGTCTCTTGAGGACCTATAGTACAGGGATTACTGGGAGATGTACCTGAAAAGCATCCCCCAGTCTGAAAGACAAACTTTAAGGTAGCTGGACCTGCAATTTCTACATTGCTTGATGGGTTTTGGTGTCACAGGCATTACCCAGTAAACCTTCTAATGTGAGCAGAACCACATTTTATTAGGAAAATAGGATTCAGGTGTGGGGATTGGTTTCAGAGTATTTTTTGACATTGCCATTGTTGTTTCTAAAGTTAAGCACTTTTGTTCGTTCTTTTGAATTCTATGAGTGCTTTCTTTAACTGGGACTACTACACACAGTTGTTGTGCAGGTAGATGTGCCAAATTTCAGCTGTTACAAATGTGTGTAGTCTTTACTTGAAATGGCCTGGTTTGTTACCATGTGAGGCTGAAAAAATGGTCATGATATTGTCTGCTGTGAAATTTTACCTGTAGTCATTTCATGACATTTAAATATGACATTTAAATATTTTAAATGTGACATTTAAAATAAAACATCTCTTTTTCTTTTATTTCCTGCTTATTAATGAACCTTTAAGGCAATTAGTCTGTGCAGCTGTTCTGTCTTACATAGTTGTGTAAATAATGCAAACACCAGTAGAATTTTAATCTCAATTGTTTTAATGATCCTTGATGATAATGTGCTTTAAAATATGAAGGGCACAACTGCAAAAATTTTGTTTGTTATACATTTCTTGACATCACTGTATTGATCAGAATTCTGCTGTTAACAACTATCATATTAAATTTGTTACAACTCCTTGATAAACAAACCAACTTTAATGTTACATTTATTTGATTTGAAACTTTTTGGCCCATATGTCTTTTCAGGACCTTTTAAATTGTCCCCTTTTTTTAGTAGTAACTGGTATTGTGAGCCAGTGTTTTTTAAATACTTCCTGCATAGATGTATTTAATCACTTGTCAGATGTTGACCAAATGTATTCCCTTTGTTTCTTCAGTTGTCTTTTGTACCAATGTGAAACTGAGGCAGGTTCGTGTTGGGTTTACTGATAACAAAGTACCTATAACATTCTTTTTTCTGTATCTGTTGAATAGGTATAAATTATTAATATGCCATTAACTGGTGTTGATTGTTAATGGCATATTAGGAGCTGGACAGTCTTTTTTTTAATGTTTTATTTATTATTATTGATGGCTTTTATACGTAATGGCATCTCTGTTTGCTTCCATACAGAATTTAGCATCTGTGATATGTATTTATATATATCATTAGTATAGCAGTATTATAATTAAAGCCATGGGGGAGGAAATGTGCTTCCCCAGTTCATGTGGTGCTAGTTTGAAAATGAATGGCTGTTTATCTGAACTCTGATTTGAAGCCAGGTATGTCTCTTGACAGGTGTCAGTCCAGGTTAGGTTTTTTTTTGTTTTTTGTTTTTTGTTTTTTTTTTTTACTTTGGAGTGGAAACCCATAATCTGTGTGCAAGCAGGCCTTGAGGTGCAGTGGAGTTGGTATTTTACAACTGTGCTAAGCTATAATTATGCTAAGTAGTTCATGCAATGAATTTGGTAAGAGCAAGAGTAAGGATAAGAATTTAATGTCTGAAGGGCCAAGTTAATGTCACTAATTATGTAAATACAATGAACATATTCATTCTTCTTTCAGTTTTCAAGCTAGTTGTCTGAATAAGTAACACAGTGCAGGATCTTGAGATACTGGGGACTACTGATGGTGAGAAACATCAAATGTTGTTTTCAGCTAGTGGCAGTGCAGGTGGCATTGGCCATGGAAGTTCCAGTTGGAAACAAAGGGATAGGATGAGAAACTGATAGTTGCCGTGGCATCAGGTAAATAAGGCCCTACCAGACACTCAGTTCCCGGTTTAAGCACTTAATTGTTCTGTGTGCTGAGGACAATGAAGTTTTTCTTGTTTCAGATAGCACTTAAAGCACTGTATTAAGCAAATTGGATGGAACATCAAACATCTTACTGTTTCTTAGGGTTTGCATGTCATTTTTTCTACTGCTTAAATGAAATCAAAGCCAGTTATGCTACAAGTCTTGCACTAGGCTTGTGGCAGAACTTTGCTCCTTGATTTATTCGCTTTTTTATCAACAGGACTCTGTAACTTACTGATCGGATACGTTGCATATGCTAGACTTGTCCTGAGATATTGAATGTGATGGTTAACGCTTGGGCCGGGTTTGGATTTTATCTCTTCCATCTACGGTTTTGTCTTCTGAACCAGTAAAAGGGATTTGCTCAAAAACACACGTTGCTTCCAGCTGAAACCTCTTGATTGTTGCAGGTATTTTTCAAGACAGGTTATTCATCTTAAATATCCCCTCTGACCAAATTAGTGAGCACTATCTAAGGTGTAATATGCTTATTTTCACACCAGCCCTCTGATATACTGCCGTTCACTCTCTTTGAGTCTGTGCAGTACAGAAAAACTCCTCAGTTCCGTTTGAAACCTCAAAGATATTTGTTAGGGGGTTTTAATATCTTTGCCTGCAACTCAAATTTAGACCATCAAATTCTGTTCAACTGCCTCAAACCCTGCATATGGCAGAAGTCTCTGAGAGCTTGAATTTCTAATGCTCATGTTCCCTCACTGCCTTATGTTGTGCTTCTGGTCCTAATCTGACTCACCTCAGATGCTGAAGTGTTGACTAGTGCCAAGACTAAAACTTGACAGGATTTGAAGACATAACTTTTTTTTTTTTCTTCCTTGTCTGAAGGTGCCTGTTAGCTTAGAGTGCAACATCCTTCCTGGGTGACTTATATAAATTGCTTAATTGTAAGAAGGTTCACATAAAATTATGACAGACACAGTCTCAAATTATACTGTTGCCATGGAGGACTTGAATTTAATTTCAGCTCCTCGGCACTTCAGTGTGGAAATGTAACAGCTTCAACAAAGAGGATTTGGGAAGCACCTCCAATGAAGGGCACAGGATTTTGGTTATGTAGGGGATAGGACAGCAATGCTGCCTGTGAATGATTTCCAGTCAGCTGGGTTAGCTAAATTGAATTTTAAATCTGAATGCTAAAAACTGTTCTGTGGAAAGAAAAGGGCCTTTTTGTTTTTCAGATCATTATTCTTGCCAGCTAAACCATGAATCTGCTGTTAGCTGTTTGCAATTCCATATGTGGTAAACACATAACTTAAAATACTTGGATATATGTCTCCTAGCCATAAAACAAGGAATGGATAAGGAATTTTTAGAGGCTTCAGAACCAAAGCTTTAATCTCCTCTGGTGTTTTTTCTTGCAAGGGCCCATAATGACAGGTTCAGGGAATATAATTTTTTGGTGCATTTAGAACTTGGTGATAAAGAATTTATTGAATTGAAACTGTTTGTTCTCAACTTTTCTGAGCTCAAAACATTATTTGCTTAACCTAAAAAGCTAAACTATTGTGGTTGTGAGATAATTAAACAGCCTTGAAAGCTATCTACTTGGACAATAATCTTATTGTAGAAAATACCACCTTTTTCATCCAAACTGTCATCCAAATAATTCAAAACCTAAGCACAGTATGTGAGCCATGACCACTTGGCATCTGTTCCACTAGAAATTGCTTATATAATTTGTTTTGCCTCTTTAGTTTTGTGCCTTAGGTTTTTGTCTTCAAATGGGTATTTTTTTCACAAAACTACTTTTGTTTCACTAGGGTGCTTCTTCTTAAGAGACTGGCATCTAAGTTTAAAATTGGGTTTTAGAATAACGTCCTGACTCTCTCCAGCTCTGAGTTGTGTGTTCTATGCAGTCTGTTCTTTCTTCATCAAGTGGGTACGGATGCAGTGAGAATTTTTAAGGGGAAAAATACAAAAAAATTGAACAGGTTGTTAGATGCAAATATATTGTGGACAGCTAATAGATGTTTGATATTTAATATCCAACTCCCTTTTTTAAATTTATAATCCTCTACGGTGTTTATCTATTGTTAGATGATGGCAGATCTGTAATACAACTGCAAAATCTTCTCTTCTCACCTCTTAGTGTTTAATAAAGAATAAAATACAACAAACCAAGCACAATTCTGCCCATCATCTTTTGAAAACCAAGCACTGAAATGATTTTAATATGGGGACAAGTTCTGCAAGTCTTTTGATGATTTTCTGTTTATCAGAACAGAAACCAGAAATCAGAAAATTGGTCCTTTTTACAGAACCAATTGACTTAAAGATGAAAAGTTGAAAAAGCTGTTTTGTTATCTCTGTTTAAAAAGGAGGAAATAAAAAAAAAAATCTTTTAGTTGCTCTCTTGCCCTCCAGAATTAGAAGGAGCTCTAATGTTCAATGGCTCTTCAATTTTTTACTTGGGAAATGAACACCTTTAGAGGTATTGATGTTCCAGCTCCTGTAAAACAAATAAAAAAACTGAACACTTCATTTAGCTGTGTCTTAATAGCGTGCTTGGAATGACTACTGGGACTCTTACTTTTTAATCCAGATTAAAACCTCTTTTGAAATAGGGGGGCATATTGATGCCTGGTCTAACACCAAAGAATAATAGAGATTTTTCCTGTTTCAGATCTGGAGCTTGGGGCAGCTCTGTCAAATACAAAGCTTTGAATATAGGTTTTCAGCTTTAAGTATTGACATCAACTTCAGCCATGTGGTGACTTTACAGTTCAAAACCAGGGTTTTTGTTTGAGGCAGTCAAGAGAAGGAGGTGGGGATCTGTTTTAAAGATCATCTCTTTTTGGTTAAATCAACTGAGTGCTCTACAAACTTGTCTTGAAGGAAGATACCAGACCCCAAGATCACATTCAGGCTGCATGAAACATCAAGTGACAAAGTTGTCTTCAGTGCAGTGATATTTTGAAGTAGTATAAATGCTGAACAAGCCCCGTCATTGCTGCAATNGGTTTGAGGGAAGGGTTTTACTTTATTTGGGGTAGGGGCAGAGAAGGGGGAAGGACTGGGATAAACCTTTATTGAGGGCTTAATAGGGGGAAACCAGGAATGTACCAACTCATAAGTTTAACATAAAATTCGCACTACTACATTTTTGTTTGAGGCAGTCAAGAGAAGGAGGTGGGGATCTGTTTTAAAGATCATCTCTTTTTGGTTAAATCAACTGAGTGCTCTACAAACTTGTCTTGAAGGAAGATACCAGACCCCAAGATCACATTCAGGCTGCATGAAACATCAAGTGACAAAGTTGTCTTCAGTGCAGTGATATTTTGAAGTAGTATAAATGCTGAACAAGCCCCGTCATTGCTGCAATCTTTCACACTAACCCGCCATTACGGTGTTCTGATGCATCAGTTTATGTTCTAAGAGGCTTCAAAGGTGGTCATCTTTTGCAAAAGTCTGTTTTAACCAGCTTGCTGTGGTGTGTAGCCATACTGTAAAAAGTAAAATGCCAGTGAAATAGTCTTATATTGGTTTGAATATTTGTATGATATAGTTAGTGGTAAGGAAGAAATAGATTTCTTTTTTTGTGGGGATCAGGAAATCCTCTGGTTTTGGAGAGATGATTTGTGTAGCATCAAGGGTTTCTTTATTTGTATATATTTATATAACTGAGTACTATCTTTGGAGTAAGACCTAAAGCTGAATCAGTTTAATATTGTCTAGGAGAAATCTACTATTTCTAGGTTTTTTTATAGCTCAAGCATTTTTGGTTCTGTGATGTAATTGTAGTTGACAGAAAGGTCTAGTCTTAAAATGCTCAATCACATTTCAGTTTTAAGAGTTAAAACAAGATCTGAAACAGCAAAAGTTTACCTTAAAAATAAATAGTAATCAGAATAAAAAAGGAAGCTGAGATTTGTCTTGTGTGTGTAAAAACTGCTCTTTGCTCCAGGCATTATCTTCCTACCACGTCTGGTCAAAAGTGTGTCTTTTTGAGGTCAGATTGTAAAATGCTTGAACAAGAGGTCACATGAAGTTGTGTTCTTACTTGTGTAAAGCCAGCAGACTTGTTTTGATTTAAACTGGTGTTACTGAATTTAGATTTTTAGCCCAGAGCTCTACTGTAAAAAAACACAGGTATTAAATTCATGCATCCAGGAAAAAACTCTACTTCAGGTTGAACCTTCCCCCTCTACTTCTAGTCAGATGTGCTTATTTTTCTGTGACATTTAGGTGTGGAAATTTTCCCAAGAAATTAAGATGATGTGACAGATTACTGTATGCACAAGAAAGAGGTGATGAATTTCTTCCTTGACAGAGAGGAGCTGTATGGTGAAACAAGTTTTATTTATATATATATATCTAGTTATGAAATGTGCTTTGTTTTACATTGATTAGAAATTCCTGAAGAATAGCTCATGTTATATTAACATTGATGAAGAACATGCCTACTACATTTGGCATGCAGTTGCCATGGCAACCGTACTGTAGAGTGACCCAAATTAATTTTCCACCAGTCACTAAGTGCCCTGTCAGGTTGTGTTGTTTTGGGTTTTTTTTCTTGTGCTAGGGATAAGCAGGCTCTAAAGTACTTGGGGGGGCTTTTTGAGGAATCTTGCCTTATGCTTTGTCTCTTGAAAGCGATGGCTGAGCTATGTTAATCAACCAAAATCTCTTACCTTCCTTTGTGCAGTTAAATGCATGCTATTTAAATCTCAGTATTATAGAGTGAAACACTTGAACGAATAACAAGTAATTGAATGGAAGTAAATGTACAATGTCTTCATAGTAATTGGAGCAGACAACGTAGTGTGGTCATTTGCAACCTCTGGCTTTGCACTGCTCTGCTGCTTCCACATCCAGGCTTCTAAGTCCCTCTTAGAGAGCAAGTCTTTACTGAGCCTGATCAGAAGGGGAGCAGGGAATACCTGCTCTGAATATTTATCTTGCTCTCCACTATTCATTAGCGTGGTGCTTGGTGAATGCCAGTAGAATGTCCTTTGGCAATAAAAGGATACAAACCCCTGATAGAGATATTGGCTGTCTCTTGCTGGTGTGGAGCTGAGTCCCACTTACAAATGCTCTTGTGTAGCTGGTTTGTCATGGAAATGATATGAAGTCAGCCATTCAAGTTTAATGCTACTACTCTTAATTATTTGTCACCGTCACATAACACAGCATTTTGGTGTCTGGCAGAGACTAGGATGGTGATTTGTGCCTGTATTTCGCCTTGCTGAACGTGGTTTTGCCTCACCCATGTTCCCAGAGGATTTCTATCTCTGTGTCGATGAATGCACCTTCCTTACTTGAAGCTCATTTGTGCCTTGCCCGTTTGTACAGCTTTTTCTTCTATAAGGGTCATGTTTGTATGCAGAGTGCATCTGTTTTCTTACACACCTTTGTAATGTGTAAAAAAGTGTAATTGCTTTGTATTTTCATAGACAGGGATGAAGTACCTTAGAAATAGGGTCTTAAAACACCATGTGCACAAAAGGTTAACAGCAAAACTACACATTATACTTGCAAAATTTGTAATAACTGTTCAAAATATATGATATTGTGTTGCTATGCTATCAGTTTACATCTAGGCAGTTCTCATGCTGTCTGTTCATTAATACAGAGCTCTTAGATTGATTCTGGTATTTGATAGGTTATTTGCAAAAATTAAAGGAACTAAACTTCAGGTATAAGACATGATTTTGAGGGGAAAATATCTTTCATTGGAGCTTTTTTTTTTTTAAACCATTCTGCTGATTCAACCAAGTTCAAAAGTGTGTTTATTACTTATAGTATAGGCTTTACTTATTAACTTCTTGAAAGGAATATGTAGAAACTCTGTAAACATAATATTGCATTCAAACTAATACAAAGCTTTTAATAATGAAAACATTACCTGGTGTCTGTGCATTTAAACTATTCAAAATGCTTGCATACAACTCCAAATGTGTAAAAAAGCTCTGTTAAGTTTGTTGTATCAATAAATAGATGAGAATTCCTGCTGATAATGCCTGTTGTCGTACAGCTTTTGAAGCAGGATTTTTGTGGTGTTTTTCTGAACATCTTTTGTCAAGTAGCCTTTAAAAGGATAAATCTGCATTTTCAAAATGAAGCCAGTGGGCTGATTCCAAACAGCTGAGCAGTAAAAGTATATTTATATGAACTTGGGAAAACTTGACCTTATATACTTTTAGGCATTATTTTTGTTTGAAGAAAAGAGTAGGACAGTCTCTCCAGTGTCTCACGGTGACATGGACTTGGCTGGGTAGGGTGTGTATCCAATTACAGAGAAAAGCACTGGGCAATCCAGAATGGTCTCTACCCCTGTTGTGGGGTAGTGGCTTTTTTAAAGAACCAGTTTCAAAGACAACTGAAAGCATGCTGCTGATGACTAATTGCATTCTGTCTCTGAAATATTAACTTCTATGGAAGCCAGGGTATCTATGGGAAAAGAGCTTTCAAATATCTTGTCTTTGAAGAGAAAGCTTTTTAACTCTGAGAAGTAAATTTTCTTTTGACTCATAAAAGCAAACAGGGTTTTAAGGGCTGAACAGGTACCTTTGCTTCATATTTTGCAAGTGGTTGCTGAGATGAGAACATATAATTGTGTACTCACTTTAAAGCCTTTCTGTAATCAATATGCATAGACCAAGTAATGAAAGCGAGCTACAAACTGGAGGTGGAGGTGGAGGAGGAGAGGAATTTGCACTGGTGATCATTTTTCTGCCCTTATGAACTGCTAAGACCATTGGAGTGTCATAATTAAAGCTTCTGTGTACAACTGTGCCCCTGCTGCATCAAGGAAATTAAGTGGACTACTTCTAATATGAGGGGCTGAAATTGGTGACCCAGAATGTCCTTTCTAGCCCCATGTTCTCTGACGTGATGGTCTTGAAACTCTCTTGTTAATAATCTGTAATAATCCAATCCATTGTAAAAATGAAAAGTCTAGTGCTAGACTTAAAGGAGTAATGTGGTGAAGTTGGTGGAAAGGAAGCTCCATCAAATTTTAAGGAACATATCAGATATCTGGAAAACTTATTCAAGAATAACTGTGTGATTATACTATAATACTCTGTAGTCAAATATGGCCTAATTGCTGATTCTTGTCCATGAGTGTGGTGTGTAACATCCTGAAAGACACTTCAATGTCTTAGACTGCTTTTTCTCTGCTCAGTTCTTGCACAGAGGGAAGCTGAGTAAATGCCATTATCAGAGCACTTTTTTTTCCATTAGGTCTTATGCCTGTCACTGAAATTGGAGGTGCATTATAGTTCTTGTATGTAGTTCTATATAGCAGTAAGACTTGTAATTTGTTAAGAAATGGTGTAAGAGGTTTGACTCATTCCTGAATGCCTTTCATCTTTCCAAAACACTGTTCTTGTGCAGTTCTAATGATGATCCCAAAAGCCATTAACTGAGGTTGTAAAAGGATGCATCCTGAATGGAATACTTGTCTTCCTCTATATGCACAGCAATACATGATTTATTTGCGTGGAGACTTAAGGTTATCGCATCATGACTCTTCAAAAACACTGTGTTGCTTATGAGTCTCCAGAAAAGGACAGAAGCCTTTCCTCTGTGCCTGTGTTTACCTGTCACAGAAAGTGGGGATTCTTGCCAGCATCTGCAAGAGGGACATAGGACTCAAAAAGGCCAAAAAAAAAAAAAAAAAGAAACCAGAGGGAAAACAAAACAAACAAAAAACTCCCCAAAAAACCAAAAACAACCCAACAAACCAAAACATCAAGCTCCAAGCCAAACATAGTGTGTCTGTCCCCCTCTGCCCTTCCTCAAGAAACCCCAAGCTCTCAAGACATTGCAGTATCTCTTATAGTGGCATGGTTTCCTTTAGATCTTTCTAATAATCTAAATTCAAAAAGAAGCGACTGAGGAAGCCACAGTACCCAATTTTCTGATTCTGCAGCTTCCTATGCTCTCAGATTCTGAATGCTTGCCTTGAAAACACTGTGGGCTGTCTGTGTCTTAAAAAGGAAGCAAAACTGATGTCTCTAGTTGATGTTTAATCAACTTGAAAAACTTGGCTCAATACATATGAAATATGTTGAAAATTAATGCATATCAATGAAAAATATTCTGGTCATTTTTTAAAAAAGGCAATAAAAATTCAAAGGCATCCTGAAGCTTTAATAAGCATAATGCTGATCTGCCTAATAAAGGTGGAAGATCTGAAGATGCTGAAATGCTTAAAACTGCATTTTAATATGGGAGAGGTGTTTTTATTCAGTTATTTTAGCTACTCTAACTGTTTTGAAGCCAATATAAATATATTGGTGATAAACTCCTTGGAATTTGAAAAGGAAATAAAGAACAAAATTGGGATATACAAAGATGTGCTGCAGGAAGGGTGAATGCATACACGTGCCTGCATGTTGTAGTGCTTAAATATAAATTTTACTCATTTCCATGTGAGTGTGATAAGGCGCAGATGAAAGGAGTTCTATTTAGAGACCAGAACAAGAGTTTGTGATGATATTTCAAGAACTTACTCGCCCTCTTACCATCTCCAGTTGAATGGTTTTGTTCCTCAATTAATGCTCACAACTATTACCTGTTGCCATGTCCAGAGCGGTGAGGCTGCATAACCAGCTGCTGAAGACTACTTAAGTGTTCTACTCTGATTTGTAACAGGGTTTAATTAAATACTGTTTAGCTGAGGGGAAGGAAGAAAAAAAGCAATTAAACATGCTTAAGTATTCCAGTTTCAGTTTTAAGTCTTATTTTTCTCTGTTGCTTCTACATATTATTGAGGATAAATATTGTTCTTTTTGGGGATTAGAGAAGGAGTCACATGTGAATGCTGAGTGACTTCATACAGAACTATTATGTTTTCAGGAAATAAAGCAAATTTTTTATTACCCCTGCCTCAGCTGTAGGGAAAATATTCAAGTTTAATTATAATCACTGTAGAAAAGAGACAGAGGGGTTTTATCTTTCTCCTGTTCTACCTCCTTTCTCTCCCTTCCTGTCTCCATCCAGTAGTTTGCTGGAGACTGTCAGAGCAGCACTCTGAAGGATGCTGCTTAGGGATGCTGTAGTAACTTCGAGCACATGTGCACAGAGGTGATCTTGGAGCAGGGAGGTTTGGCAAAGTTACTTCAATTTCTTGGTGTTGAGTAGACCCATTTCCTCAGAGGATGCAAGAGGACAGATGGGAGAAGATAAATGTTCTGTGAAAAGCAGTTCTGAACGTGTTTGCAGTCTTTTTAATGAGTGATTGTCTGATGGCAAGCATGTGGTGGAGCTCCACACTTTCCACAATGCTGCAGTAAATCTGTGGTGATAAAGCTTGAAAATATTGTGGTGGGGGAATTAGGTTAAAGTAGTACCTGTGGAAGAGGTGCAGGATGCTTACTAGCTTGGTCAGATTTCTGCATTATCCACAAGTAGATGCTACTGTTTAAAACCTTTCATCATTATTCCTGTAAGCAACGAAGCAGTGTTTGTTCTTAATGCTACGCTTGTTTTAGCTTGAAGAAGACAAATGCAGCAAATACATGTAATACAAGAGAAGGAAAGGTTATTGGTTTTGAATTCAAATTGCTGCCACTCTGGGTAGCAAGGTTTGTAATACTT
This sequence comes from Oriolus oriolus, assembly GCA_013400235.1. Taxonomy (NCBI): domain Eukaryota; kingdom Metazoa; phylum Chordata; class Aves; order Passeriformes; family Corvidae; genus Oriolus; species Oriolus oriolus. The sequence goes on along the minus strand of VXBT01010021.1, from coordinate 1,161,015 downwards.
GAGGGATGACTAGAAGATTAGTCATGTGTAAAATGGACTGACAGACTTGGAGGAGGGGAAAGGGGAAGCAGATGCATTGCTTCCTTTAATTCACCAAATAACCATTTTATAGCTGCTTCACTTCAATTTGGTTACAATTATTTGAAAAAAAAAATATCTCTAATTAGAAGAAATGTGATGGTCAAGAAATGAAATATAACCTTTATTTAAATTCTAGAGCTGATGTTGAAAGGAGCCTGTGGGCACATCATTTTTATTGTAAATTATATTATAGTACAAGTGTTTATGAGATATATTGCTCCTTGCTGAAGAGTCAGCAGGTGTGGTTCTCTTTACACTACTCAAGAAGCTATATGCCATCTACTGTGTTCACCCTTGTGAGCAATTAGCTTAGGAAAAGTGAGTCATCTCTTTAATGTGGATCATTTGGATAACTGAGTGAAGTTGCTTAGTCAGCTGTCCTGTTAAAATAAGGAGACAGAAAATCTGTAAACTAGTTTTGCTGTGGTGGCCATCATCTCAGAAATTGGGCACTGTTGCATAAATGGATAAAAATCACTTACTTCACCCTCGAAAGTGTCTGTGGCAGAGCTGCTCACTGAATGCACAGTTTAATAATTTCAATAATTTACCTGTAGCATTGTCCTTTCATGTAATCACAACCTTGTGCCACTTTGACCAAGCTGCTGCTATTGCTGGGCTGCCTCTGTGAGTTAAAAACACCACAGTTGCCAGCTGGGTGCTTCTTGCCCGAAAAAACACTTTCCTCTTTTCCCTGTGCAGTGGCTGCAGATCCATGCTGCTTCTCTTAAGTAGGTGAGCTTTGGAACCAGGCCAAGATCCAAAATGATATTTTTAATCATTGTTAATCTCGGCCTGGTCAGCCCTTTCATTGGCCTGGGTTGCCGTGTAGCCGGATGAGAGTGTCTGCAGGGGAAAAGGAGATGATGTGAGTGTGTGGTGAAGGCAGATCAACCTGCTCTCAGACATCCCTGAATCTGCTTAGGCAGCTGATGGAACTGTGGCTTTATGGGAGCTAATAGACTTGTTTGGGGCTGAGGTCCATGAAAGTTTTCCAAGGCTGGACCTTTCTGATCTGTACTTCTTAAGCACAGAAAATCTGGCATTCGCTTGAAAGTAATAAGAGTAGATTTGAACTAAAAGGTTTAATCTTGTGCAAAATGAGTTAAATTCTGTAGTTATTACTCAAAACAACCAGCTAGATAACTCATAATTCTTAAACGTGTGTACAGGCTTGCCAGGATGACTGGACCAGCTGAACACTGAACATTTGAACATTTTGCAGTTGACTATAGTTCTTTCGGAGACTTTTTGCCAGTGGCTTATTTAATTGCTGGGTGACTAAGCATGCAAGACAAAATCCAATCTTTGGTTTTTACTCCTTGAATGCATTTCTGAAATTGGAAGCCAGTGAAAAATGATCTACCTGTAAGTAAACATTCTGCTATCAGGGAAGGAGGTAAGAAAGAGCATGTTGTTAGCCTTAAGGAATCTTTCTTTAGCAGGAGGTAATGGTGACTGGTGCTCCAAGCCAAGATGAATTACTTGTGCAGCTTGTAATTTATTGAACCCTGTGGTCTTCCAGAATGATCCAAATTGGAGTTACGTCGTGAAGGTATTTGACATCTATTTTTCTTTGGAAGCAGTAGCTCACCTTAATGCTTTCACCAATGGGCTTTTCTTCTGAGTTACAAATCCTGTTGTGTGAGCAGTCAGAGACTAAAGTAAATACTGGTCTCCCTTGCACATTTACAACAATATCGACATTTAACTCAGGAGGCTGTAAAGTTCTTTAGTAGGAGAAGCTCATTATGCAGCTAAATTCCAATTCTCATCTTCATGGACCACACAGCAGAAGCTGGCACTGCTATTTCATGTGAGACAATTATATCATGTTACATGGTACAATGAGTAAAATTTTCTGCTAAAATGATCAAATGAAAGTTTACTGTTGAAGTATGGAGCCTGCTTATTTTCTTCTGGTAGAAGCCATCATTAGTTCATAAAATGCATTCTTGAATGTAACATAAACCAAAATTAGCTAATTTTCCTTTGAAGGCAGTAAGTCTGACAGCATTGCATTTTTAAAGACCTTTCAGAAGGCTGTAGAAATAAAAAATGAAGCATATTTTTTGATTTTTCTATTCCATTAGTTAAATGTGCTGTGTAGATAATTTGCTATGCCATGTGATATATAGAATTTGTCATTGGGTGGTGTCAGGAGATGGCCCCTGTTGCTGGAAGACAGAAGTCTACGTGGGAATCCCAGATCAAGTTTGTATCACAGTAAACCAACCACAGGAGATCAGGCTCAGTTCTTGTGTGACTCACACCAGTACTTAGGTGCTTTTCAGATTTCTATGTTTTTGCCTAAAAATCAGTCCATTCTTTCTTGCGCATAAAAGTGTTTTCAGTGTGTCTGAATAGGAGGGATGTTCTAAAATTGATTTCCAGGCACTACTAAATGTGAGATTTTTTGGTTTGGTTTTGTTTTTTTTCTTTTTTTTAATAACTGTTAGGACACAGCTGCAGCTCTTTCTTGTTGAGATTTGTGACTCTGTAGTTAAATTTCTGGCTGTCACAATTCATTCTTGATCCCAGTTAGGGGACTGCTAGCAGAAGGGTGTTGCCTGTCTCAGAAATCTCTATTCCAAAATGATTAACAGTATTTCTGGGACAATTAATAGGGGAAGGAAATTATGTGAAGGATTTAAACCTTTTTTTTCTTTGTCTCTATTAAAAGAGACTCTAATAAGTAAATGGAAGTGAAAGATCATTTGTGAGTTCAGGAGAGGGGAAAGAAAATATAGGTGAAGGGGCTAAGGTGAGATGCTGCTTCTTCTTTTCCAGATCAATTAGAAAGTAGATGTGATGTCAGAGGGAGCATGTCCTTGGTGAAATTTTGAAAACCTATCATTTCAATGGAGATGCTTTAATTGTACGGATTTTCCTAAAATACTTGCAAATTTGCAACTTCAGAATTCAATATGTCATTGTGAAGTAACTTTGTAAAATACTTTTGCTTAGAGACAGTTACAACTGAGCCAGTTGTTTCTTATGTGTTCTGAATAAAAAAAAAGCAAACTCCTGAGAGTGAACCTTAGGAATTAAATATTTTTGATATGACCTCTTGATGGAGAGACTATTTACAAGAGCGTGTAGTGACAGGACAAGGGAGAATGGCTTCAAACTGAGAGAGAGTAGGTTTATTGGATATTAGGAAGGAATTCTTTACTGTGAGGGTGGTGAGGCGCTGGCACAGGTTGCCCAGAGAAGCTGTGGATGCCTCATCCCAGAAGTGCTCAAAGCCAGGTTGGATGAGGCTCTGAGCAGTCTGGTCTAGTGGAAGGTGTCCCTGTCTGTGGAAGGGAAGTTGGAACTGGATGTAGTTTAAGGTCCCTTCCAGCCCAAACCATTCTTTGATTCTATGATTAATTATTTTTAAAGTGTTTTCCCTATGCAGAAAATGACCTCTAAGGCAAAATCCTCATGTAACCTCTGGAATGTAAGGATCTTAGACCTCTATTCAAGTTCAAGTAGTGAAAACTACACAGAAAAGCTGAGTTGTGAGAAATACTTCTTATTCCATTAAGCGTCCTGTGGCCATTTACAAAGAAAGTGCTTAAAGGGTTTTCCAAAAATCCACTTCCCATTAATCTTGCCAGAAACTCTGGTGCAGTATTACTCAGGGAGTTTAAACTGGGCCAATATCGTGGTGCATACAAATTCAAAGTAAAGGCCACCCAGAGGAGATAAGTGAATTAAAGTAACAACATGAAGTTGAGTTCTTTTGGCAGAAGATTCACTGGTTGCATGACCAGCTAAGATAGTAATGGAAAAAAGGAATGTGAAAGTATCTCTTTGAGTCAGTCTGTTCGCCAGCAAATGTCTGCGACCGTGCAACAGTGCGTTTTTTTCTGTCCCAGCAGAGATTTATATATTTTTAATACCATATTCCAGGCTATGGTCTCTAATTTAAGGATGTGTTTGTTAGGCCAGAGCTGAAATGTCTCTAGACTTTGTTTTGTTTTTTTTTTCCTATGGGATGTCCAGCATCAGTATCCAGGGAAAAACTAAAAGGATAAACATGTAGTGAAGCTTTTCAGAATAAGGTTCCAGGGTCTGATGATCTACCCCTCAGGGAAGTGTGGCTTGGACCATGGATGTCATGGTGTTTAATTGGCTTTCAAATCCATGAGAATTTCCAGACCACTTCTTGATACCACCTGAACATTCTGGAACTGTGTAAACCTTAGCAGCAAAGTTTAAAGATTTTATGAATTATATGTATTTCTTTTTGTTTTGTCTTCATGGAAACTTAAGATCTACCATCATAAATCAAAACCTAAAACTACCGTCTATCACATGAAAAAGGCATGAAAGAACAAGAACATAATAGATTGTACCTACCACACAGAATTAAGAAAGAAACGCTTTATAATATTAGTCTCTAGGCTGTACAGTAATAATGAAGACTAATCTCATGGATCACTAGGCAATCTGTAAATGCTGTCATCTGCAAGTTTTAAAATTGAAATAAAAACAAGCATGAGGTGGCAAAGACTCAATGAAAGTACTGCAAACACAGTCAAGTTTTGGAAAGGATCAACTGGTTTAAAAGGTGGCTCTTTTTTCTTTTTTTTCTAAAAGGAAGTTTTTGGAAGGTGCAAGACTTTTTGGAAGGTGCATGATGATATGAAGAAAAAAAGTAACTGAGGAATTGAGAAGAGAGAGTTCTTTTAGTGTCATAAAACTCATTTGTGCAACTTAGAGCCTTTCCCACTCGTGAGGATGTGCAGGTCCTTGCAATCCCTCCTTTGCAACCTCCTTCTATGGAGAATGAAGTAGGAATGTTTTCTCCTGCTTAAGGATAAACTCTGGATTGATATAGGCTTAGAAGTGAAGGTCTCTAGGTGACCTCTTCAGTCTGAACTCTCAGATTTGCACGTCTTAAACTTCATGGAGTAGTGCCTTAAAAACCTACAAAAATAAGTCTTTCCAAGTTGGTGAAGAAGAGAGAGAGTATTCTGGTTTTAAAAGGTGGGAATTGTTCAGTAAATTTAGTGCAAGGGAATATACCAAAAGCTTATTTTTGAAGTTTATTTAGATCCTGATTTTGAAGAGTATCACATGGAGGAAAAGTTATTAGAATGTGTATTCTGTTGTAGCTCCCTTGAGTGTGCGAAAAATTCTTCAGGTATTGTAGGAAATCAACATAGAAAATATGCTTTTAAAATAGAAAATGTCTAGTGTTTATAAGAATCACTGTACAGGTTAAAGAACCCTTGGCATTCCTGGTGGGATTTTTAGATATCAGGATATGTGCTATAATTCAGCATTGATTTAACAGTGAAACTTGAGCAGAGGGAAGGGAGAAAAGCCCAGTTGCCATTAGCAGGCCCTACTTTTGCTGAAATCAGTAAAGTAGAGCTGTTTGCTGTATTAGGTGCAGAGCTAGTTAATGCCGGGAGACTATGAAGTAATATTCTTAATATTTAATTTAAGCCTCAGTTACTATGCAAAACATGCTCCTAAAAAAATACTCCTATTAAAATGCTGCTTTATTTTGGGGCTATATTTTGGATTTTGTACAAGAACGTTACAAAACAAGCTGGGAATTTGTGTAAAGAATATTGTAGTGCCATACATGATAGTTAAGTAGTCTGACCTTTATTAATGAAAATATACTTTGTAATTTAGAAACTAAAAACTTTAGGCAACAGTTGTTTGAAGATTCTGTTACTGAATTACTGGTTCACCATTTGGAATTGCTGACCTTTTGTTTCTCAAATTTTAACAACCATATTCAGTCTTGGCATTTACTTTTTATGTGTGTGTGTGTGCATTCTATTGCCTTTGTTCTTTGATTAACCTTCAGGGTCTTTGGATTTTTTGGTTGCTTTCTTTTTTTCTTTAGGCACTGCTTACATCATGTTGCCAGAAGGTCTGAAAAACTAATTGCTAGGTTAGCAAATGAATGATGCAGCACAGTGTAAAAGGAGGCAGGGGTGAAAAACAGCTCTCTTGTGTGAAACACTCTTGCTGCTAAACAAGGACAAAACTTTTTTTTTGTTCAGTATTTTTGGTTCGTGGTCATGATGTCAATTTTGGTTATCTAGGTATGTTTCACTTTCCCTCTGAGAAAGGCAGACACCCAGCATGGCTTGTGTTCGCTGTTTGAGAAAGGCATGTTTAAGTGAGGAAATGAGCTTTCATTTTCTTTGGTCTTCTTGGCTGAACTTGGGCCTTGAGAAAATGCAGTAGCCATGTTCAAAGTGTGTTTATATTAACACTTAGAGAAATTAGATTTAAATGAATACTCAAAATACCTTGTAAGGGAAGTTGCAAGTATTTCTTAATTTCTACTTTGAAACCCATTGTGTATATATATACACACACACAGGTAAAGTGCAACGGTTTTTTGTGGTGGTCTTGGAAATGTTCAGCACACAGTCCCTGATGAAATATCAACCTGATTCCCAATTTATGTAAAGTAGCTGGAGTCCAATATTTAAATCTGCACTTCTCAGTTTTATCAGACCTTTGTTACCTGCAAATGTCTTTGTTCCCCTCTGCAAAAAAGCAGCAAAACTAATCAGGGAGAACCTTCAGTGCATGTGGCTTTGATTGGCAGGAAGAGACTTGAGCTGAAGGCTAAAGTAATGTTGCTAGTAGGAAAAAATACACTTTTTTTTTTTTGTTTTGGTAGTAAAATTTCATTACCTGTTTGTGAAAGAAGAGGTGGGGAAAAACCCACTCTGTAGCTGCTTTTTGTGTCAGACATCTGCCATCAGTTTTGTGTTTCCTTTTCAGAGTGTTTGGACAATGAATGTGCTGGTAATAACTTGTTTAAAAATTAATAGAAATACAAATGTTTTCAAGTGTAATGTCACACAGTCAACTCTCTGGAACTAATATGTTCAATTGGATCTTATTTTGAAGAGTGCCATAGCACCAAGTAACATAGCAACAGCCTTCTTTTAAGAGATGCCCAGTTAATATGCACATAAGATGTTTCTCATATTCTGTCTTCCAGTCCCTCCTTTATTCTTGTTTCTCTTTCTTGGTTTCAGTTCTCAGTGACTTTTTTTTTTTCTTCTCAATATATAGTCTCCGCCCAATTCAGTCTTTCTCAGTCTGCTTAATTGTGTTCCTATTTATTCTATCTTTATTTTTCTTTATGTATGGTTAGATGAACAGAGCTGAAGGAGGCTGGGCAATAGTAGAGACTCTGAATGCGCTTTCAGGCTGATAGTATGAGAAGGAGGTGAAAGACTACCTTATCTTGTGTTTCCTGTACTATACCTTGCTGGGTTGTTCAAGTTGTTCTTGATTTTTGTGTGGAGAGGGCTGCATTGCTGTATTTATGTACAATAAAATTGAGAGAAGTAAGTCACTTACTGAGAGGACAGGAAAGGCAGGTGGAGAAGTGGCTAAGGAGAAGCCTTGCTAAATAGGACAAAAACCTTGGGCATCTAAAGTCTTGAACGGATGAGCAATGATGATTGAGGAAGAGACATGAAGGTGTTTGGAATATCTTGGTGTTTCCTAGGATACACAGCGATGTTCAGCTGCACAATGGCAATGGCCTAATGGGCAATCTTTGTTCATTCTTGCACTGTAACCCTGCCTTTTTGTTGCACCCCCTTTCTTTTCAGCACTGCTGCAGGTTAAACACAAATAAGGTTTTGGAGGGAATTTAACTGAAGACCAGCTGCGTGCATTACCTACCTAGTGCATTCGGCCTTTTGGATTTTCTTTCCTGATTTGAGATTTGGTTTGCCTGTGCTCATCCTGCTTTCATATGCATCTCAAATGCCATTGATTCTCAGTTGTTCTCTCAGCGTTTGATGGCTTCATGTTTTGGTGGAAATTTGTTTCATAATTCACTACTGCAATTAATTGCTAATCTTTGGGCACCTTAAGACAAAACTGCTTTAAATGAATGTGAGCCAGCCATTCTGTGTGATAAGGAATGGTGCAGAAGTGTGAAAGTATGTGAACCCCCCATGCTTGGCTAGTGCCCTGCGAGCACGGTGCCAGGCTGAGAGACCCTGCAACTCATTTTGTGATGTTTTTGAACAGTTTAAAATGATGTTGTAATGTGTTATGCAGCTAATGCTGCTGCAGTTTCCATTTCAACACAGTTGTCCGTGCTTTCAGCAGTCAGGCCAGTTTGCTACTCCTCCTTTACATGTATTATGCTCTCCAGTTTGTTCTTTAAAAAAAGTAACTTCTTCTGGTTCCTAACTGACTTTTTTGGAAATTGCAATGCAGATTTAATTGAGGAAAACAGTTGGTTTCTGGAGACACATATTTCCATGAAGTGGAGGCATGATGATATGAATATCAATACTTGATATGTGTTGATAAAACAAGTATTTGGAGCTATTTAATAGTGTTTAGGTCTTAGAGAATAAGCTGGTGGATTCTTTGTGTTATGAATTTTATATGGAAAATTCTGCTGAGTGGCTGTTCAGGGAAATTTGGTGTGAGTAATGGATACAGGGGATACACCAGGTCAAATGGAAAATCACAGATTATTGTCTAAGATTAATTGAGTATTCATTGGGGTTTTTTTAAGAGGCACTGAAAATGTTATTAGATTCTTTTACATATCTTTCAGAAATTACATGAGCAGTCTGAAAAAATCAGTCTTTTTGATATGGTTTTTATTGACAGAACTCTGTGGAAAAACTGAAACGAACTTGTGAAATGTTTTATCATCAAATATGTTTATGCTTTTAAAAAGATTTTGGATAATGATTCTGAACATTTTCTGTAATATTACAAAGGCAAATACATCTGTTGCATTCCACATGATTATTAAACCGTAGGGGTTTTTTTCAGTTGGATGCTAAATTTTGTCTTTGGTTTAGCAGTAAAATGTTTTGTAAATAAACAGAAATGCTGGAGGATGAATCCTTTCTTCATGCATGCAGGTGTGCCAGGAACATTTATAACTGGAAGTTACAGGAATGGGAAGAGAATTTGACTTAGTGTTTTTAACTGACTATTTAGAAATCAGTCTGTCTTTGTACCATTCCTCCAATGCTGTGGTTGGAGGATATCCTAAAATATAGCAATTCTTAGAGTATAACTGCTGTGTTACTTCTGTCAGCTCTGAGAAGACCATAATTTCCAGTAGGTGCCTTAATAAACATTTACCTGAACTGGAAGGGTAAGAAATAGAGAACAAAATTATAATAATGAACAGGAAATTAACAATACTGCCTTCAGATTCTTCATTTTTCTAATACTTGATACTAGTGTTCCCAGAGCCCTGTTATGTTTCGTTTAAAATTCCCAGAGCCAGAAATAATCTTTTGCAGTAACAGAGCAAAAGGAAGAAAAAATACACCTCTAGTGTATTTTTGTTTATGTGGGTGTGCAAATGGTGGAAGGAGTTCAAGTCTACTTTCATTTTCTCTCAGAAAAAATCGTTTATTAAACCATTGCAGAGAACTGTGGTAGAACTGCTGGATTCCTGTGGAGTTCAGCTCCCTGACATTCTGTCACTCAAGTTCACGAGGTGCTCTTGGAAATACTTCCTTCCGATGCTCCCTACCATATAAACTTGGCTGCAGTGATTGCTTCACTTCCCCTTGATCTCCTGCTGCTGCTGCCCTTCTTTTTTTATCTAGGAATTCTTATCAGGCTTGGGGAATAAAGTACTCTGATATATGAGCTTGTGGTGGGTGCATAGTATTTGTCAGCCTTCTCATACAGGATAGATAAAATATGGCACTGTAATGCTGTTGAGGAAATTGGATGGGCTTTTTACAGAAATATGTCTCAAAAGTAATTTCAGTCATCTTCCTTATGATGTTTTATACCATGAAAGCCAGCTGAACAGAATTTTGTGCAGGATGAAGGGGTGGGCTGTTAGAGACAAGCCCTTGTCACCAGTACTCTAAATGGGTTGTGTGCTCCAGTCCAAGAACAAGAGTCTTTTATCAGTAGAACTGATTAATGAAGATGCACATTTAAAAATATTAAGGTGTAACATAATTAAGAATTAGGTAATTATTTTTTCTCGGTGCAAGTACATAATTCTGTGAAACAGTGGCCTATAGCTGGTGATTTTGAAACTCTTTTAATGAAGGGTCTTACATTTAGCTGATTTCAATGTCTTGCAGAATAGGCATTTTTCTCAAGTGTAATCCAAGACATAATTATGTTAGACTGTACCTACAGTCTGACGTATTTTGCCTACTGCCCATTTTCTTACAGCTGATAAGGTAACCTGAAGGTATTAAGATTTTCAGGGTGAACACAGAACAAAACTGACATGATCTAACAGCAGCTTTTCCTAGACTTTCATGCCTGCTTTCCTAATCAGTGCATATAAACAGTACCTAAAAACTCACAGCCTGAGGTTCAGGCTGTGTTCAACAAAATGCAAGGGAATTGAAGAAGTTTGTACTTTTAATCCCACCTTGCCCTTAGCCCCTAGATAGCACTCCTCACAATTTTTTGCATATTCATAATGGTATTTTGCATTAACTTACTTATTGTGCATGTTGTTGTAAGCCTTGCTTTTGTTCAGTGCTAGGATTTGGTTGGCATTTTTAATTCTTTGTGCAAGGATATATGCATTTAAGTTCTCCAGCAGCAGAGAATGGGGTATTAAATAATTTTTAAGATGGAGATAGATCTTAAAGATTTTTAAGAGATTCATGTTACCCTCATGATGATGAGCATGCTATTTTTTGCCATAGTTTAAATTACTACACTTTACATATATATATACTTTTTTCTTTTTTGATATGTACTAACTTGACTGATTGAAGAGTTTGCATGCAGATAATGCACTCAAAAATCCCTCTCCAAGTAGATTACAGTAAAGTTAACTTGTGAGTAAATTCAAGTAATATGGCAATTTACTGGAGGGAAGAAAATTTCACTGGGAGTCACAGCTGTTACACTTAAGTAAAAACAGGGGGCAGGGGGAAAGCTAGGAGAGAAGAAATAAGTAATTCATCTAATTAGAGAATGGTTTGGGTTGGAAGAGACCCTAAAGATCACCCAGGTCCAACCCTCCTGCCATGGGAAGGAACACCTGCCATTTGTCTGGGTTGCTCAGCCTGGTCTTGAACACTTCCAGGAATGGAGCATCCATGTCTCTGTGCAAACAGAACCAGAGCTTTACCACTCTAGTGAAGAATTTCTTCCTAATATATGATTTAAGCCTGCTCTCTTTCAATTTAAAGCTATTCCCCCTTGTCCTATGAATACATGCTGTTGTAAAAAGTCCTTCTCCAGCTTTTTTGTGGGCTTCTTTCAGGTATTGGAAGGCTGAAAAGAGGTAGAGGTCTCCCTGAAGTCTTCTCCAGGCTGAACAACCGCAGCTCTGTCAGCCTTTTGTTGTAGAAGAGGACAAATTTCCTCTGCCACATAACAACACTACAGTGTTGTTTTACAGCATTGGGAAGATTTGTCATGGTGAAGGATTTCTGACTGCAGAATCAAGGGTTCTCTCCCTCTTTTTAAAGCAGCAGGGGTGCTGGGAGGTCATCTAGTCCAAAACTCTGCTTGAAGCAAGTTCAACTAGATCAGGCCAACCTGTGGGTCAGCACGATAAGCAGAGAACTTTAGAGTTAACCCCAGCCTGCAATTGCATCTTGTCTGAAAATAGGGTTTTTCTTTAGTTATTTAGTCTAAATAGAGTTTATCTTCTTTCCCTTTGCATTGCATTTTCCAAGCTTATACTTGTAAACTTATGGTGAAGTTGTTTGACATTCAGTCTTCAAAAATACTTCTGTAACACTTTCTTTGCAACAGGGTAATCTAGTGTTTGTATAGTGCATACATAGTTTTCTCTAGTCCAAACTAGTGTATTATTATGTGGTTGCCCCCTCTAAATGTGATCTGGAATAGGCTGACCCTCTGTGCAGCCCAGGCTGTTCAATATTAGAATAAAGTTTCTTTTTTTGCCATTAGGTAGTTCCAAATGTTAAAAGTTTGGCAGCTCTCAAGCTTTCTTCTTCTGATGTAGAGGTAAATCAGATGAGGCTATTCTGAGAATGTCTGCTAAAAGTAGCAAATGAGTAATTTAGCACTGTGGTTTTAGTTTAGGTTTAAGTTTGTGTGGATTCACTTATTTTGAAAAATTTTATTTTTGATAGTAGTGCTGTGTTCCTTCCAAACTTGCTAAACTCAGGCATTTCATTTACTAAAAGTGGCTCAAGGTGTCAATGCTGCAAGCCAACTCTATTTTTCTTTTTGCTAGATTAAATAATGGGCTCTTCCAAATCACAGTAGAAATATAAACACCGGAGAAATAATGCCTCTCCGCGTACTTAAAAAATGCATACTCATAATCTGAATATAAATTGACTTTATTGGAAATTGCAAAGTTTACCTGTGGGGGATATAAATGATTCATTAGCTTTCAAATTTGCTGGGAACGCAGAGAACAATTTGCCTGGAGTTTTTCACACAGAAGAGGCAGAAATCGGGAGTGGTCCTTGACATCTTTGGTGTCCTTATTCCTATTGATGGGATGTGATCCAGCTGCAGTGCACTGGTTTTACTCAAACCCTGTGGTGGGTACAATCCGTGACTAGGAGACAGCTCACATCAGCTCTCAGTGAAATGTTCATCACTTACCACTACAGCACTTAGACAGCCAGGGGTAGCATCTTCTGCTTCTTCTAGAATTAATCCACAGTCTTTCAAGAGTGATCCTTGAAGACAGGCATTTGAATACTTCCTTAATTAGCATCTGGATGAAACATTGACAAAAGTGTGGTTTTTTGCATTCTTCTTAAAGAGCTGTTTGATGATATGTTTATACAGTCTCTAATTGTAGAATTTGTTCATTTAAAGCATCTGCAAAATTTCCCTTGGAAAACTAGATTTGATTAACAGTGACTCAAGGTCTGGCATCAGAAAGCTAAGTAGGATTTACCTTTCCATTAAGACAACTGCAAGAATGTTATAAAGCACATTCCCACAGTGCCTGTCTGCCCCATCTGGCTGTAGGCCTGGTCCTCTTAATCCTTCACTTTGATAAATGCTTAAAGTCACCTAGTCTCTGAATGTTTCGTAGTAAGTCTCGCTGTATAAACCTGTGTTCATGTAAATCTGCCTGGTGCTGCTCTCAGCTCAATTAAAGTCAGAAGTTACCACTATGAACAGGGCAGGCTGCGGGGAGTGGGGCCTTGGCCTGGGAGGGGATTCCAATTAAAACTCTTGCTGCCTTTTATGCCTGATATTAATTGTTGATAGGCTGTGGGACACTAGTGCGAAACAGATGTGGAAAATGAAATAGTAACTAATCCTATGCCATTCAAAAGGAAGGACTTGGAAATTTTCCTTGGACTAGGAGTTTAAAAAGGTGTACCTTTGTGTATTTGCAGTGCTGTACTCTGACATCCACCACCACCTGGTTCTATATCTTCATGCTGGGTGAAAGTTGGGAAGAAAGTGGTATTATTTCATCTGTAGTTATCTGGTTACTAAAAAGCCATTCTAAACTTATATCAGTGTTTTTTCTAGTGCAAGACTAATATTTGCCTATTGTTCTTCTGTCTGCATTCTGACACAGATTTATTGTACTTTGGGGCAGGTAATCAACCTGACCTTTTTTTTCCATTCCTGTACTTGTACAGTAGAAACAACACTCTCATTCCTTAACATCGGGTTTTTTGGCTGGCTTTTTGAAGTGGCGTGCAGTAACTGATGCAGGCATTAAGATGTGTTGCAGAGACGCATATAAATTGTGCTGCATCAAAGTGTTTCAAATCTGAGCCACTGACCTGTAATGCCATCTAGGAACTTCCAGGTTGGTTTTGTAATGATCCACAATAGAGATGGTTAAAAAAAGGCAAACAGAATTCCCTGATTGTATTCAGCTGTTACTATTTTGCTGTGTTATTTAAGCCTTCTGTGCATAATAGGAAAGAGTAATGAATGTATTCCCAAATCTGCAAAGTTTTTTGTAAACCTTCTGCATTAAGCCACGTTGTGCCTAACCCTGTTTAGAAACAGCTCGACAATGTGTTGCCCCTCATAAGTACCACTGGGAAACTTGTGTTGCTAAAGACACAATTGTAATTGACAATATTAGGGGTCTAAAATCTCCTCAGGTACTAGGAGAATCTTGAGTGTCAAATTGGTTATGGGAGTGCAACCTCTCCATAGAAATTGAAAGAATGAAAAGGCACTTGATCTAGATCTAAAGTCCTCAGCACTTGGTCTTTGAAATACTGGGGACTGTGATCCATTAATTTCTGGAAAGGTGTGATGGAACTTAACAAGGCACAGTGGAATAGGCTCTTAGCAGTTATCCTTTCACTATGTACGTATTATAAAGAGGATTCGTTCTTATAACTAATTCCAAATGTAAAGTCAGTGTAGGGCTGAGGTATTTAAAAGTGGGATGAGAAGGAAATATTACAAAAAAAAATGCTGTCATGGGCTAAACAACCTCATTTGCATTTCTGGAGTGTTTCAATACAATTTAGAATGAAACTTCAGTATAGCAATATTAAATTGTTTGCTTTGCTTTTACAGCAGCAGAGGGCAAAAGGGCTGTTTTAAATGTTGTTCTCCATAGGCACTCTCTTGGTACTGATGGGTTGAAAAAAAGATGTGGATGAACAGAAACAGTGAGTGGAAGGATGAACAGATATGGTCTTTGTCCCTAAAGCCCTTATTACTTTAAATGTATTCTTTTAAACAAGCATGGTGATAGTTTTGGTCCAGTTTTGACTAACTGAACTAAAACTGCACAAAAAGGGCGAAACTTCAAGGCTGAAAATGCCTAGGAAAAACAAATTATAGATCTAGAACAGAAAGGCTTTTACAAATTTCCTACTGTTGGAGAAGGGCATATAAGAACATGTGTGGGAAATATACAATGGAAAAAAATACAAGAAATCTCCTAAAATCATAAAAATTGAATTTTGGACATCAGTTACATAACATGACCCTGGAACTACCTGGCTTTTCTGAGGCTGTACTGTGGTATTTAATTTTATTTGTATTTTTCTGGTTCTGGATGAAAAGTGCCAGGCAGTAACCAGTAGTCAGCAGCTGGATTTTTAATGTGTAGACCAAAGCATGCAGAACCCCTAATTCAGGGTTTGCTATCTGATAAAAAAATATTACTTTTTTTCTAAAGAAAAATACTGTCACGTGTGTAACTTCTGTACTGTGATTCATATGCTGGAAGCTCCAACTGATAATGACCTTTTTCTTTTTTCTTGAAATTTGACAATTTTAATTTGAATGAGTAGTTTATAATGTCCATTAAATTGTAGCAGTGCCAGGAAGGAGGGATGTTTCTTGATCGACTTTTGGCCGTGAGAAAAATTGGATGTGAGTAAATGGAAGAAATAATTGTCAGTAAATGGAAAAAATAATGATTTTTTTCCTAATGAAAAGCTAATGACTTTTTTTTTTTTTTTTTTTGCCTGTGATAGGTTTAGCAATGATTCATCAAGCTGAAATGTGAAAACACCACAAGTTGATCTATTTCTGGGCAACACAAATCAAAGAGATTCTAAAGACAGATTTTGGGTTGATTTGCATACTCTCCCTACCCCATGAGTCCAGTGAGATCAGAGTTTAAATCAGGTCAGCATTTGGACTGCTTTCTGGATAGTTCATGAGTTAAAGACCAGTCTTGTCAGCTGTTATATGGAAAACCTTCTGTTGAGTTTTACATGCTTATGAAAAAGCTCACAGGGCTTCATGATTTCTTAGAGGACTCTTAGAGCTGGCTGTTGTGCACCACTCGTAGAAAATGGTGAACACACCTATTCAAAGCTATCTGAAGAAATGGCTGTATCCTGAACCCCTGCTTGATAGCACCAACAGGGAAGGTGATTAATGAGTCGGCTTAGATTGGAGGTCTCACCGGAGTGCTGGGAATTGGAGTCCTCAAAGCAACAATCAACATTAGTGAACGATGGAGCAGATGACAGGGTTGTCATCTTAGTGTTGGGAGCAAGTGGTGAGTTTACGAGGTGAGATTTCTCAGACTTTTTTGAGAAATACCAGATTTTTCAATAAATACCAGTGTGAAATCTTCATGGAAAACAAAGTCCCATTTTTAATATAAAAACAACTTGACATTTTTCAGTATACTTTTTAATGAGCGTTGCTCTGAGCTATGTTATAATGAAATTTGCTTAAAAGTAGAACAGGCTGGTGATACTTGGCAGAACGATGTGGCATATGGTAAAACAGTTGTGACTTATTGGCAAGCGCTCCCGTTTTTGGAAAGAGTGGCTCTCAGCACAGTGATCTGTATCTTGATATTCAGGTCTTCAAGGGAAAAAAAAGACCTGCTGAGAGGTATACATTGGTTACTTTAAAAGGCCTTGAAATAAGGGTAGGATAGGAAGCTTTCTGTTTTGTTCTTTATTTTACATGTGGCATCTGACTTTTGTTGATATCTTTATCCCATTTTTCACCTTTTTTAGAAACAAGAAAATACACTGTAGCTTGAAGGTGAGCATTTTAAACTTGTACAAGATGGGATTTCTAGAGCTGGCAGATCTGCTTCATTGTAGCTCTCCATGCATTTACGTGTTTATTCCTTGCACTTTACAATATCCTGAAAAAACTACTGGTAAAGTTATGGGTCCCCAGTTGTGAGTATTCTCCAGTTCACATTATGGGTCTCAAGTCTGTTTTCATCTAATGCAAGGTGTAGGAGGAACCCGAACCAAGATGAAGTATTTCTGAACTTCTCCAGAAAAAAACTGTAATTACCTCAGTATTTCTTATGCTATAAATTTACAAACATATGGGAAATAGGAAATGAAATGGTAAATGCCCTTGTTCAGGTTCTGTTCTTCATGGCTTGCTGTTCTCTGCATGTGCAGTAATAGGTGGCAATTCCTGCCAGTACACAAAGAAGGATTGTGGTGCTGCCACTAATTCTTGGTTCTTCAAAGAAATAATCAGACCTAACTCCTTGTAGTGGTAGGGGCTTTTTAAATACTGGCATTCTTTAGGGACTTTTTTTTTGGTCAGAATTCAGTGTTTTAATAGGATATGGGCTCTTGAAAAAGGATTATATAAAGCTACTGGATTTTAGGTGTTTTTCTAAAGAATATGGCAAAGATAAAACCCCACAGTGCACTCAGAAGAGAGGTCTGTCACTAGAGGTGCATATTTCAGGTCACACAGGGAAGGAGTAGAGAGGATTTACAGGAGAAGCCGCAATTACTTTCACAGTTTGGTCAGATGTTAACCCACATTACAGGTCTCTGGCTATGACCCAGACTCATGGGCTCATGCGTTATTACCCTGGTTTTTTTTTAAATGAAAGATTCTTGCTCTTGTGATTGCAGAGAATGAAATAATGCTCTAAAGAGTATCTTAGCGGGTAGAGCTTCTGTGAGGCAAATGCCCTTTGAATTAGGGGGCACGGCTGCAAGCTGGGTCAATTATCCCGGTCTGCAGGCGTGTGTGTGGAGGGGTGGGGTCTGGAAAGAGTCAAGGAGAGAGAGAGTCAAGTCTGAATTATCCTCATTTGAACTGGCTGCTTTTTAACTAATTGATAACTCTGGACCAGGACCTTAACAACAATATAAACCAAGCTTTCAGTATCAAACACGTGCAGTCCCACCCTCCCTTTTTCACAAACTGAAGAGTGACTGGTCCTCAATTTAGTGTGTTTTGACTTGGTAATGCACTGGGGAATCCTAATTGTTTTGTTTCTTTGTTTTTAGGAATTCTCTTATATTGCAGCATACCAAATATATAATTACTGAGATTTGCTGAATACTCTTGCTGCTGCATCCTCTCAAGCTATCTTTAGAATTTAAATTATTTTCTGGGGCTTTTTAAGGAACTAAAACCATCAATAACTT